>PVKZ01002861.1:0-180438 GCA_004027375.1 Macroglossus sobrinus | reverse complement strand
TCCCCCCCACTTCCTCCTCCTCTGCTATTCTCTCTTCCCCCCTCCTCCTCCAGGTACCTGCTGATTGCCCTGGCACTGCTGACTTTACACATCTGCCTTGGTGACAGGCCTGGCCAGGTCACCCCAGGAGGCTGAAGTTTTGGGGAGGGGGCTCCTGTGGTTTTGGGGAGAGGCGCAGAGGTTGGGGAGCTGCTGGCTGGAGAGAAAGCGGAGAGTGGTTACTAGCGACCAGTTGGGGCTGTGTCTGCTGTGGGTGAAGTGTCGCTGGATTCGGGGTGACTGCCGCTGCTCGCATGTTTTAATCAGGAGGCCTCCGGGCCAAGGCTGCCTAGTTCAGGGCCGCAGCCTTTTTGTCCTGGGGGTAAACTGAGGCCTGTGGCATTGGAGGCCCCCAGGCAGGAGGGATGGGGAGGAGAGAGTGGATGGGAGGGAGAGAGGTGCGGTGGGGGGGTGAGATAAGGAATGTAAGAGCCGGCGGTGTGGAGAACAGAGGCGGTGCAGGCGGGAGGCTGGTGTGTGAGAGGCACATGGGCAAGGGGGGCTGGGGAGGGACCCCTCCGTGCCCCGCCCCCAGCAAAAGCCCTTCCCTGCCCCCCCCATTAGAGGACGGAGTTCTGGTCCTGCTAAGTAAATGTTCCTTGGGTCTCAGAGTTGGTGGCCCTGATGGCCCTTGTCATTTTCCCACCGCCCCCTTCTGTCCTCCCCAAGCTTTCTAAAGACCGACTGTCCCGGGCTGCATTCAGATCCGTCTGGTGACCTCTTCTTCCCTCCGTGCCCTCCTCCCCGAGAGGGCAGGCAGTGGTGTGGACACTGGTCCCCGTCCTGAGGCTGAGAACACACCAGCGGGGGCCTCCTCTGTGCTGGCCACAGGGAAGGAGCCCAGGGCCTTGGGCTGGCTGGTCCTGGACTGGCCAGTGGAGGGCGCTCTGGGCTGTGGGGGAGGGGCATCCGCCGGCCGCCCGGGGCTCTGGCCTGTCCCTGCTCTACTTTTCTGTGGTTAAATTTGTCCTCCCTCCAGCAGGCGTGTCCGTGATAGGCAAGTGGGGAGACAGAAGCAATGAGGGCAAAACCGTGATGGTGCCAGCCAGCCGGGAGGCCCACTGTGTGCCCAGTGCTTCACAGGGGCGGTGAGGGGTGTCATCCGTCCTGCTCCATCACTGCGCACTCTCAGTGAGGTGCGGAGACTCGCGCAGTCACACAGCAGAGCTGAAGTCCAGACCCTCCCCTGCCACCCTCACCCCTCACCCGGGTCAGGGTGTCTGCCTGGGTGTCCGGGCCGGAGGGCACACACAGGGCGGACCTCGGTGATGTCAGCGGGGCCTTGGCCATTTCTCGCCGGCCCCTGGCATCTGCCCGCTTGGCCTCCTTGAAGCCTCAGTGCCGCGTGGACTGGCTCTGGTCTCTCCTGGTGCCTTGTCCTCAGCGCGGCTGAGGACACGTGATGCCTGCCCACTGGGCGGCCTGGCCAAAGCCAGCCCTTATATCCTCTCCCCAGAAGACCCCTGCCCATCCAAACCTGTCCGTCCTCACACCTTCCCAGCTCCCTCAGCCTCCCTGGTGCGTGGCTTTGGGATCTGAGCAGTGGCTTTGAGGCCTCAGGTGAGGAAATCTGGTGACAAGAATGCTGGGGACCTCAGGACCCTGGTTTGTGCCCTGATCAGCTCTGTGGCCTTGGCTAAGTCACTATCCCTCTTTGGGCACATGGGAAATGGGGAGATGATCGTTGTTTTGAATCGAATAAGAATAAAAATAGCAAAAAGAGAAAGAAAAAAGCCCCCGGCAGTTAGTACAATAGGTGAATAGCTAAGCTGAGTTGTCGCCCAGCCCTAGACCTGGCGCACACTCCCCAGCGCCTGCTCTGTCCCTTTCCATGAGGCCTTGAACCAGGGGTGGTGGGTCCTGTCTGATGCCCCCAGCTGGTGGACGGACAGAGACCCCCCAAGTCTTTCCCTGGACTCAGAGGCAAGAGAGGTGCACCCAAGAGATGGGTCTGCACACAGCTCCCTGGCTTCGTTGGCCCATGCACGAGTCTCTGGCCGATTTCTTCCGAGCCCACCTTGTGTAGGGGTGGACAGAGGCGATACAAAGGGACTGAGTCTCCAGACACTGTCGTGGGCTTTCACGGTTGGCCCTGCGAACTGCGCCTCAGTGCCTGACCCCTGTGGCCCAGCTGTGCCCAAGGAGGGTGCCCAGGAGGCTGTGGGGAGGGGGGTCAAGCTGGCAGAGGCTCTGATGAGATGGGCCTCCTGGGGCTATATTCCTGCAGCCCAGTGAACATGATCAGCCCCTAGCCATATTTAGGGACATGTCCCCTGCCCACCAGGCCTGATTTTCTGTCTTCATTCCCTAGTCAGCTCTGCAGCGTGGTCCTCTCGGATATGCCCAGTTTGCAGATGGGCAACTTCCTTGTCCAAGGCCACCCAGCTGGGCCATCCAGTGTGGTACCTAGGCCTCCTGAGCCGGTGGAGGGGAGAGGTGGGGATGCAGGTTCTGGAACCTGAGTTCCAAATCTGAGTCCTCCTCCAGGCTTGCTGTGCAGCTCTGGGTGGGTCACTGCACCTCTCTGAGCTCAGTTGTCACGTCTGTAAGGGGAGAATAGTAATCGCCTCTTCCTTTGGGTGGAGTCAGTGTAGTAGCATGTAAAACACCTGGCACGGACTAAGTGCTTGCTAAGTGTCAGCTGGAGTTGTTGCTGTTTTTATTATTATTTGACTTGAAAATTCCCCCTGCTCCACCTGCTGCTTCCACAGTAGTGAGAAGCTGAGCTGAATACATGGGGACGAGGCCCCCGGTCCCCACCCAGCAAGATGACGTCCCTGAACCTTGCTCGAGGCTGACGGTGAGAAGTTGTGCCTGTCTGGGTGGCCTGGCCAGGGCCCCGTTCGGGGGCGGGGGTCTCGGCCCTGCCTGGCCTGCCTCCCAGCTGACAGCCCAGGCACTGTGAGCTGGCTGCCAGCCAAGCTGCCTCCTCTCCCGGCTGGCTGGCATCCCGGGCCCGATGCCAGGGGGCCGGCTGGTGGGCAGCAGTTCGAATGCTGCAGGGCTGTGATCTCAGCCAGGAGGCTCCAGGCAGGGCTGGGTGTTGGAGCCTCCAGCCAACCCCCTGTGGCCCTCGGGAGCCAGGCACAGCTGCGCAGGCTCTCAGCACCGCCCCCCAAGTTGGCGCCTCCACAGAGCTGGGAAGAGCGCATTTGCAGAAGCCACAGCGAAAAGAGCAAAGCCCGGGCAGTAGGTCCACAGAACAGCACTGAGCCTCCCGAAGCCTCTGTTTCCTCATCTAGAAAATGGGGCTGAGCATACCTGCCTGGCTCGCAGTGTCGACGGTCACCAGTGCTCACTGAGCGCCTGCATGTCCCGGGCCTGTGCTGGGGGCCAAGGAGGCAGCATCCAGTTAGCCGAGGCCTGGTGGGGAGGATGGGCTGATGATGGTGGTGATGTTGCTAGGCAACATGAAGCGCTCACTGGGCACTGTTCTCTGAGTCTCCTACAAGTAGGAGACTTACCTGCCTTTTATAGATAAGGAAATAGATTCAGGGAAGTTCATGCAGCTAGTTGGTAGCTGAGGCAGGGTTTGAACCCCCAGCAAGCTGGTTTCAGGGTCCACACCTCAGTGATGCCTCGGGTCCGAGTGGAAGGCGGCCTGTACCTCGTGGGGAGCCAGTCACTCTGCCTGGGGCGCGGGAAAGCTGCCTGGAGGAGAGGCTGGATGTGTGCGTTGGGGCTGAAGGCTGCACAGCATTTCTGTGGACAGACGCTCAGGGTCTCTGCCAGAGAAGGCTGTGGTTGAGAGTTCAAGGAAGGCTTCTCTGAGGAGGTGCCGCTGGGCCGTGACCTGAATGACACGAACCAGTTAAGTAAGAATATTAAGGAAGAGCATCGCAGGGAGAGGGAACAGCCAGAGCAAAGGTCCTGAGGCAGCAACGGGCTTGGCAGGTTGGAAGGAGCAGAGGAAGGCCCTGGTTCAGGAAATGGAGAGTGGGTGAGGCCAACAGCAGGGCGGGCTCACAGAGGGTGGATGGGGAGGACTTTGGGGTCGTTCTAGGGCAGAGGTGGCCCTACATGTCACTTCAGGTGTTACCATCGAAGCACTAAGCGCTCGGGCCAGGGTTAGGGGATTTGGCGAGGGTTCTGTGTTACCCCTTCTCCTGTGGTGTTTTCCCCTGCGCCCTCATCTCCCTCGGTGGCAGTGGGGCGCATCATGGGTGTCTCAGCGCCCTTGCCCGTGACTGGAGATGATCAGGCTGGCCGCTCCTGCCTCCAGGCTCTGCGTGGGCCGCTTGGGCAGCCTCTGTCTGGTCAGCACGTCTTACTGCACAGAAACCACCGCATGCCGTTCGACCCTTCCCTAGAGGCCGTCCCTGTGGCCTCACACGCTCCATCCAGCCACATCCCTGGTCTGAGTTTTCTGCTACAGGCAGCCAGGCACCCTACCCGACACCAAGCTTAACTGGACAATCCAGGCTTGGCTGTGTGACCAGAGCAAGGCACTGCCCCCACTCCCCACCCCCTAACCCCCGGAGCCTCATTGTCCTCGTCTGTATGGTGGGGACATCAGCTTCTACTTGATGATTGGCCGTGAGGCTTAAACGAGATAACCTTTGTCAGGTCCCTGCCGGGAACCTAGCCCGGCCTCCATCAGTGGCCGCTGTTGCCAGTAGGAATCCTAAATCCTTGTGACCGCCAGGGCCAGCACCCTGGACAGCAGCGGCCTGGCCCTGCCCTTTCCCTGAGCTGGAAGGGACACTGCTGTTCTGTCTCCGCCTCATGGACCTTCATCAGCCTCCCCTGGCCTCCCTCCTGCTCCCGGAGTCTTTAGTCTTCGGCACAGTGTGGTAATTAAAAACCTTCAAGGGGGACTTTATTGAGTTAGCATTAGTTATTTTGTCAGGCTGGGAGAGCGAGAGAATTATCTGTCCTCCGGGAGAGGGGGCTGGGGTGGGGGCGTGCGCTGAGATTGGCAGGTGCCTGCCAGTGCGCGCACAGCATTTTATGCCGCATTAATGCACTGCACTGCGGGCGTGGCAGGTGGGACTGTGGCCAGGGGTGACTCCCCACCAGGAAGCTTGTCCTGCTGGGATGTTCTCACTTTCTAGCCTTGTCGGCTTTTGACCTAGGGCTGATCGGCTCCTAACTTTCAAAGCAAAACCCCTGCCAGAGCCCAAGATGGCTGCAGGCTCGGGGAGGCAGGGGACGGGGGGCTCTTTTTTTCTTGACCTAGAGTTTGGGGTTTGGGGCCAGGGGCCAGGCTACTCTGGGGCTGGAGCTGGGGCTGGCCAGTGTGGTTCAACATGCCCAGGCCTCCTTCCTGCCCACCTCTTCCCGTAGCCTTGGAAACACCCACTTATAGAGTCAGGCACAGCACACCTGGGACTCAGAGCCCTGTGACCTTGGACAAGCCCTCTCACCAGCCGCCTTCAGACTCTCGCTGGGAAATTAGAACAGTAGTCCCTCCTTCTCCAGGCTGTCATGAGCCATAAAGGGGGTAAATGTGAATTCCCCAGCCCAGGAGATGACCTGTTTTTGTTTCTCTGGGTCTCTAAGTGCTCACCCCTAGGGAAGGAGCCAGCACTTACCCCTTCTGTTGTTACTCTCTGTGAGACAGCTCATCGCAATAGCCAGTTTGTTTTGGGATGAGCAGACGAGGGTTCAGAGCAGGGAGCTGGCTTGCCGTGTCTCACCCAGGAGTGGGGAGGCTGGCCCCAGACCTGATCTTTCTCCTGCTGGGGGGCCAGGAGCCAGCCCTTGCAGCTGTTGAATCTCTTGGGGAGGGGTGCCCAGCAAGGACACTTGTCGGTCTCCTATTGCTCCCTGCCTCCTACCTTGCTCCAGAGCCAAGTCTGGGGAGAGCCCAGAGGCCTGAGTCCCTGGTGTATTCGCCTTGCCTGTGACCCGGGCCCTGCCGCTCCTGGAAGGTGATGCCAAATGGGAGGAGGTGCGTGGGATCCAGAGCTGGGGGTTACACCAAGGTCACACCAGTCATTCAGTAAGAATACCCTGGGACTGAATACCCTCCGCACTGGGGCTGGACCACCGTCCTAGAGGCAGAGGACAGAGGTGCAAAGGAGGGAAAGGGCTGAGGGTGGGGCCAAGAGTCAAACCTGGGCCCCGTCTCCCTCAAAGTCATGGGCTCTGTGTCTCACGTGTGGCACTTTGTAGCTCACACAGGTTTTCTTGCCCCTTGGGTTGCTGCCAAACACCTCCTCCAGGAAGCCTTCTGGGATTTTCCCAAGCTGACTTGCTGCCCATTCTCCTAGGTTTCCATGCCCCACCTTGGTTAGTTGACACACTGGGACGTTACCTCCTTGAAGACAGGGCTTGGCTTGTCCCTCATTCTCTCAGAGTATCTGCTGAGTCCCAGTAGTCTTAGCTCTGCCTGGAATTTCTCATCTGTAAACTGAGTCTCAGGCACAGAACTGGCGCTTGCTGACTGCAAACACAGCAGGAGGGCAAGAAGGGTCCCTTTACTGTATCCTGGCCCCTGTGCTCACGTTCCCCTGTGAGCATGTTCTGATCGAGAGCCAGCGGCTTGGTGTGGAAGGCAGGACACTGAACACCTAGGCCCAGATCTGAGAGCTCTGTAATGCTGCCTCCTGCTGCCTGTGGGGCCTGGGTGAGCCTCCTCCTTGTAGTCCCTCCCTGTGAGATTGTGAGCATGTAGAGTCCAGCATGTAGGAAGCCCGTGAGCAGTTGTTTCTGTCTGTGCTTTGTCTCTAAGCCTCAGTTTACTGATCTGAGAAATGGGTGCAAGATGCCTTGGTTTTTCTAATGCCTGTGAGACTCGTATGAGGAGTAGTATGTGAGAAGTACCTGGCATCTGCCCAGGTCAGACACCTCAGGTCCAGGAGGGCGTTGGGGGAAAGGGGCAACTGGTATCCTTTAGCCTGGACAGGTACCAGTTGCTGTTGGGGAGACCGGGGTCTTGAACTACATCACTCATCTCTGTGGTTTACACCTTGATTCTTTTCATCCGTCTGTGCCGGAAAGGAATTGGGTTGAGGCCCCAACGCCCATGCAGTCCCCTTTGGCTCATTGTGTTAGGCCGGTCCCACTTTTTTGGGTGTCCTTACCAGCTCCACCTCCCAGTCAGAACCCTGGACTAGGAGTCAGGAAACCCAGGTTCACAAGGCCCCCCTCCTCAGTGCCCCACGGCCCCAGGGCCCTGCCCTGTAGTAGCCTGGACAGCTGAGTCAGGGACTAGCTCAGCCTCCTTGGATCCACACCAGGCCTGGTGCTGCCATCATGCGCCTGGCCCAGCCCGGCCAGGCCCCGCCCAGTACACCATCCCGCTGTCAGCCGCACCCTTCCTGTTCTCATCTGATCTGAGGCTGTCTTCACCGCGACACAAAAACCCTCTGCCCGATCCTTCCTCCCTGGTCTAGACTCCAGTACAGGGATCCCCAACCCTCTCCCCCGCTTTCTCCTCAGTGACTGCCTCCTCTGGGGAGCCCTTCCTAACCTCCAAGGTCATGCGGGAGGGCCCCTTCCCCTGGAGCTCAGGCAGGACTGTGGTCATCGGTTTACTTATCTTTCTCCCCACCAGACTGAGCTCCTTAAGCAACCTTGTACATTTCTGGAACCCTGGGCTTGGCACACAGCAGGTGCTCAAGCAGTGCTTTTTGCTTGCTGGACAGGATATGGGAACTGGAAGGACCTTAAAGATCTTTTCAGAGAAGAGGAGATGGAGTCCCAGAGAGGAGAGGGCCCTGGGTTTGAATCGGGACAGCCTGGTGGGGACTGCTCTGGCTGGGCTGTTGACATCACCTCTCGGCGCCCCAGTTTCTGGCACATTAAAGATGCCTCCCATAGCCGTACTGAGTTCAAACCAAGGCAAGAGGGGGCACTTTGCAGAAAACCCTGAAGATGTGACTCTTCCCAGCACTATTTTGGGGCCTCGGGGTCAGGGTGGGCAGGAAGCTGATGTCTACCTGGAACTACTGGCTTGCTGGGACCTCCCAGGGGACAGGCCAGCGTCCCTCATCCCCCCCCCCAGCCTGCCCTATACTCCGCTTGTCACTGGCCACACTGTGGGCGAGGGACCTAATTGTGCTGAGCAGGGATCAGAGTTCCCAGCATCAGAGGCCCACCCCTCCCATGCCCTGCCTGGCCCTCGGCAGAGCCCAACCTTCCTTCACCTGAGTCCTCTCCGCTGCCCACGTTTTTATATTTTGAGCAGATGAAAGATTTCATTCCTTTTTGTGTGCTATTTTTTTTTTTTTTTTTTGGCTGGGATTAGCTGGTCCCTAGCTGCCTGTTTCCTCAAAGCTCTGTTGTGTTGAAAGGACATCAGAGGGTCTTTGCTTGTGTGGCTTCTCAGGGGCCCTGAGCCTCCTGCAGGTCCTGGGGCAGGGGGCTCCGGGGCAGGACTGGGAGGAGAGACAGGGTGAGTGGGGCCACCGCCACTGCAGGCACCAGCCACCTCCAGCCCTGCGGTGGCTCATGTTAAAACGTCAGCCCTGCCTTGTGGTCGCTGTTTTACCGCTGCGCAGGCCGCTGCCCCCAGGGAGGGTCTCGGCTTAGGTTCTGCCTCCTGCTGGCCCCGGGTCTCTTGTTCCCCGGGCCCCCCGGGCCCGGATCCCCAAGCAGCAGCCAGCGGTGCAGGGGGCGCATGCGTGCAGCGGGAGTGAGCCGGCTGTGGAGAATTAATATTCCTGGAACATCGCCCCGGCCGCCTGCACACGCCGAGGAGAATATTACGGCGATTAGCGGTGGGAGTTCGGCCTGCACGCAATATCTGGATGGAGAATTCGGTGTGATTAATCTGGCGCTAAGTAGCAGCCTCCGGGGTCCACCGGGCTCCGGCATGTTTGGAATGGGAAAAAAGCCTGGGAGCGCCGCGATTCTTCCGGGGGCTCTTTGGGGGTCTGCCAGGGCAGCAGCTGTGCCCGGGGCAGCCTCCAGGCCCCTGAGGGCCCCCCTGGTGGGCCTCTCACCCTCGTTTGTGGCCGTTGGCGGACTGCCAGCATATAGAAGTGTGTTGGGGTCAGGATCTCAGCCCACCCGTCACTGCCACCCCCACCCCGGCCTTTCCCTCCCCTTAGCCGCCTCCTCCGTTCAGTGTCACAAACCCATGTCCAAGTTGTGGCTTCACTGCCCTTCCTGCCCCCTTTCTGGGCCTCAGTTTCCTCATCTGTACAATAAGACGCATGATTCCTGTCCTGTCACCTCGGGGAAGAATCACTACTGTTGTTCTTATTTTATGGAGGAGGAAACTGAGGCTGTGAGCAAGTGCACCTCGGGGAAGTGGCACTGTGCTGTGCCCTACGTGTCATTAACTGTTGTCCTGCCATTATTAGGCGTTATTAGTAACAATTCTACTGAGAACCTGATTTCAGCAGCCACCCAGCTCCTCCTACTTTGTCTGGGCTTTTTGGGCCACAGCAGATGACACTGGGAACCCCCAAGGGAGTGTTGGGGGAAGCAGTGGCAAGGAGTTGCATTGATAGCCCCATCCGGTAGAATGGATGTAGAAATACCTCCCCTCCCTGAAGTGGATTCCTGGTGTAAGATCTCTTTTGGGGCTGTTTGTTTGCAAACTATCGTAGGCTACAGGCCGAGATGAGATGAAGGTGTTGGTGGCGGGGGGCGGGGCGGGGGGACACGGGAAGGAGGCTTCCTGTCCTCGCAGCCTCCTCGGATGGAAGCATGGGATACCGAGACCAGAAGGGAGCTTGCTGTCCTTACTCCTCGATGTCTGCTCTTTAAGGAAGGAAGTGGAGGATCAGAGAAGGGTCACGGCCTGCCCCAGGCTGCGCTGAAGTGGCCGTGATGAGGGGGGAATCACAATCTTTGGAACCAGCCAGACTGTGCTGACCTTGGGCATGTCTTCCTTTCTCTGAGCCTCAGTTTCCTCATCTGGAGAATGGAACAGTCATGCCAGCCTTAGCGTAGTGGGCCTGGGACGGGGCAGGTGCTCTATATTAGCAGGAGGTCCGGGGCTTCTGGGAGCCCCCAGGGCTATCTGAAAGGGCGCCCGGCACACGCGACTGGCCTGCGTCCTCTCTGCCTGGGTGCCAGACTTGTCGAAAACTCCCGTGGTGGCAGAATTTCCACTGTCGTCCTTTCTCACTTGATTGCTTCAAGCTTCACAGACTGAACGTTTCCAGATCTGATCTGCAAGAATTTTTTTTGAACCAGTGAGGTCTTGGACCTCCATGCAACTCGCCATTCTGCCTAGATATCGTTACTGTCTTCACTCCCCCTTTCCCAAGCAGGTGACATAATGGCCTTTGAAAGGGGTTTGGTTTGTGGTTTCCTAGCAGTAGAACTGTCTTAGAACTGTCTGTGGTCTTGAGCAGCTAAATTTGAAACTGGGCTTTTTCAGGGTGGTTTTTAACGCGTTCTGAAACAGCTGGGCACCGTGCAAGGCGGCGGGGGTCACGGGGAGGCAGATGGGGGCTCCGTGGGGTTGGCTGTGCATTGGCTGCTGACTCCTCTGTGCCTGGAGTAGCAGAAGCTCAGATGAGCACTGCTCAGGTGAACGTATGCATGCTTGCTTCGATGGATGGGGTGGATTGGGGCGATGGGTGCCTGCCATGATAAGAAGCAGTGGGTGTGTTGGTTAAAAGCCTGCATTCTGAGGTTAGACGGCCTGGGGTTCAATCCTGGCTCTCCTCTTTGTTAGCGGTGTGACTGAGCAACTCAGTTCAGTCCTCTGGGCCTCAGTTTGCTCATTTGTAAAATGGAGTAATATGGTCGTCCCTCACCAGAGGGTAGTTGGAGGGCTCCAGGAAGTTCATTCTCCTGAGAAGCGGAGACAAGGGACATGAGTGGTGCAGAGAATAAGGACTGCGTTAACTGTTATTGTTGCTGTAATCATTAAAAGAATTCTGAAGAATTCTAAAAGAATTCGTGTGACCTTGGACAAGTCCTTTCCTCTCTCTGGGCCTCAGTTTCCCCATCCGTAGAATTGCTGGGCCCGGTGATTCCAGCATCCCTCCCGTGTCAGTTGCTCTGGTCTCTGTGTTGTTGGCCTTTTTCCCGATGTTGACATGCCCAGCACTGAGGCTTGGTGCTCGTGGAGCCCTCCAGCTCAGCCACCATGCTACTGAAAACCTGTGCTCCCAAACGGAGGTGACAGGGCCCCTCCACCCAAGAGTGCCTGTGAGCTGCTGCCTCAGAAATGTGCTTTGCCTTTGGGGGGGGGGGATCGGGTGGCCCAAATCTTCAACCCATGCATTTGTTCTCGCCTTTCTTCCTTCCCCTAGTCTTCCTGACCCAAGTCTCACACCTCCTCCTCCAGGAAGCCTTTCCTGGTGCCTCCCCACAGCCATCCTTCCTTCCTAGCCTCTTTTCTGCATCTGTCGCTCCTGGCTTGTGACCCCCCACCTCACTCACGTCAGGATGTTTGTGAAAAATTATCGAATCATTGCAAGGTTGTGTGTAAGGTTGTATGCAAGGAGACTGAAGGGAACTCACGTTTATTGCACATCTACTAAGCACCTGGCCCTGTGCTAGGCACCTTCATATTTTGTCTCATTACCCATTCAAAACGTCAACCAGGTCAGGAGCGTCACCCTGTCTCAGGATGGAACACTGAGGCCCAGTGAGGTTATGTTGGAGCCCCGTCTGTCCCTCTGAAGCCCATGTCCTTCCCCGCCCATCCCACCTCATCACTTGGGCCTCCCTCTGTCTTCTGTGGCACCATGCAGGCCCTGATCAGATGAAGGGACGACAGCCGCCAGTACCAGGCCTGGCTCCCGCTGAGAGTCTGCACCGCTCTGGTCGTGTTGCATCCCTTCCCTCGTGTAATCTTACAATAACCTTATAAGGCAGGTTTTATTCATATCCCCATTTTATAGGTGGAGCGTGTGAGGTTCAGAGAAGCTAAGTAACTTGCCTGAGATCACACAGGAAGGAAGTGGTGGAGCCATGGTTTAAATGAAACCAGACAGCCTGATAGAGATGCCTGCCAAAGTGAGTTAAAATTCTCCAATCCAGTTTGAAACAGCCTTGCCGAGGTTCCTCGGTGCAGATTTCTTGAGTGCCGTTGTGTGCGGGCCCTGTGCCAGGCGTCAGAAGACAAGACAGACCCGTGTCCTTGGCTGATCCAGCAGCCCGGCTAGGAAGGCAAGCAGGTGAAAGGGCAGGTGTAGTTCTGCTGGGGCCTCGTGAGGGTCTGCACTGTGCCGAGACCCTCCTAATGGCACAGCTTTTATTATGTGCACCTCCTCCCCATTCACAGAGGAGGAAACAGAGAGGTCAAGACACTTGTCCAAGGTCACACAGCGAGCAAGTTGGGGAGCCGAGATTTGAACCTAGCAGTCTGCCTCAGAGTCCCCACCCCTTTCCACCACTTCCTGATGCCTCCCGGGACACAGTGAGTAGGAGCTGTGATGGAGGAAAAAATATGGAAAGTTGCCTCTAACATAGACTTGAGGGTCTGGAAATATTTCTCAGAGGAATTGCTGCCTCAGTTGAGACCCTCCTGTAACCAGGGAAGCAGTGCCAGTGGGGTGAGAGGATGTTCCAGGCAGAGGGAACAGCATGTGCAAAGGCCCAGAGGTGAGAAGAGCATGGTTTCTTTAGGGAGCTGGATGAAGGTGTTTGTTCTGGGCTTCCTGGCTGGTGTTTGCAGGTGCACACACATCTTTTTTGAGTGGAGTCAGTATACTGCATGGGTTTACTGAGTGCCTGCTGTGGATTCTATACCATGTCAGGTCTTGGGGAGGACGGGGAGGGGAAGACTGGTGCAAAGCATAGCGGGATTCCTGAGAACAGAGGCGGGAACGTTAGCGCTGGGCCTCGGGGAAAGCCTGGGAGAAACGAAGTACTTTCCAGGCCGTGAGAGCAGCCTGTGCCCTGGCCTGTAACCCCGACATCCTAAATGTAGGAAGGATCGAGTGGGCAAGCTGGAGCCTAGCACTTGATAGGTCCTCACCAAATGTCAGGCACAGAAGCTCAGACGGAGGGTGTGCTGAGTTTGGGGCAGCCAGTGGTCAGCAGCCCCGATGCCCCATGGTGCCAGGGAAGAGGGTATGCCAGGGACTGGCACACAGGGCCCTGGGCTGTGGTCTTGGGCTAAAGAGTAGGCCCCATGTGGCCTCTCATCTGATGGCAGAGGCTAGAGCACCCATGGTTTTCTCAAAGGAGGTGGGCACTGGGCAGGGGAGACCCCGATAGGCTGGGGGATAGCCTGGGCAGCAGTGGAGCGGGAGACTCTGGCCGAGGGCATCGCAGGGCCAAGGATCTGGCCCTGGTGTGGAGTCCAGCACCGGACACCTGGGTCCTTGTTTTGCTCTCTCATCTTAGGCCTGTTTCCTCATCTTGACATAAGGTTGTGGTACCGACCTCTCGGGCAGTGCCATGGAGTAAGAGGTGGAGCCTGAGTGCCTAGCGCTCAGCCCATTGGAACCAGCACTACAGGACACACACTGAGGGGCAGGCCTCCCGCTGCTGCCTTCCCCCGCCCCCGCCCGATGACTTGGGGTAGTTGGGAGTGAGCCTCCCTGCCTGTCTGGACTGAGGCCCACCTTTGCTGGGGGTGGTCTGGGCTGTTATCTGACTCAAAGCCTCCTTCCAGAAGCTTCTGAGAGTCTTGCATGGCTGGCCCCTCAGGCTCTCAGCCCCTCTGCTGGCCCTGCCCAGCCCTTGCCCACCCTCCCATGGGGCTGCCTGAGATCCCAGCTCGTTTTCCTTCCCTCCCCGAGCCTCCGCAGGTCCTCGTGACCGCCACCCGAGGTGCTGGGTGTGGGTCCCCGGTGCACAGTAGGCCCTCCACGAAGGTCCCGCTGGCCTTTTACCTTCTGGGCTCCAGAGACAGCAGTGACTGAGTTTTGCTTGCATTGCACGGTCACCCCCTTTAAGCCATTCACTCTGGGGCCAATTATAAATAGACAGACACATAATCACCCCTATCTATAGAGATAAAACGTATTCTTCCTAGATGAGCCCCCCCCCCCACGCTGGCACGTGCTCTCCGGAGGGATCGGTGCTCCCCTCCCTTCTCTATCCATCCCTTCCTCCCTGCTGCTCCTCCATCTCCACCCTGCAGAGGTGAGATCCGGCAGGGGCCCGTGATGTCAGAGGCTCAGCTGATGTCACCGCCAAGGCCCTATGACTTCACTTGCCGGCTTGGGCAGGAGGAGCCGTGAGGAGGCTGAGATGGGAAACGGCCCCCCTTTCTTTTTCCTTCTCCTTTTTCCCTTTCCCTCCTCCCCAGCCTCTCTCCGGAGTTGTTGTCCTCCCCCCGCCCGCCCGCTCACAGTCTGTCTGAGGGTCGGGGTCGGGGGTCCGGGGCAAGTGCCAGGAAGGGTGCTGCTGCAAAGGTAACGGGCGTGCGTGGTGCCTCTCCCTCCGGTCGTGAAAGTTTGCTCTGGTGTGTGAGGCGTGCCCGCTGGGCGCCCCGCTGCGCACGCTGCCGGCCCAGGCTCCCCGGGGGCGGGGGAGGGGGGACGGGGGAGGGGGGAGCGGTGGGGCTGGGGCAGGGCGGGCAGGGGCCTCCCGGGCGGGCGGCCTTCACTGCCTTGTCCCCATCAAAGGCCGCAGCTGCTCAAGTGGCGGCTGCAGCTTTGAAACTGCCATAAAGAGCGAGGGAGGGAGGGAGGGGAGCGCGGGGGACATTCAGAGCAGTGCCCGGGAGGGTGGCCGGGAGAGGAGGGGCGGCAGGCTGCTCTGGGCGCCCAGTGACAGGGCAGCAGCAGGGGCGTGAAGGGCAGAGCCCCGGGGCAGAGTCTTGGGGGCCGAGTCACCATCGCTGCCCACTGTCCCCTCGGGTCCAGCCAGCAGGGCGCTCCAGGGCTGGGACCCTAGCAGGGAGGGTGCAGAGGCAGCGGGGGCAGGGGCTGACTTCTCCCTCTCACCCCCACCCCCCCATTATTTCCAGGCATATTCTTTCACCTCCAGCAGCAGGCCATTTGTCAGCGGGCGATTTGGGACAAAGGAGGGGGCGGTGGGTGGTCTCCTGCAAGTTGGGCGATGGGCACGGAGCGAGCGAGCCTGCGGCCGCAGAGAAACGCCAACAATTAGGAGGCAGATCCAGGGCTGTGCTCATTCAGGCTGTCGAGGGAGCCGTCATTTTGTGTTAGCGTGTGTGTGTCTGAGGTGGGAGGAGGAAGAGAAGGGAGAATGACAGGAGAAGGATTATGACATTGTGTTGTCTCTGTTTGTGGTAAATGCAAATTTGGCACCAGCAGCTTCCAGGAAGAGCAGCAGCGAGTACCCCGAGTACCCCGGGCCAAGGCCTTGGCCCGGACCCACCAAGGGAGCCCGTGTGGGGCCGTTTGGGGGTTTTTTTCCTCCCTTTTTTCTGTCTGGCGTGTGCTGCTTCCATTTATTTTTACAGTGAAGTGCTGAAGACAGACAGGCCAGCATGGCGGGGAGGAGCTGGTCCTCCCTCCTCCCCGGCATGCCAGCCCCCTCCTCACGCTGCGGTAGGCCCAGGCTGCTCTCCTGACCCCCGGCCCTTGCCTCATCTTGGCTGCCTCCCTGCCAGGTCTCTGTCCCCAGGCAGGGTCACGGTTCCTCTGTTCCCTTAGCCTGGATGGCCTGTGGTCTCAGAAGGCCACTTCTGCCCACGGCTGCTTCCCAAGGGTGAGTGGGGAGCCCAGGACTGAGGCTGGGGCTTCAGAGACCCAAGGCCAGGGCCAGGCATGCCCCTGGCTGCGGTGTGGGCCTGGCCTGCCCAGGGGTCTCACAAAGGGTTCTGCTGCCAGGCCAGTATTGGCAAAACGTCCCAGGATCTTGATTCCTATGACAGGCCCATGAGGGCAGGGACCTTGAACCTGACCTGGGCCAGGAAGCGACCACAGCCCAAGGCTCTGGGCTGCATTAACGCTCAGGCAGGTGCAGTGGCCTACACACAGGTGCTCAGTCTGTTGGGTGGGTCTGCAGAGGATGCCCTGGTGGGGCTTTACCAGGGCTAGGGGAGTTCTGAGTGAGTAGCCAAGGCAGGAGCCTGTCTCCTTACATGAAGGGCCAGGGGGCAGCTGTGGCCAGCTGGGTCCAGCCTGCCTCACAGTCAGCCCGCATGCTAGTTCTAGTTCTCCATCTCCGGGAGCTGGTTCCTCACCTTGACCTCACTGCGTCTTTTGCCGAGTCGAGTCCTTCTTAACTCAGTTTACCTCTGCCAGGAAGCCGCCCCTCCTGCCCTCCACCGGGATAGGCCGGGGCTGGAAGCCAGGGGAGCAGATCCAGACCCGCGGATCCTCTGGGAAGGTGGGCCACCAGGATGGGATAGTCACTCTGCCTCATACCCTCGAAGAGGGATGGGCTCATTTCCCTTGGGCAAACCCACCCCAAGGGGCTTTTGCCTGACATGTGGGGGCAAGCTGCAGCTAAGCCTGTGAGGGGGCTGTCCCACACCAGAGAGCCTCATGTGGCTCAGCAGTGTCCCCTTGGAAGCTGGTGGTGGGCTCCTTTATCTCCCCTGGCATTTCCTTCAGGTCCTGGGCCCACAGGCCAACCTGCATAGGAGGGCCAGAGCACGCTCGCTGCAGGGGCTGCGTGCAAGGAGCAGCTGCCCGCCTGGCCAGCGCAGCTCTGCTGCCCCGTGGAGACCCCTGTGCCAGACGGAAAAGGACGGAAGAATGGGTAGGCTGTGCCCAAGGCCAAGATGCTGGGTCTATGCCAGGCCTGGGCGTGAGACCCTCCTGGCCAGAGGTGCTGGGAGCACCAAATGGCTAGCCACAGTGAGGGCCAGCTGGCCAGTCAGCTCCCGTCACCCAGCCCAGGTTCACAGAGCCTGCCCACTTGAAGCTGGCATACAGCAGGCCCCCTCCCTCTGGACACCCCCAATCCAATGGACCCTAGGAGCTCTGGAGTCACAAGGTCCTGAGTGACAGTCTTCCCTGGCCACTTTCTAGCTGTGTAACTGTCAGCAAGTTACTTAGTCTCTCAGAGTTGCAGTTTCAAAAGGCAGTGACCTGGAAGTAGTAACCTCTACCTGCGGGCTTGTTATGGGGATTAAGGAGACTGTGCACACAGTAGGTGCTCAATTAATGGCAGTTATGGTTATTAGGGAGCTGGCTGTGCCAGCAACCTAGAGGAATGACAAAACAAGTTCTCCCTGGGGTACCCCTGTGAATTCTGACAAGGCAATCAAGAGGGGCTTCAGAGAGGAGGTGACATTTGAAGGCCAGGGAAGGGTGGGGAAGAGGGTGCCCTGTTCTTCCTGGCGGCGAGAGCCAGTTTTGGAGGAAGGGAGAACCTGACTTGATGACAGAGTGGGCAGGTTGCACACAAACATCTTGGTCATCGCACACTCGCCTTCCAGAGGCGCTCATGTCCTCGGGCCGTTCTCTAGGGTCCTGTGAAGCTGGCGGTCCTAGCTCCTCCCCGGTCAGGCCTCTCAGGCTGGCCTTGCGATGTTGGGATTCCCAGGCAGTCCTGTGTCTGGAAGCAGCTGCGCTCACAACCCTACCCCCACCGCCGCACGGACAGCCCCATGTTTGAATGAAAGGGCCAGCCTGGGTCTCCTTTGGATCTGGAGTCTCAGGGCTCCCGGGATCCAGGGCCAGCCTGGGCCCCACTCTGGGATGGGGCCAACACTGCTGGAAAGCAGAGCGGACACCTAGTCGCTGACCTGGGCGAGGGTCCCTGGCACTGGCCGCACAGCGGGGGCCAGGCTGCCTGGGTTCAACCCTGGCTCTGCCATTTATTCACCAGCTGTGTGGCCTCAGGCAAGTGGCCTGCCCTCTCTGAGCCTTGGTCTTCTGGCAGATTGTAGCACCTGAGTCACAGCGCTATGGTAAAGATTACATGAGATAATGAGCCAGAGCCTGGCTCCCAGGGGAAATAGTACCCAGTGTATGTGGGACACTCCGTCCCTCTGAGCCTCTGTTTCCCTAGCTGTAAATGGGGACAGTCGTCGTGTCTGGTAATAACTAACATTTGCGAGCACTTACTGTGAGTTGGTCAGACTCTGTTTGAATTGCATAAGCTTGTAGTCGCTTATGGGATGAGGTCTCCTCCCATCCTGCTTAACACGTGAGGCTGGGAGGTTGCAGGGACAGGGCGGGCATCCCAGAAGCCAAAAGCGTGCAGGGAGGAGGCCCAGAGATGTGGTGTTTTCTGGGTGAGGCTGGGTGTTTTCTGGCAACTCGGTCATGCGGGTGAAACCAGAGGGAATTGGAAGGCTGGGCAGTGGGACACGGTCAGCAAGGGCCCACCTACCATTGCAAATGAGCCACCCGGGGTTGGACACCTCTCAGACATGGCAGGGCCACATGGAACCCTGTGCAATTCACAGCCCCCGTCCTGGGCCTTGGCGTTCTTCTCTGTGGGATGGTGGCTTAGGCTCCTTCAGCTCCCAGGTCCCCGGCTGCAATGAGGGGCTGGGATTCTCTTGTCTCTTTGATTTTCTTGGGTGGTTCCATGTAGGTTGTGACTTGGGTGGTATTGTCTGCCCCCTGCTTTTCCCAGAAAGGACGCTTTCCTCCCTTCTATTCTGTGCCTCGCTTTCCTACTGTCCCTTCTGCCCCCGGCAGCACACTGGGGGTGGGAGTGGGGGAGGGTGCAGCAGGATCATGGCTCCCAAGAGGCCCCTTGAGGGCCTGGGGCTGTCCCAACACCATGCGACATGCACCATGCTGGGGGAGTGCCCTGGGAGCAGACTCACACCAGGCTCACACTACATGTGTCCACACCTGGCTGAGAGGCTGGGTCACCACGGAAGAGCCAGGTGGTTCATCGACTCTCCCTTCTCGCCTCAGCACAAGCTTTGGAGTCAGACCGCTCACCTTCTGCTCCACTGTGTAGGTGCTGGGCGGTTGTGGGGACAAGTGACTCCACCATACAGTGCACCGGAGGCCAGGATAATGGAAACAGTGCTTTGGTGTGAGGTCCCTGGTGTAGTACACGCGCTGGTTGCAGCCCCCATGGAGGGTGATGTTAACGTCCCATTCTACAGCTGAAAAGACCGAGGCTCCAAGGACTTAGGGAGCTCGCTCAAGGTTGCATCCCTCTCCATCTTCCCTTTTTTTCCTAACCCCCACCCCCGAAAAGGAGCTGAGGCAGGTAGTGATGCTGGGAGCCCATTCGAGGCAGGACAGGTAGGGGGAGCCAGAGACCACTGGGGGAAGGAGGCTGGGGAGACTGGAAACCTGAGATGAGGTGGTTACCCGCCCAGCTGGCCACGCCCACATGGATCTGTGGGGACCTGGGATACAGTGATTTGGTGTGCGGGGCAGGGACACCACACATGGTTAGACCCTGGAGGAATGCGCAGTTGCTTTCTCTCTCCTGGGGAGGTGTGTACCCACCTTCACTAGGCCAAGGCATGGCCCTGGCCCAAGGGCCCTGTGTGGCTTCGAATCCTGGCTCTGCCACTCACTCACTGGCTGTGTGATCGCAGGCTACTTAGTGATTACTCCGAGCCTCAGTTTCCACACCTGTAGTGGGGATCATCGTAAACTCGCCTCACAGGCTTGCTGTGAGGGTGACCTGAGTTAACGCAGGTAATGCAGCATGGTGCCCTGCCCCCGAGAGAGCTGTACGAACATTTCCCTATTGTCCCCTCAAATCAGCTCAGAATCCCCTCCAGCAGTCAGCATTTACTGAGCACGGGCTGTGTGTCAGCACCAGGCCCAGGGAGCCGGGGACTCCTGTGCCCTGGGGCTGAGCCGCCAGCCTCAGCGCCTGAATGTGTGGACCTGACTGACTGTAGGGGGAAAAGCCTGCGACAACTGGTGTGTTGGCTCCCACTGCTGGCGTGACAGACATCCTGATGAAATATACGTGTCACTTTAAGACATTTTTGAAAGAAATTTCTGGAAAGCTTTCTTAACCCTATGGGGGCCATAAGAGCCTGAACTGTTGTCAGGTTCTTGTCTTGGCTTTGCCATCCATTGCTGGGGACCCTCCCTCTCCTGGGCCTCAGTTTCCTCATCTGTAAAACGGAGCAGTAACCGCACCCACCTGAGAGGGTTGACCCTGAGCGAGACTGCTCATGTGAAATGTGCTTTGTAAACTCGAAAGCGCTTTCCAGCTGTTGAGGGCTTTCGGTTCTGTTTCTCGTCATTCACGAGATGGTCACAGGCAGATGCCTGTGTGGTGTCATGCTGGATGCTGGCCCTGGGCAGGGACAATCTGTATGATGCCGGCTCTGCTCTCAGGGGCTCTCTGAGCAGTGGCCTTACTAAAACCCTTGAATTTTGTGATTTCCAGAGAACGTGGAAGGCCCCTCAGGCAGCCTGGCCCCTTCCAGGGGAAATGCTGGTAAGTGTCTTATCCTATCTGTTAGTTCGTTCCACAAATGTTTTTGGAGCAGCTCCATGTGCTGGGGGTGATGCGGGAGGAACAGGTCAGCCTTGCTCTTGAGAGCTCTGTCCGGGAGGAAGGGTTTGAAAACCACACGCAAATGACCAGATGTCCAAGGTTCAGGGGTGCCCGGATGCTAAGCCTGAGCTTTTTAGAAGATGCTTAGCTACAGGGAAGTTGGCAGGATCGTTATAAATGAATATTGACTGTTTCTTCTGCTTGCAATCCTTCAGTGCCCTCCCCACCACTCCCACCTTTTGACCTGGGGATAAAGTCCCCAAGCCTTGTGTCGCCTGCACTGTCTTCCTCCAGCTGCATCTCCAGCTTTTCATTTCACTCCAATTGCATTGGCCGCCCGCCGTTCCCTTCCTGGAAATCTGCTTGCTCCCTCCTACCCCAGGACCTTTGCCCATGCTGTGCTGGCCACCGGGAGCTCTTTTCCAGCCTCATCACATGGCTACTTCCTATCTGTCTTTCAGTTCTGAGCTCAAATATCCTGGATCCCCAAGATCTAGGGTCCCATTATATACCACCTGTGCACCTCCCACGCTTTCTTGCTAATGTGTCATGGCTGTTACCAAATGATTATTTATGTGATGATTTGTTCTTTTTAATGGGACTGTAGACTCCATGCCAACATGGACCCTTGGGCTCAATGCCTGGCATATGATAAGGACTTAATATTTGTTGAATGAATTTATGATGAGTATTAAGGTAAGGCTTCACGGAGGTGGTGGCATTTGAGTAAGACTTGAAAGAGGGTATGATTTCAATCTGAGGGATTGAAGGAAAAACGAGGGAAGGGCTTCCTGCTTTGGGGCATAGACAGGCTCGTGGTGGGAACACAACTCGTTTGGTTTGGCAGAGGCAGAATGGGACATGTCAGGGAGGGTTGGAGAGGTGAGCTGGGGCCAGAGTAAGGCTTTGTGTTCCAGGTGGGTGAGAATCCACTGGGGACCCATTGAAAACCCTGAGCCAGGGTGAGTAGGGTCCGAGCGGGCTTTGGGTATCTGGCATGAGCCTGCCACAGGGGTGGGTGGGCCGAGATGAGGGGCTGCAATCAAGAGGACCAGTTGGGAGTTGGAGAATTCACTGACTCTGCTGCTTGCGTTTCCTTGGAACCACGTGTGTGCCTTGGCAGTTATCCTTGAGCTCACAGGGAGACGCAGGGCAGTGACGGGGAACCTCATATGGCATGGCCGCTTCCAGAAGACAATCACCTTGGTGGCAGGGCAGCCAGTCCTGAGTCACTGGAGGGAGAGATGGAGCAGAGGGAGCATCCTCGTCCGCATTTCTCCGCTTCCCCGATCGATTGGGTGGCATCTGGCGCCACATCTCTGCACCTATGTCCTGGTACCTTTCAGGGTTCCGGGAATCCTGACACTGAGGGACCAGCTTGTGGCAGATGAGCAGGAGCATTTCCTCCAAAGCCTAGCAAACAAGATCCACCTCCGTGCCCCCGGAGCGAGGCACAGCTGATATGATCAGAAGAGCCAGGATTCTCCGTAGGACCTGGGGACAAGTCCCAGATCTGCCACTTAGCAGCTGTGTGCCTTTGGGCATCTTGTTAGCCACTCTGGGCTTCAGTTTTTCTTCAGCTGTGACATGGGGGCTGCTGGGGTGCTGTGGACACCCATGGAGCCCCAAGCACAGGGAACAGAACGCTGGAGGATCAGGAAGTGGTGCTTGTATCATGGCCGCGGTTTTCTCCCTGGTTTGAATTCTTCGCAGGAAGCTTGGGTTTCGGCTTTAAATGAAGAGCGTGTCTACAAAACAGGATGGAACAAAGTCTCTTCCCAGCATGCCTCAGCATGTGGCACTGCCTTCCCGTGGAGCCCAGCAGAGATGGGCTAAAAGTCTTGAGCTTTCAAGCAGAAATCATGTGAGTGGAAGAGCCCCTGCCTATTGTGATCTCGTGATAAAGAGAGGCAGGGCCGGCAGCCTGGCCTTCCTGGCTTGGGATTCTGCCCCTGCCCCTTCCTAGCTGCTCGGTCTCAGTTGTCTCGTCTGCAAGATGCGGTAATAGTAGTATCCACCGCTTAGGGCTGTTGGAAGGGTTAAGCGAATTAATGCAGGTGAAGTGCTTAGAATATGCCTTTGTCACTACTATTGTTAGATCATTTCATTTGCACTTTAACTCTTCATGGTGCTGTAAGTGACTCAGTGGGGGTTCTGGAGCCCGGAGGCTGAGTTCAGATCCCAGCGCTGCCTCTGGCGAGCTGTGGGATTTCAGGCAGGTCTCTTTCTTACCCTTTCTGTCCCTTTATTTGTCCGTACAATGAAGATGACAAACCCTGCCTCACAAGGTTGTTAGAGTATGGAATGTGGTCATCCAGGCAAGGGACCCATCTTCTCCCAGGCAGGCAGATCATGCTGCCCCTCCTCTCACCCACTCCGCTTCCCAGATGAAGAAATTCAGACTCAGAGCCGTTGGATGATTTGCCAAAGGACACACACATTGGAGAGACCAGGCTGGGCTCCTAGCTCAGTGACCACGCCAGGGGCTGCCCAGGGACAGTTGCGCCACCAGGGGCAGGAGTGCCCAGTGGTCTGAGGGGTACTCTCCCGTACCGCCAAGCTGCAGGGGCCTCCAGCTGCTCAGCTGCATCTCTTCTGGTGCTTTCTCTCTGCTCACCTGTTTGTAGATGAGTGTGCTGTCACACACAGCAACAGCCACTTGCTGGGCAGGCCACCGTCTTCCAGGCGTGGGGTCTGAGAGTCTACGTCTGCAAACTATCCAGCCCACAGGGCTTTAACACGTTCCTTGTGGGGAGAGGCTGGTGTCAACCCTGTTGTTCTCATGTCTCTTTCCCTCTGTCCACCTGCAAATTTTGGGACCCAGCAACTGTCTGCATCCATCCATCACCCCGTGTTTATCGAGTGCTGGGAAGCTTGGTGGTTAGGAGTGCAACCTCTAAAGACCTGGGTTCGAATCCCAGCTGGGCCTCTTCCAAGCTGTGTGACTTGGGGCAAGTTACTTAAACTCTCTGTGCTTCAGTGGCCCTGTCTGTAAAGTGGGGGTGGTAACAGCACCAACCTCATCGGAGTGTTGCAAACGCATGGTGTCTGTTCACAGGAAGCCTGCATTGCTCTGGGCTGTATCCTCATTATTAATGCTGTAATTTTTATGGCTACGGTTCCCTACCCTGCATAGGATGCTGGAGACCCCAGGGAAGCAGAGGCGGCTTCCCTGCCAATGCTCACAGAGATGGACACAGTCACGCAAACGGCCCTGTGTGAACGGTGGGAGCCGAGGAGGGAGCCACACCCTCCGCCCTGGAGGAAGGAGGTGGAGGGCAGGGTGGAGGGGCTAAGCTCCTGAGCTGGAGGTCTCCGAGAGACGCTATGATACAAATTCATGCCTTGCATGCCACAGATGCATGACCCTTTGCGGATCCCACCTGTGCCCCCTCCACAGCCTCATCTCTAGTTCCCCTAGCCCTGCACTGGCCACAGCCCTCCTGGGAAGAACAGGTGGCTGTCCCCACACTGCTGAGTTTTGATAGTCCCTGGCCCTCTGTTTAAAGCCTCCCGGAACCCCTTAGCCATAGAGCTGGCCCTGCCCTTGCCCCCAGAAAGACTTATTGTGAGCCCTTGTGCCTTATCCATCAGGGCACACAGCCTAGCACACAGTAGGTGCTCTGTGTGGAATGAAGGTGTGCCGTAAAGGACCAGGCCATCCCTGCAGTCTGTGCACCCTCTGCTTCCAGTCTGCTTTGCTGTGGGCTTGGGGAGGGAGTACCTGGTTTGGAGCAGACTCCACAGGATGCTGTGGGGGGATTCCCCACTCTGTTAACCTGAGGCTTTTGTCACTTGTCTCGGGAGGGCTGGGAGCCAGTATTCCAGGCCTTCTCTTGGTGTGCTCACGTTAGCAGGAGCCCCCCCCCCGCCCCCGAGAGGAAGGCGAGCTGGGGCCCTGAAGAAGAAAGGTGAGGGTTACACGCGTGTGCACGAGAGCCAGAGGAAGGACATCCGCCTGCTGCTGAAGGCATGACACCCGGCTCGCTTCACACAAGTCACTGATCTACGGAGCAGGGCCGGTCTCCTCAATCAATCCGCACTGACACGTGGTGGCGGAAGCAGTGACCTAGAGGCAGAAGGCTCCATTTGTAATCCCTGAGCGGCCCAGGTGACTGGAGGAGGCCAGAGGAGTTTGTAATGAAGGGAGTGACACAGGGCTTCCCAAAGCCATCTCTGAGCCAGAAAAAGGATTAATTTTGCTTCTGGAATTGAAACCACTGATAGAGTTCAATAAGCATTTTTTGAGTAGACTGGGTGAGAAGAGAGAAACAACATTGAATCAAGTCTTTTCCTTAAAGTGTGGAAGACAAAACAGGATTCTGGCAGATGAGACAATGCGAGAACAATGGAAGGCGTTAATGTGATCAAAGAGGAGGGGGGTCCCCGTTTCTGAGCTCCTGCCACTGTGCGATCTTGGACAGTGACAGTGACTTAGCCTCTCTGAGCCTCAGTCTGCTCACGTGTCATATTATGTCCACATCGTAGAACTGTAGCCATTGCCAATTTGTGCCTAGCACTGTACTGAATTTTTTCTGTAGATCTCTTACACCTATGTTCTGAGTGAGGTCATATTATCCCCATTTTATAGCTGAGGAAACCAAGGTTCAGAGAGGAGAAGTGAATTGTCCATGGCCACACAGCCCAAGCGTACCCCAAGTCTGTCTGTTGGCCATAACACCCACATATGTTCTTTTTCTAAATGGTATGGAAAGGGAAAGTGATAGGCCGCCAGGGGTGAAGAAGCCGAGGCTGGCCTGGCCCTAAGACTGGGAAGTTTTCCAGGTAGAGAATGGCTCTGTCCCAGCAGGAACCCAAGAAGTGAGGAGGGGGCTTGCAGGGTCACTCTCAGGACAGGAGGCAGGAGGAGCAAACAAGAGCCTGGACTCCAGTTATGCGGCTGCATTCTTTCCCTTCTTCGCCATCCATTTCACGGTCCAGTCCCCCAATCTGAAGCCTGAGTGAGCTGAGGACAAGGAGAAAGGCAGGGAGGAATGAAGGGGCAGGAGACGATGAGGAAACGGGCTCCCCTCTGCTAAACGAGTTCTCAAGAAATTGAGAGTGCCCCCAACACCCAGGGTTCAGGAAGTTCTCCTCCTCGCTTCCATGTTTGTCCAGAAAACAGGTCTGTGCTGAGAGTCCTCCCCAACCTCTCCCGCTGCAGCCCTGATCCAAGCAGAAGCCAGCACTGCTCTTTTAAAAGTCTCGGTGCCAAAGAATTTGAAAATGAAACTCACAGAACAATGGGAACAGCCAAAGGGCAGGGCCAGCAGCCTGTTCAGCTCTGCCCCGGAAGAGCCCGGCACCCAGCCTGGCATGCGGGAGGTGTTGGGAACCAAATCTCTAAGAATAGCCCTGACCCACATTGGAGCGGGCCCCCACTTTCAGAGATTGGACAGAAGCCAAGAGAAACCACTACCTTCCTCCCTCACTTCCTCCTGAGGTACCAGAATCAACTCTGGCCTTGTCTCAGATCCCTAAGCTGAGGGCAGATATGGACCCTCCTTGGGTGGCCTGAGGCAAGGCAAAGTGTTAATGTGTCTGGCTAGGTGGGGTGAGAGGTGAAAGGGTAGAGCCAGGCCCTGAGGAGCTATGTACCTCAGATATACTGAAATCTGGGCCCCAGGCAACACCTGGTTCCTATCAGCCTCCACCTGCTGCCCAAAACACTCTTCCAGCTTCAATTTATTTTCAAGTTGGGTTGCTTCAGGAAAAGAACTCCTTCAACATCTAGGGCAGACAGGGGCCTACTTTAGATAATCAGCAATTTTAGCCGACAATTAGGGACATCTAGTCCAAATTCTCGCCATTCCCATTGTACCAACAGGAAACGAAGGCCCAGAGTGAGGAGAGAATCTACCTGGCCAGGTCTCTGGGTGAGTCACAAGCAGCAGCACACTCACACTCCAAACACATCCTATCCTAGCTAGCCTCACTTTTGGTAGCAGTGGGTCACATGGCACAAACATCTCAGTGGTTGTTCTACAACTGAGATTTTCTTTAGAAAAAAAAAAAAAATCAAGCCAGTCCTTTGCTCCATAAAACCTACATGAGATTTGCAAAGGAAGTCTGGGAACAGCCCTGAGGCCTTGGCACCACAAATCCTCCACCAATCTCCAAATTAATTCTGGACTCTGGATCCAGCCAACCAGGCATTGTAGGTTTTAACGCTGCCGCGGGCGAGGGCAACTGGTATTTGGTGAGCATCTACTTTAAATGTGAGGTTAGTGGGCCTCCCCACTCCTCGCTTAACAAAAGTGAAGGAAACTGAGGCCCCGAGAGGGCCCAAGTCATTCATCTAAAGACACACGGGGCCAAGGGGCCGCAGGCGGCAAAGGAACCAGGGCCTGCGGGCCCTTGAGGGCGTTTGGCGGGCAAAAGCCGCCCCCATGCTCCGCCCTACTAAGCATAGGACAGGTTCCCGGGAAGAGGTCGGCCCCTGCCCCGCGGGTTCCCCAAGCTGCCAGAGGCGCGATTCTGGCGTTGGAGGCTTCAGGGAACTCCAGAAATCCCAGAGAGAGATTCCAGGCCACCAACTCCCCAGAAAGTTGGCTTGAGGCCACTCCCAAGACGGACGGCCCGGAGCTGCGGGCCAAGATGGCACTGGGCAAGCGGCAAGACGCGCGCGCTGCGCCCCGCAGCTGCCGAGAGCAACTCCGCGCGACCTCGGCCCCTGGGCGGGGGTCCCAGCGGCCCCGGCCCGGCGCGCGCAGGCCGCGGCGCCGCCGCACGCGGGTGGGCACGCGCGCGCGCGCCGGCCCCGCCCCCTGCCGCCCCGCCCCCGCCGCGCGCCCGCCCGCGCGCCGCGGCCCGGCGCCTCCCCATTGGCCGCGCGCCGTCACCTGACGCTCTGTTATTTCCTGTGTGTTGGGAGAATGGAGAGAAAAAACCCCGAGCCGAGCCGCTTTCGGCCCCTACGAGGCGGCCGCGGCCTCCGCCGGGGGAGCCCGCCCTGAGGCGCGCCTGACCTGGGAGCGAGCGCGCGGGCCGGAGCGAGCCTTGAGGGGCCGCGGCCCCGGCGCGCCCCGCCGCCGTCCCCGGCGCCCGAGCTGGAGGCGGCGGAGGCTCCCCCACCCCCACACCGCGCAGCGCCGCCTGCCGCCGCTCCCTCCCCTCCCGCCCCCGGCCGAGGCCGAGGGACCGGGCGGGGGGCTCCCGCAGGTAACCGCCGCACGGGCCGGAGGGGGAGGGGCAGGGGTCAGGGTTGAGAGGCTGGGGCCAGGCCGGGATGTCCGGCCTCGGGGGCTGGGGGCAGAGGTCTTTGCCCGGCTCGACCTGGGAATGCTGAGTCCGAGGCTGGAGCTCGGGGTGCTTGGGGAATGGCCCGGCCCGACCCGGAGCGCACAGCGGAGCGGCCTGGCCTGGCCTAGGGTTGCTGAGGGGAAGGGGCCGTGCTTGGCGTCAGGGCGCTGAGGGGTTTCAGTGTGACCTGGGAGTCCCTCAGGGCTTGGGCACCGGTCCTAGCCTCATGGTGCAGCAGGAAGGTACCTGCTCGCCGCGGCCTCGGGTGCCAAGTAGGCGGGTGCGAGCGGTCGGCGCCCGGGTGTCGGCGGGGTCAGCGCCGCCGGCCGCGGGCTCCCGGCCACCTTCGGGCTCCGGCTGCACTCGTCTGTCCGCTGCGGGCCGGGGGCGAGGCCGGCGGGCGGACAGGAGCGGCGCCCGCCGGGAGTCGGAGCGCGCTTCGGCCGCGGAGGGACAGGGGCCCGTTTATTGCCATGTGAACACCTGAAGCCATGTGGACGCGGCTGCGTCTCGCCTGTTGGGGGCGGAGGGCAGGTACCGGCTGGCGGGGCGCAAGGTCCCAGCGCGGGAGGGGGGCGGGGAGCGGGGCGCAGGACACACTTCCTGCGTGGGGTTTTCTCCCCCTCCCCCGCCGCGGTGAGCAGGGCGGGGTGTTTGATCCGGTGGTCCCCGTGTGCGAGCGAGCGCTCGTTGGGGGACTCGAGGCTCTCAGTTTCCCGTCTCCCTTTTATTTTTATTTTTTTGGGGGGGTGTTGAAGTGAAGTGGCGGATCCGGCCCAGCCCGCTCTGGCGGCGGCGGGAGGTGGAACGTCCCCAGTGCGCCGGGATGGGAGTGGAATTTAGTGAGTTGGGGAGGCGGTGCCGAGGAGCTGCGCCTTCCTGGGCCTGTGGGTGGGGATTATTGTCTGTCTGTTTTTGTGGTTGTGGATACTCGCACACTGTCTGCCTGTCAGTGTGTGAAACCGTTTAGTTTGCCTTTAGGGGACAGATCAAAATTAGGATACCCCTCCCGCTCCTCTCTCTGCTTTTTTTTTTTTTTTCCTCCTCTCAAAGATGAGATGACTCTGGTAACTGCTGTAAAATGGATGGAATTTTCGAGCTATTATCTAACAGGCAGATCTTTGGATGATAATTGGACCCTTATGTTAACAGCTTCAGTGAAGAGTTTCATAAAACATCTTACATGGGGTGGCAGCTTGGTGGAGTGGGAAACTGCACTGAAGTCCGATCTGGGAGACCAGGAATCTACTTCCAGCTTTGTCACCAAATAAACCGTATCCCTGTCCGTTACCTACCCACCGTCCCAAGGCTCCAATTTCCCCATCTGTTAAACGAGTTAAATGAGGACTCCCTTGCAGGTCAGACATTACAGGGTCCGAGGTAGTTTGGTTTTGTGTCTCTCCTGTCTTGTGCTTTTGTTTTAATCAGAGGCGACCTTCCAGAGAACTGCAAGGCTGTGCCTTAACCTGGCTTTTAAAAACCTGTCTCACTTTTTAGTTTCCAGCCTCTCTTCAGTAGAGCACAAAACTTGATTAGGGTACAGTTTTTCTCAAATCTAAGATGCTGTTCTGTGCTGCTCAGAAAGTATATTCTAGTTTATGCTGAATGTGCCTTGTATTTTTGTTTTTGCGCAAGAAGTTATCAGGAAAAAGATTTCGGAGAACATTTGACTACTTGAAGCTGTGAACAAAGCATGTGGGGTCTTGTGTGTATTGTTGACTCCAAGGAGTGCCAAGATCTCTCCCCGTAGGGAACTGGAGGACTTTATTTAAAGTTCTTTCAAGGGATATTTGGCGTTTGGCTAACTTTTGAAACTTCCAGTATTCTCAGACTAGAGATAAAATGGAATTCCATAATATCTGTGAAATGGCATGCTAGTGGAATTAACTATCACCTCAGGGTGCACTAATTATTCGCATCCCCAATTTATTCCTTAATGGTAGCAGGATGCTTCCTCTCAGATGCTGAGGAACCTCAATTAATTTCACTGATTTTATGGTGTGTGAGGGCCGTAGGCCACACTTCTGACTGGTTAGTCCTTCTAGACTGGTCTCAGAAGTCGGTATTGTTTGTTTTAATTTTCCCGGTCTTGTTTGTTTTAATTTTTTCATACTGGGATGCTTGAAGGATATGTGCCTGATATGGTGTAAAAGTCTTTCTTAGGTCTTTTTTTTTTTTTTTTTTTTTTTTTTTTTAGTCTGTACAAACACAATTTCAAAAAGGGTGTCTGCATTGGAAGGTGTGCTTGTAATGTTGACTTTGGAGACGGATGGGTAGACTTTTTCTTGAATGTTAACTTCAGGCCTACCACAAAAATAGATAACTTTTATATGGCTATGCAAATTAATTATTTGGAATTTCCCAAAATAAGCAATTTATTCTGCCTTAGTATTTACATTATGACCTTGTGTTTGGCATGGGATTTTAAAAACCTTAGTTACTTAAATTGTAAGCAGTTACCACATGTACATTTAGTTTTGTGTTACAAGACGTTATTACAAAATTCTTATTCTGCAAAGGTAATTTGTGTGTGTGTATGTGAGAGAAGGTTGACAAGGTAGTGAGATGTCAGACATCTTTTAGGTTTTAGATTTTATAACCTTTTAGTGGTATGGAATGGAATGTAGTTCAAATCTTTTCTTTTTAGACCAGGAAATCATATTTGGGCTTCTAGTGAATTCAGCCTTCTCTTCGTATAGATGGGAAAGGATGCTAACTTTTCTGTTTTGTTCGTTTGCTTGTTTGTATTTTAAATCCAGTATGCCAAGCCCTGTCGAAGGTAGTTTAAGTTGTCTTACAAAATCCACCCAGCAGAGCTGAGAGGTCAAATATCCCTCCTTTCTGTGAGAGGTCATAGAGATAGATAGTGAGGGGTCAGGGTTTGGATGTGACTGTCTTTCCCTTGGCTCCAAAGCCTTTACTAGGTCTACTATAGTTCAATGCCTGCTCAAGGCACAAATCAGCTGGTGGTAGATTGGTCTTGGAATGCATATTTCATGCTGTGCTCCCTTTTTTAAAGTTATCATGAACTTGAAATCTGGACTTGGGCAGAATACTGGAAAGCATGGTTTTTGTGACTGTACCACGTGGTTTAGTGATCCCCGGGAGTTTTCTAAACTTTCATTTTCCCCATACCTGGCCAGTTTTGCCAGTGCACCTGAGATTTAATCTAAGAAGTTTCTCTGTCATACCCAGTCATTCCATTCTATCTTGAGCTGCAATTTTTTTAAAAAAAGCTCAAAGAGTGATATAATATGTAAGGGGCTGCCTCTTGTCTGTTACTGGTTTATAGTGCAGAGGAGTCCTATCTGGTGACTGCTCTTAGTCTGACCAGATGAGCCTAAAAAAATGTATTTATAAAAGTCCTTTTCCCAGTATGCCTCAGGTGCTCTTCCTCATAAGGGTTTGTATTCCAGACCTCTTAGTGCTTATTAGATCTGTCTGAGGTTTCTGATTCTGCTGCCTTCATTTTCTTTTTCTGGTGAGAAAAGTAACAAAATAAAGAAAAACAATAAATCCTGTTTATATTGGGACAAAACTGTACATCAGAGTTGTACTTTTGAAATATAATACAGTTAGCCCTTGTACAACACAGGGATTAGGGGTGCTGATATCCCACCCCTGGCACATTTGAAAATCCACGTATAACTTTTGATTCCCCAAAAAACTACTAGTAGCCTACTATTGACCAGAAGTCTTACCAATAACATAAGCAGTTAATATTTATGATATTTATATAAACAGTTGATATCGAGACAATAACATTAACATGTATTTTATTATATGTTATGTGTATTACATCCTGTATTCTTACAGTAACAAGCTAGAAAAAAGAAAATCGTAAGAAAATCGTAAGGAAGAGAAAATACGTTTACAGTATTTAGTGAAAAAAGTCTTAGTGTAAGTGGACTTGCATAGTTCAAACCTGTGTTGTTCAAGTATCAATTGTATAAGGAAATCAAGGCTTGCATAGTGCATAATTTGGTCACATTGCATTTAGACTGGATAGTTTTTTTTTTTATTATTAGGCTGTTAAAAATCCTCGTAATACCTATGGGACGTGCCGTTATAGGTGAAAAGATCCTTGTGGTAAACACAAACACGACTTTCTGCATTTGAGTTATGTTTGCTTTGTAGGTAATACGCATGGCCCAGCAGGAAGATGAACTATAGAGTGACTTATTGGTATGTCTGTGGCTCGTTATTTTGTGTTTTGTTGTGAGGAAAAGAAAACATTAGCTACAGGGAAAACATCCGTAGTGCAGGATGTACACGTAAGCTGTTCTGTAGGAGAGGGTGGAAGTTCATTGGAACACTTGACTCTCAGCCTAATTGGAAGATGGGTCTATGTTTGAACAGCACATCCCCGAATGTGGATTAAGGTCCTCTGTGTGCTGTGTTCTGATTTTCATTAACAAGTATTTATAGGCGCCGTTCTAAGCATGGGAGATGCAGTCATGGGCAAGATAGAGAAGGAGCCTGCTCTGGAGACAAACTGTAAACAGTGAGTAACTATGAATGTCAGGTGGTGATAATAGCTATGCAGAGAATACAAAGACAATATGATAGTGACTCGGAGGATGCTGAATAGTCATGAAGATGTTGCCTCTTCGAAGCCTTTTCTGCCAGCAGGGCAGTCAAACTTGATCTGTGGGAGAGAGGAAAATGGCATTAAGGTAAATAATTTGCTTTAGCCCCGAACATTTTGAGAAGTTAATCCAAAGAATAGAGGTGGGTTGATTGAAATCTTCTCTCTGCTTATATCTTTATGCTTTGTGAATAGGGACCTGGCTCAGAAGAGCTTAAGAGGGATCATTAGTGGTACCTTGTCATCGGTAGGAAAGAGGAATGTTTTCTGCTTTTTCAAAATCGTTCCAACAAAAAATGTAGAGATGTGTTTAAACGTTGGTGAGCGCTAGGCATTATTAGAAACATCCTTTAGTTGTGTGTATGTTTCTTTGTTGGGGAGCTGGATCGGGGGTGTTATAATCATCATACTTTGTTAAGGTTTCAAATGAAGCCAGCAAATGTTAGTGACATCTGTGTGCAGGGCACTTTGCTAGGCATTGTTTCAAACGAAAGATCCCCAGTGACTGAGTGGAACTTGGATAGGGGCCTGTTCAGGGAAGCAGCATAGCTGAGAGCGGGCCCTCCGGCAGGAGAGGAAACACTACTGGTCAGACAGGCTTCTTACTCATAGCCCGGAGGGTTCATCCTCCCGGCCTTCCTCAGCCAGCTGGCCAGAGTCCTGCATGCCTTCATCCACCCTTTCTGCGCTCTCTGATTATAGAATTACATGGAGAGCTGAAAGAAACCTAAGATATTGTCTAGTGTAGCCCTTTGGCTTGACAGCTTAGGAAGGATGCTGAGAAGGCGATGACTTGCCCAGAGTTATGCAGCTTTACACTGACAGAGTCAGGGCTAGCACCCTGTTCTCTGCCAGGCTGGTGTTCTTTCCACCTGAGCCCATGCTCTCACCAGAGGGTTGCTAGTTAACAATTGCTCTTGAGTGTAAAAAGGAAGCCTCTGGGTGCTAATGTACTCACTTAGGGAAAAGCCTGTGTAGTTAGTTCCAGGCTTATGAAGTCAGGGAAAAAACAGCACATCCGTCTCGAAAGCAGAGTGTAGACAAAGAAAATTTCATAAAGGTAACAGTGGTGCAATTGCTGTCCTCTGACCTCTTAGACCCCGCTGAGACAGAATCTCAGCCCGATTACGTCTTGGTCCAGAGTGGATGACGTGGAGAAGCGTCTAGCCACATTTAGCAGTAGTCGTGAAGTTAACATAAGGCCCTTTAGGTGATGTGGGAGAACTTTCTGATCTGGGGCTAAAATTGAGTTTTAGGATTCAAGAGTTAAGGCCCTGGTAGGCCTAAGTTCCCACCTCCAGACCTCCGTTTCAGGGAACATTTCAAAACCTTCTGCATTGAGCAGTGCCCTAGTCATGAAGAATTGCTTTGAGAACGCAGAGATAATTCACTGTGCCCGACAACAGTAGGGATTCTGGAGGAGCAGACTGCTTTCCTGGACATTTCCCTGACTTACTGCTCTGGTGGGCCAGGTACCTGGGGTCAGATTTTGTATCTCTTTGGCAGTCATGTGAGAGAGCACTCTACTGTAAAAGCCCCATGTGATGAGTACTTTATGGAGACAGTGGAGCATGTGAAGGAAGATGTGTGGCCTCAGTCTGGCTCCGTCACTTGAAAGCAGTGGCCTTGGGCATTTTGCCTGAGCCATAGTTTCCTCACCTGTAAAATGGAGATACACCTTCCTCAGGGCTATTGGGAAAAGGAACTAAAAGGGGGAAAAGCATATGGTGGAGTACAGCACCTCTAGGTGATGCTCACAGAATGGTAATTGTCCACTAAACAACATTCCCCATTGCGCTGTGGACCATGATGCTGGACTAGATCAGAGCTGGTTCCTGCCAAACCTGTTGCTTTTACGTCCTCGAATATCTGCCCAGTAGAGAATGGCAGTTAAACAGAGGCATCTGTGGGAACAAGTACAAGGCGCTGTACCAAGACATGGCTTGAAAGGTCGCTGGAGGTTTATCGGAGGAGGACCATTTGCTTCCTTACCACCGCTTGTCCCTCAGCTGTCTCTGCCCACCGCGATGGCTTGTTCCTCCCTTCTGGACCATTGGCATTCTCTGCACTCTCCTCGAGTGCTCTCCATGTCCCCGGGCTTTCGTGATTGTCCGTAAGCTGACGATTCCACATTGACATCTTCAGCCAGACCTCTCCTAGCTCCTCACTCCTGCTGGACGCTGCTCCTTGGATGTCTCACCAGTAACTTGAGCCTCACAGGTCTAAAACTGAGCATATATTCTTCAAAAACTTCTTCTTTTTTCCCCTTCTCCATAAATGGCTTTACCATCCATCCAGTTTCTCAAGTCACATTCCTCCTTTTTTTTCTCAGTACTCGCCACAGCTAATCCATCACCAAGTCCCCTTTAGCGCTGTTTCCATAATCTGATTAGAATTTGTCTCTCTGAGCCGCCATCACCTGCCTGCCTGCGACAGTGTTTGCCTCTTACCATGGTCTCCCCATTTCTACTGCCATCTGTCTTTATTGCACTTTGCCCAGAGTAGCCAAGAGTCACCTGTCTCTTAAAAAATCTTTTAACGGTTTCTCAAAGCACTTAGAAGACAATCCAGACTCCCTCCTGTTTCTCTCAAGTCCCTGAATACCCGGCTGCTGCCTACCTCTCTCCCCACCTGTCCTGCTACTTGTGCTTGCTGTCCTCTGGCCACATTCTGGTACTGGAAATCAAATCAGTGGTTGCCTCTTGGAAGGAAGGGGATTGGCTGGGAGGGAACAGGAGAGAACGTTCTAGAATGATGGAAATGTTCTGAGTCTCGATAGCCATTCATCAAACCTGATTGAATCATATACTCTACGTAATTTTACTATGTGTAAATTATACCTAAAGACAACCTAGGAATTGTCTCAATGTTTAATCTCCTAGCAAGTTGTGTTTACTTTATATCCAAAATATATCCCGAATTTGTTCCCTCCCATCTCAAACACTATCCCCTCTTATCTGGACTCATGTACTATTAGCCTCCTGACTGGTTTTCCAGTTCTCTATCTCTGCCCTCTTCCCAAACCATTTATCTACTTCTCAGCTAAAGTGATCTTTAAAAATCCTAATTGGATTATGTCAGTCAGTTGTCTCCCCCCAGTCAGTCTCTTTTCATTGCTTTTCCGGTGGCCAATGAGGGCCTGTCTGACCCTGCCTCCCTCTGACCTGGCCTCCTCCTCCTTGCTCCCTAAGTTACAGCCTCCTTGACCCTCCCCTTAGGCTCTTTTCTACCTTAGGATCTTTATACTTGGCTCCTTCGTCTGCCTGGAGCACTCTGCCTCCCAAACCTGTGTAAGACTTGTTTCTGTTTGTCATTCAAGCTCAGTTTAGATGTTTACTTCTCGTCTAAGGCCATGCCACCATGAACAAGCCCGATTCGGAAGCTAAGCAGGGTTGGGCCTGGTTAGTACTTGGATGGGAGACCACCTAAGAAGAACTGGGTGCCGTAGACATTAAAATGAATGAATGAATGAATGAATGTTGACTTCTCTAAGAGGTTTTCTCTGGCCCTCCCTGTTTAAAGTAGCGCCCATCACATCACCTTGTTTATTCATAACTTTGATCCCTGTCTGAAATTCTCTTTGTTCGCCTGTCTCCTCCCTCGAGTTAAGCTCGGTTTGTTCACTGCTGTATATTTAATGTCTGCAGCAGTGTTTTGGCACACAGTGGGCCGTATGTATTGCCTGGGGGACGGTATTGAGGATGGTGGTGATGGGATGAGAACTATAGGAGAAGGAGGAAGGAAAATCGGGACTTTTGGCTTGGAAACTGGGCATAGTGGTGCTATTCATTGAAGTAGAAAACAGTGGAGGAGGAGAAGACTGGCTGGGAATAGAGTGTTAGATCTCGTCTTAGACTTAAGTTTGAGATGCTTGTAAGGAAGGCATGAGTGTTTGACCCCATGTTTGAGATCTGACCCCGAGGAGGAGGAACTGGGCTGCAGACTAAGACTCGGAGGTCAGCGTACGTGCACAGCCCCAAAGTGGGTGAGATTGCACTCCGGGGTAAACGAGGAGTGTGAGTATATACAGAAGTGGTTCCTTCATTGCATCCTGAGTGAGGGACCTCTCCCGCCAGTAACACGGGCTTTACTGAGCTCAGCCCCTAGAAGGTTTTGTAGCTTTAGACGCCGCCTCCCCTTATGTTATTGTTCCAACACCGACAATGCTCACGGGGTCAGGACACAACTAAGGAATGGGAACAGCAAGGGAGCAGGGCAGCGTTTCCAGAACAGGATGCAGACAGGTTAGGAGGGAAACCCAGAGAGCATGGCATGAGGAAAGAAAGAGTTTCAAGTCGGAGCCAAAGCCAGGAGTACTGAGCAGGGTCCGTTGGGAGCGGAGGGGGTCACTGAAGCTGGCTTGTTGTATATGGATGAGAAAGTGGGGTGAAGAAGTGGAGGCAGTGAGTGTGGAGTCAAACCTTCCTGAAGTTTAGCCGTTAAAGGAAAGTACAAAAACAGGTGCAGGGAGAATCTGGAGTTAAGAGAAGACGTATTTTGCACAGAGGAGAACCTTAAACCTGTGTAAATCCAGGTAGGAAGGAGCCAGCACGGGCCGTGATGTAGACGCCCACGAGTGTCAGACTGAGGAGTTCCCTGCAGAGCTCAGGGCCCAAGGTGAACCGGGGCTGGCTTCGGACTGTCAGAAGCCCCAGAATAAAGCAGTGGCGCTTGCGTGGGAGCAGGTGGGCTGGGGAGGAAGGTGCGTGAGGCGTGCTCTTCTGTGTGCAGCCGAGGGTCAGGAGCCAGGCGGAGAGTTGGAAGCTTGAAGAACGCAGGAAATTTGCGGGGAAACCGCTGTGGCAAACAGATAAGGCAGCTAAGGAAATAAGAATCGCAGGGGGAAATTATAAAGTAGTTAAGATGAGCTTTCTTCCTCCTGGGATTTTCAAGAAACTGGTCAGACCTTTACCATTCTTCGTCTGGTTTTCATTTTGCTGATTTGGACTCCGCTTTTCCCGCTCGCACCTGGCAGTTCCAGTCCTTCCCCATTTGTCTCTGCCATTTCCTTGCATTAGACGGTGACTTCTGCATCCCTGTACAGCCTCATGTCTTATTTAACCGGTTCTTCTGTAGCATTCCCCGTGTTGGGGAGGTGGCAGTGTTCTAAGTGTCCTATCAATACAGCACGGAAAGGTGAAGGCCATTCTTATTCCCTGGGAACTGAGCTGTCAGGTCTGCAGGGGCGCCCGGGGCCCAGGGGCCTGGCTGGGGGCCAGGAAGAGAGAGTCATCTGTCTTCCCAACTCTAGCCCCAGCAGCTCTCGTCATTTCTCTCTTACCTTTTGGGTATCTGCATAAGAATTCTGCTGGGGGAAAAAACACTGCACTAGGCTCTAAGGTCCTTGCGGTCAAGGCTGGGTTTCGTTTTATTTTCTAGTCCCGGCAGCTGGCACGCCGCCTGTGAGCGTGTTGAGAGTGAGTGCACAGGTTTGCGACCTAGCCTCGCTTTGGAATGCCCTCTCTTCCTGCTCTGTCCCGATCCTTCCATTACAGTTACTGTAGAACGTGTCTGCTTCACCACAAGATCATCTATTCTTAGATGGCCACCAGGCCTTGTTAATCTTTCTGTCCCTTTCTCATAGGAGGTATTAAAGTGATGTTAAGTTTGGATTTGTAGAAAATTTGTGAAGCATTCCTAAGAGTAAAATGGTTGAGGGATGGGGGAAAATTTCAGAGAAAATATCAGCCGAAGCACTGAGTTCATTTTAATTCCCCTGGGAAAGTGTTCTGAGCCATAAGTTAATGGAAGTCTTAGGGTGCGTTGGGCCGGTGGCTCTTCCTCCACTTGGAGGAGGAGTATAGCAGATGAGGGTGGGTGGAGCAGTAGTGGCGGAGCTGAGCAAACCACTACGAGGAAAGCTGGACATGTCTCCTGGAGAGCTTGAGGACAGTGGGACAGACTCATTTGTGTTCAGTAGTTCCTACTTGACAGCAGAGGTGCGGCGAACATGCCCTCAAGATTCCAGCCAAATGACTCCTATAAACTCAGAATACAGTCAAAATGCAGTGTAAATGAACCTGAACAGGTTACAGGTACTATACATTAGCGAACAGATATAAGCAAAAAACTATATGTTGCATCGAATTTAGTGCAATTGTTTTATTTTTTTTCCTAGTGGATATGCGAGTTTAAACATAAAAGCAGTAGAATCTTCATATTTTAGTTGAAGAAGGCTTTGTGGAAAGACATTTAAGGTCTAACATACTGAACAGGAGAAATCTGAGTTGCAGTGAAGGACTTTGCAGCCTGCATCTCTTAAATGTCTCTTTTTAAAAAAATCTTTAGAGTTTCCGTATATTGGTTAGTAAAGTGCTGAAAGTTGGCTACCCCTAAAGATAAGAGACATAGGCCAAATGATGAAGCCTATGGGAATGAGACATCAGAGGAAATACCAGAAAAAGAAAAGTTCTATTTCAGTTCATCCAAGATTGCTAAGTATATACCATGCTAGGCACAAGAAATGCAAAAATAAATAAAACATCTTCCCTTTCCTTGTTGTTCAGTGTCTGTGGGAGAGTCAGACGTGGAAAATTAACATAAAATCTACGTAGGATCTCTCAGGCTACAATGGTGGTGTAGCCAGAGTTCCGGGAGGGAACTAGGCAGGAGGCTTTACTGCTGATTAAATATGGGGAGAATGTCGGAGAAGGCTGGACAGAAGGGGACATGTGAGCAGGACCTGGAAGGATAGATTAGAAAGAGCCAAGTGGATGAGCAGGAAGGGCCAGTTCAAGGGAAGTTCCTTCAAGAACCAAGGCTGGAAAGTATGTGGCATATTACATAGCAAAGTGCAGGTTCTTAGGGGGACTCTTGATCATAGGGAAGGGACGGTCGGAAGAGAGTGTGGCCTGAGGGTGAGGTGGGGATAGATTGGTGATTGATGGGTCTAGAATCTGGACCAGGCACTTGGTTTTCATAAGTAGAAGGTCTTGTGAAGGGAGGTGCGGTATGTGATTGAGACTTGTTGCGATTGTGAGGAGAGGTGGGAAGGAGATGGGAGGGCCAGGACCAAATAATGAATCGAGCATCCCTGACTTTCTTTCCTGGTTTTCCCGTGGCCAAAACTATAATCTGCTTGAGAAAGAGCTGTAAAATTTAGCGACCGGTTTAATTAAATAAAATGGACTTAGAGGAAATTTCGGCATCAGTTCACTTTGATATTTTATTTATCAAAACTCGAATAAATTAATACTACATAGTAATGTAAATTTTTATATAAATAATAAATCAAAGTTCCAGGCATTGTTCTGAACACCTAAAAATACTAATTAAGTTCTTATAAAAATCTTATTATCTCCATTTTTGGATGAGGAAATTATGTCACAGACTGAGTGACTGGCCCAGGGTCTCTCATCTAAAAAGTAGCAGAGCCAGGATTTGAAATCGAGCATCCTGACTCTGGATTCTGGGCCCTTCACCTGTACACAAAGCGATTCTGTGTTTAATTGACTCAACTGGAAGATAACCCTTGCAGGATACATTCGGGACCCCTTCGAAGAGGAAGAGTTTGGATTTAGATGGTAGAAAAAGAATTGAATGGAGCCCAGGAACTGCGGTTTTGGGACCTCAGTGTCAGAACATCATGTCATCCGTGTGAGGGCAGGGACTTTTCTTCCGTCCGCCATCATACTCCCATAGCCTGGAATAGTATTTGGCATGTGGTTAGTGCTCAGCAAATAATTTGTGTGAATCAATAAATGAAGCAGGATTTTGCTGCTAGCACTCAAAGGAATATGCCAAGAAAGCTTCAGTTTCTTGTTTCCCTTTGGTTCGCGGTTCATGGTCCCTTGCTGAATTAATAAGCTATAGGAGTTTCTTACTTGCTGGTTTTGTTGAACTTACATTGCTCAGCTTTCAAAAAATGTCAGCTTAGTCTACTGTTTTCTAGACTTAAAATAAGCAATTTATTTTCAAAATTAAAATATTAGGTTTTAAGACTTCGGTAGAAATCTTTTTCCATAAATAAGATTTTTTTTTGTTGGTACTTTTGGTCTTTCATATGCCTATATTTAAGATGTGAACTTTGTAAATGTTACTGAAGAGAATTGGAATTGACTTCTAATTATAGAGGTTGTTATTATATATTGATGGAACCTTTTCTCATTCTCCACAGACCAAGCATTATCTCTGCTTCTCTTTTTCTTGCCAGTCTTCTTAGTACTTGATACTGGTCCATCCGTATCTGCTGAAGAAGCTTCTTCAGTGAACGAGTCGTTAGGGATTCTCTTCCAGGAGCCCAGTGATACAAATCCAGCGCAAGAGGTGTCCCTGCTAATGAAGTCACAGCATTGTCTATGCACAAGCCATGTCTGTGATTTCATTAGCAAATTTAATAGGTGATACAAGTTCCTAAGAAAAGAGCAGACTCGTGTTTTTTCTCTGCTTTAGTTCATTCTAAGTTAAATTGTTTGGGAACAGGAAAATGGAAAGTTTCATCTTTTTCCATCTAGAAAGAATAAAAGGTTCCCTAAGCCACTATATTCTCTTGTTGACCCAGTTCAGCTTATTAATGTTTCAATAGAATATATACTTAATAGTATCTTATTTTTTTATAAGAATAACATTTGACTCTGCTAAATGAAAAATTTGAAAAAAATCCCACTATTCTTAACAGTATCCCTGTTTTAGAGTTAAAATGGTCATATAAAAATAGTTCTTTTTGTTAAAATAGTCATAGATGGGAATCGTTATATATGTTAAAGAAAAATTTCAAAAATATTAGCGTATAGTGTTCTAGTTTAAACAACTTTTTTTATTGAAATGTATCCTTTTATTATAATATTAGTGTGCTCTCATTGTATAAAATTCAAACAATATAGGGGTGTCTAATCTTACTTTCCAGAATAACTGCTGTTTACAATTTAGTGCATGTAATTTAATTCTTTAAAAATATTTTAAATATTTTTTATGCTTTATTTTTTAGAACAGTTTTAGAGTCACAGCAAAATTGAAAGGTACAGAGATGTCCCCATATGCTCTCTGCCCCCACCCACACACAGCCTTCCCCAGTATCCACATCTCCCAGTGGGGTGGTACCTTTATTACAGCTAATGAACCTGCATTGACACATTATCACTGAGTCCATAGTTTACATTACCGTTTACTCCTTATGATGTACATTCTGTGGCTTTGGAGAAATGTATAATGACAGATATCCACCATTATAATACACGGAGTAGTTTTATTGCCCTCAAAATCCTGCACTCCCCTGTTTACCTCCTCCAACCCCTAAATCTTGGCAACCACTGGTCTTTTTCACAGTCTCTCCAGTTCGCCTTTTCCAGAATGTCAGGTAGTTGGAATCACATCGTGTAGCATTTTCAGGTTGGCTTCTTTCACTTCGGGATGCGCATTTAATTCTTTCCATGTCTTTTCGTGGCTTGATAGCTCATTTCTTTTTAGCGCTGAATAATAGAACTATCTTTTTATGTGTTCTTTTTTTTGTTTGTTTTTCTTTTGATTTTTTTTGGTGGTTCTTAATACTATTCCATAAACTATTCCTAGGTTTCTGTTTGAAGGTAGTTTATCTCCCAAAGTATTTTGGACAGCTTGTGCTAATTTATCATAGATTTATCTATCTATCTATCTATCTATCTATCTATCTAAACAAAATAATTTCTATGTATGTAAAACCACTGATCTAGTGGCTTAAATTTATAGATCCTCTGACAAGTGCCAGGCACAGTACACAGTATTCATATTCATTATTTAATTCTCAAGAACAGACCTATGTAAGGTCAGTACTTTATTTATAAAATGGGGATCAAGAAACAGAGTCAAGAGAAATTAAGTAATTTGCGAGAGGGGTTAAGTAATCTATCACTCAGCCATGAAGTAATAGAACCAGGGCTGGAACCCAGCTCTATGTGGCTCTAAAACCTGTTTCTCCCTCGTGATGTAAAAGGCACACTTTGTGGTGACAGAAGGAAATCTAACTATGGGAGGTGAACAACACAGCGTAAATATATATATGCCTGTTAAACTGTACAGCTGAAACTTAGTGGATTTCATTAACCAATGTCATGAATGAATGAATGAATGGATGGATGGCACACCTTGTGAGACTACGTACTGCAAAGCTGCTTCCTTCCCTGCCCACCTGACATTTTTGTCTCTTTCTGTTTCTTCCACTACAACGAAGACACCACGGATAGGAACTGCCTTTTCCACCTTTGCATGGCTGTCGCCTAGAGCAGTACACGGCACACGAGGAGCTCACGGATTTGTTGTAAAGAATATGTACCACAGGTTCTCTCAGTCCATTAGACTTGCGTTTAGTTTTAGTCACTTTTGTTGGAGGACAGACTATTAAATTAATTTCCTTTCTAGTTCGTGATTTAAGTGAGGGACTTGAGGGGGAGGGTGTTGAGGAGCCAGAGCTAGGAGACAAGGCCGTTGCGGTGTGGAGACTGGAGGTAGCCCCGACCGGCCAGGTGGGGGACCTGCCTGAGCCGCTGTCAGAGCCTCTTGATGGTGACTCTTCTTCCCCAGTGCCTGGCCCAGTCTCTTGCTGACACCGCTGCCGGAACAGCTGCTAAAGTACAGCTCTTGTCATGTCCCTCTCACTTGTGTGCTCAAATATAGATGCTTTGCCTTGTGATTCAGGCAGTAGGACCCTGCCCTGCCTTTCCAGTCCCATCTCCCTGTTTCCCTCCACCTGTCCTCTACTGCAGCTCCTGTGTCCCCATGTCCACGCATGTGTCCATGCCCTCTTTTCCCAGTCTTCATCTGGTGAGATCTCTATCTTTCTTGGCCTTCCACAAATGCTCCTTCTTCCGTGAAACCTAACATTTCCTTAACTGGGTGTTTTTTTCATGGCATTTTGTGATTGTCTACATTTAATCTTTGCTTTTTATTAAACCCTTCTGAGCATCTTCCTGCCCTCCTTCCCCAGTCCTCTCTGAGGGGAGGATTGTGTTGTGAACACCCCTTCTATTCTCTGCAGTGCATTGGATATGTGAGCAGCCTGAATAGTTTTTGAAGTAGAGAACAAAGGTAGACAAAAGATAGAATTAATGGTATTTCATTTTGGCACAGGGGAGACTTGTCTTTAGCCAAGGGTCACGTGGTAGTCAGGAACCTTTTGGAAGAGAAGCCAGGGGCTGTGGGGTGCGGATACAGGTAAAGGATGAAGTATAGGTACATCGGAGTAGACGGGAAGCCAGATGAGGTCAGGTGGTTTTTCAGAGTTCAGAGTGAGTCCCAGTACTTGTCCTCAGAGTGTTCGGCAGTGCAGTGAGTGAATCAGATCAGTGATAATACGTTATAATAATTTGGCCACAGAGAAGGGAAGGTACTAGGAAATATCAGTTGATTTCTAGAAAAGCGATAGTGAGAACCAGTGATCTAAGCGGTCCTGAGCAGGTGGGCAGGAAGGTTGGCATTACGCATCGGGAGGCATTCTTAGGGTCAAGACGTCTGTTGTCCTGTCCCCTTAAATGAGCATTGCAGAAGATATCACAAAGGTATGTGAGGACGCTGATCATGAAAGGGTAGCGTTTACTGTTTGAGCTCAGATCTTAAGGGACAAGGAGGTCAGTGTTAAAAGAAACAGTCGTGAATTTAGTGTTCGAAACCCATACAGCAGCAGCAGCTTGTCCTTCAGTACTAAACACTTTAGTACTAAACACTTCGGTACTTCGTGTGTCTGCCGAGCTGGAGACTGAGAGTCACGGGAGTGAGTCAGACTTCAGGGAGATGAGTAAAGGCGGGGACCAGGGGATGGCATTACTCACTCTTGGGTATCATGGGTTCTCTTAGACTATAAGATAACCTCTTTTGACTTTTGCTTTTTTTTTCATTGATGTGAAATTCACGTAATATAAAATTAACCATTTTTAATACATTATCAACTATAATAACCATGCTGTACATTAAATCTCTAGAACTTACAACTGAATTTCATTTGTACCCTCTGATCAGAATTAACCATTTTAATGTGAACAATTTAACAATTCAGTGGCATTTAGTACATTGACAACATCGTACACCCACAACCTCTGTCTGGTTCCAAAACATTTGCATCACCCCCAAAGAAATCTCATGCCACCAGCCAACTGCCAACATGTTTTCTGTCTATGGATTCACCTATTTTGGTTATTTCGTATAAATGGAAACGTACAACATGTGGCCTTTTGTGCCTGGCTTCTTTCACATGTTCTTGAGGTTCATCCACGTTGCAGCATGTATCAGTACTTGATTCCTTTTTATGGCTGAGTAATATTCCCTTGTATGTATATACCACAGCTTGTTTATCCATTATCACTTGATGGACATTTCAATTGTTTCCACCTTTGGGCTATTTTGAATAGCGCTGCTCTGAATGTTCATGTACGTGTATTTGTTTACCTTTTTTCAATTCTTAATAAGTTGATAAAGGATCAGTATAGTTCAGTTTTAACACATGTACCGCACTGTGAAATGTTTCTCTATAACCATCTCACATTAGTCTGGTATGTTTGCTGCAAGCTCATTACTAACTAAACTCCATATTTCGTATTTGGGTTCATTCTTCATGTTGGACATTCTGTGGATTTTACTAAGTACATAATGTCATGTATCCACCGTTGTGGTATCATACAGACTAGCTTCACTGCCCCAGAAGTTCTCCGTGCTCCACCTGTTCGTCCCTTCCTCTCTCCCCTTGACACCCACTTACCTTTTTACTCTCTCCGTAGTTTGCCTTTTCCAGAATGCTATGTAGTTGGAATCATATAGTTACATACATAGCCTTTTCAGACTAGCTTCATTCACTCAGCAGTATTCATTTACATTTCTCCCATGTCTTCATGTGGCTCGATAGCTCATCTTTTTTTTTTTATCCTTGAATAATATTTCATGGTACCACAGTTTGTTTATCCATTTACCTATCGAAGGACATTTCTGTTGCTTATAATTTTTGGCAATTATGAACAAAGCTGCTATAAACATTAGTTTATAAGCTTTCTGTTTGCATAAATTTCAGTTCTTTCGGTTAAATACTTAAGAGCATGGCTGCTGGATCATGCAATAAGGCTATTTTAGCTTTGTAAGAAATTGCCAAACTGTCTTTTAGAATGGCTGTCCATTACCATCTATCTTTTTTTTAATCATGGTAAAAAAAAATAGTACATAGCAGTTACCATTTTAACCATTTTCAAGTATACATTTCACTGACAAAGATTATTTGCAGTGTTGTGAAACCATCACCACTATTTGTTTCCAAAGGTTTGTCATCACCCCAAACAGAAACTAGGTACTAGCTAAGCAGTAGGTACTCTTCCCTCCTCCCCTGCAGGCCCCAGTACCTTTCACTTACTTTCTGTCTTCTGAATTTGCCTATTCTGGGTATTTCATGTAAATATAATTACACAGTATTTGTCCTTTTGTGTCTGGCATATTTCACTTAGCTTAATGTTTCCAAGGTCCATCCACGCAGCACGTCACAACTTCCTTCCTTTTTATGGTTGCTTCATATTCCGTAGGATATATAGACCACATTTTGTTTTTCCGTTCATCTGTTGATGGACACTTGGTTTACTTCCACCTTTTGGGTATTGTGAATGGTGCTGCAGTGAACGCTGGCATACAGACATCTGTCTCTGTTTTCAGTTCTTCGGGGTACATACCTGGAGCGGCATTGCTGGGTCACATAGTAACTCTGTTCATCTTTTGAGGAACTGCTAAACTGGCTTCCGAAGTGGTTGCATTATTTTACATTCCCACCAGCACTGTGTGTGGGTTCTGATTTCATATCCTGGCCAACACTTATAATTTTTTATTTTTTGATTATAGCCATCCAAGCCAGTGTTGAGGTGGTATCATTGTGGTTTTGATTTGAATTTCCCTAATAATGTTGAGCATCTTTTCGTGTGCCTGCTGGCCATTTGTATATCTTCTTTGGAGAAGTGTGTATTCAAGTCCTTTGTTTATTTTTTTTAATTGGGTTGTCGTCTTTTTATTGTCAAGTTGTAAGAGTTCTTTTTATATTTTAGACACTAGAGCCTTATATATGTGATTTACATTGTCTGGCAATTTGGAATTCTTTTTTGCTAGTATCATTTGAACAAATTAGTTTAGACACATTGGTTCAGATATGAATAAGCCTGGATGTAGATTTGAACAATAACGGAATCCCAAAAATAGAGGAAATTCTGAGTGATTTTGAAATTTGTTTGATGCCTATATTTTTATTTAGTTATTGTATTTTTTCCCCTCATCTCTTTGAAGCCTGTGCAGCTCACAAGACCCATGAGACCCGGGGGGACCGAGCTTCGAGAGTCAGTCCCAGCATGCATAAAATATTGTAAGCCACTTATTTCTAAGACAGAGACATTCAGAGTTATGTATTGAATCACGTCTCTGTGTTTTAGTCTGAAGGTCATATTCCAAACACAGAATCACAGGAGCGCTCCCCAGTCGTGGGCAGCCTGTCCCGGAACTTCAGTAGCGCTGTGCTTCAGAAGGGCTTCGTTTTATTTCACGAGCACATTGATGTGTGCGGGGTTTTATGTGGTAATGCTTACCTTTCAGCCAGTTCCTCTCCCGCCGGAGTCCCTGTGCGGGCCTGTGCTGTGCTACAGAAGCTTGCGGGAAGGGCAGCCGCGGAAGCTGTTGCCCCGTGTGCCACCTCCTTGGATGAGAGGGTTCGTTTAGTTAGCAGTCTGAGCTTAATGAAAGGAGATCCTTGGGCTTTTGTCCAGATCGGTTTTCGTATAACGTGAGGGTTCCACGTGCTGCGTGCACTCGTGTCCTGGCTACCTGCTCTGGAGTCCCACGTGCCCGTGGCCGCTCTTTGCTCAGTCGCTCCTGGTGGACCTCTCCTTCCTGGGCTTGGGCTTCCAGGAGCCAGCTTCTCCGTGCTGGCTCAAGGAAGAATTTATCATTTTAAAAATGGTACGTTTAGATTTGTCATTTTTAAAAATCCTTTATTAGGTAGTGTTGGGGGCAATACCAATAACGTATTTTTGGAGTTCTCATGCCTAGGACTTCGGTTTAGAGTGTGAGGGGCGCTTAGTTAGCGCGGTGGAAGGAGTGGAAAGAGCTTCCAGGCCCGACCATCGGGTGACATTGGAGCGTCCTTACTGTTACTCCTGTGAGTCCCTTTTAGTTTTACTGCTTTTAAGTTTAACCCACTTTCCTTTTAAATACCTCTCTCTGGCATTTTCTTCCTGCCTTTTTCTTTTCTTTTTTTTGGGGGGCTGGGTAGCAGGTAGGCAGAGGGAGTGTTAGGTTGTGATGAATTAGCGTATCTCTTCTAAGCGCTTGGCTTCCGTCTTTGTAGTCCCTGTGGCTGGCCCCCTGTAGGACCACACTGGGTGTGTGTTTAGTTAGCTGTGGCTCTTGCCAGTTGTGGAAGACATTCTAGTAACAGAGATCACTGATTTTGTATTCTCCAGGCTGCTTGAGTCTGTGGCTTGACATCTTTTAACGGTTCTTGAGAATTTCTAGCAATTCTTTTCACACATTGCTTTGCCTCCATTTTTTCTTCATTCTGAGATTCCAGTTACACAGAGCTGGTAGACCTTCTCATTCTATCCTTTTTGTCACTTAATCCTTTCTCCTGTAATGTTTATCCTTTTCTGTTTTTCATTCTGGATAGTTTCTTTGACCTATCTTCTATTTAACCAGTTTTCTCTATGAGTGCTTTGCATTTAATTGAAATACACGAAACCCAGTGGATGACTTTATTGTATTTTTCAGTTTGGGTTCTTTTCACATCTGCTGTGTTGCTTTTTATGGATTTAGGTTTTCTGCTAAAGTTTTCAAGATTGGCTTTTATTTCCTAAATAAATATAGATGTTTTATAATCTCTCAGACCCTTTGGGTCTTTGACTATTTATGATGGTTCTTACTCATGGTGTTGGTCTATTCATGTATTTGTGTATAGGAAATGGTATTCGAAACATTACAGAAATAATTAGAGGCCTTGGATGACTTTTTCCTCAAGGGATTTTCGTTTGCTTTTTCCAGGTACCCAAGGGCACTAGCAAACCAGGATCACTTTATTCCAAGTGGAGAGTTTGAGGTTTTTGAACTAACCAGGTGATTTGAAGCCAAGTCCCTGGGAAGGCTGATTTGCTTCCAGTTCACTATTACTTCTGAAACACAGCCATTTGGGGCTCCATTCCACGGCTCTCTTTGGGGGCAGGTTGCCAAGTGTCTCCTGTGTAGGGCCCTAGAAGGGCCAGACACACATGGGGCCTCTTGACCATCTCTGGCAGATCAGCAGTTGTCCCCAGGTCTCACCTGTTTGGAGTTCCCCTTTCCAAGGTATTAACTTGGTCATTCTTCACTACCCTGGTAGCTTTTTGTTACTTTTAAAAAGATACGTGTATATTTTATCCTTTTTTTTTTTTTTTGGTCAAATTATTTCGTCCATTATTATTGGATGCAGAAAATGAGACCTTATTTGTATGGGTTTATGGTATTCTAACATTCATCTCAAAACAAGGGACCATAAGGTGAGAGACACTACACTATTGTCTTGCTTACATCTAACTGTGACATTGAGTGTACGATGGCACAACTCGTCAGGTAAGCCAAGCAGTGTTGGCTGGAGGATTCTCTAAGAATCGGTTTCTACATCATGGTCTCCAAACCCAACTACCTGATTTGAATCCCAGCTCTGCCACTTATTAGCAGTGTGACCTTCAGCAAATAACTATTTTGTGCTTCTTGTCTAAAAACATGAAAATAGTAATTGTACTTACCTGTGATTATGCTGATTAAATTAGTTAAGAACTAAAGCTGTTGGAATGCTTCCTGACTCACAGTAACCACTAGATAAATGTTAGCTGTTATTATAACCATCCAGAAAATTTGGAAATAGCAGATTTTTAGAAAATGTTTATGTCCCTTTGGCTTTTATTTTCGAAATTTGAGATTGCAAATGGCGATGCCTTCTCATCGGCCACCTGTCTTCTGTGGCCTTCTTTCAGGATGAGTGAAGTCGGTGTTTGCTCATTTCATGCCGGTTGGTCACGGGAGGAAGAGACACCCCTGCACTCCAGAGACTACCCGCCTTCGAGTGGGTCTCCGGCAGTGGGGACAGTGGGGATTGGTCTTGTGGCTGTGGCTCTTGCCTACGGAATAACAATGTGCTCCGTTGGCATTTTGATTGTAAACTAGGACTGATGAGGCTTTAACCCTGCTGCGATTTTTATGAATGGACTGTAGATCCCAGGGTGTGGGAGCTTTCTGGATTAGAGAATGACACAGATAGGAAGTGTCACAGAGTGGCTGTCAGTCACAGTACTTCGTTATTTTGTTTTGGGGGGTTCATTTTATTGTATTTCATTTGATTGATGGATGGCTAACCCGTCTTCCAGTTTCTCACCTTGTTTGACTGTTTTGTCATTGGTTCAGACTTTTACTTGCGAAAGTGAGAGAAGGAAGTGGTAGTACTAATAATAATCATTTAAATTTATATGGTACTCAGCAGTTTATAGATGTATTGTGGAACATGCTTGTGAGGCAGCAAGGTTAGGTTAACTCCTTTTCTCACATGAGAAAAGCGAGACGTGTGGGTTTAAGTAACTTGCCAGAGTCACAGGATAAGTGGCAAAACTGGTAAGTATTTAAATACAGGTTTCCTGACTCTAAGTATAGTATGTTTTCCAATGCATCACCCAGGAGAATCCATTGAAAGTGAGTTTAATAGGAGGAGCAATTGCACCTTGCCAAAATGAAGTTGTGTTTTTGCTTTTGCTTGCTAAAATAAAATCCTTTTTCCAGGGGACATTTTTAAACATGTTTTTCTTGGTCTCTTTTCTTAAGACATTTAGTCCGACTCCAGGTAGGAAGGCGGCACTTGCTGGGCTCGCTGTCCCAGAGGGAGGGATGGCTGTGTGCTGGCTCATGCCCAGTCTCCTGCTCTTCCCCCGGATACTTCAGATCGAAGGAAGAGTTACGGTTATCTCTTCTCGGAGCTCTTGGCAGGGATAGCAGACAGTTAGTTGTCAGGAGTAGTTTCTTTTTATCTCTTAGTGCCCTGTGTGTGTATACTCGGCACCCTCTTTGTGGTCATGGCTTACCCCTTTTTTCCTCCTTTTTGAAATGAAATGAGAACCTAGAATACAGTCTAGAGCTCAAGCCATTCTCAAAGATCTTATGCTACTGAAATGATCTGCCCTTGTATTTCTTTAAAATCTGCCGAACCCAAATTAATTTTTGAGATTCTTCTTAGAGACTTAGCAGTGAGTCTTTCTCTTGAGTTCTGAAGTTTATAATGTATTTGAAACAGTCTTTTGAGCTATTTGTAGAAATGGGGTTTTGTAGTGTTTTTTTTTTATGTTTTGTTTTTTGTTTTCCTATTTTTTTTTAAGTGGGAAGCTCATTAAATCTTTAAAAGGAGCTTAGCTTATAGATGCATTTAACAGACACTCACATTTCTCAGTATTCTGGAGTTGTAGTGATTCTGAAGCAACAGAGCGCGTTGTAGTGTGTCAGCTCACCTCTGCTCCTCCGAACTCCTGTGCCATTCCACAGGAATTAATCATCCAGGCAGCGGTCCTCCCGTGCCTGCATCCCTAGCCCTACGTGGAGGACCCATAAACTGTAAAAAGGTCCATTGCCTTTTATCTGGAGTAGACTATCCCCGTAGAACTCAGTTCTGCCTTTTCATTTGACAGGTTGACCTATGGTGTTGGCACCTCTGGTAAAATCAAGTCGTAATGCTTTGGTTGACTCCCTTTCTCACTGCTTTGCTCAAGGAGACCAAGGCCAGGTTAAAATCCGTGTGTCCCATCCTGCGTCACCTTTCTCAGACTGTTGGGGTCATGCTTTTGTTTACAGTGTGATATTTGTTTGGACTCCACTTCTCTTCATACACTCAGATGTGGTTAGTTAGTGTTAAAAGGAGCTTTTTGCATTTGAAACATGTCTGATTCACTGGCTCATGTGTCTCCACGGTTATGTACATATATCTTAATGTTTTTACATTTCTGTGTGCGAAACTTAAAATGTACTTTCTTCCAAAAGTCAGAGCCTTTGAAAAAGGTAGCTCATTTTCAAAATTCTTTAAAATGCTTTTTAAAAACCTTTTATTTCCCATTATTTACATTTTAAAGTAGTAAGTGAAGTATTTTGTTCCTCAGAAGTGGTGATCTATCACACTCAGCTACTTTGAGGCAGAGGTGCGGACTGCCTCTCCTTAGGCCTCCGTGAGAGGCGGGTTTCACAGCAGGGAGCAAGGGGCTATAGAGACCTAGTCTTGAGATTAACTTCCCTTGCAGACGAAGACTTTGAATCTCCATCTGTTACCTGTTCAGTGAAGAGGCCACATCTGAGCCGGGCCTCACTGAAGAATGACCGAGATTGGGAAGCGTTTTGGGGAGGGGCAAAGCACAGGTCAGGGGGTTAGGGGTACAGGTGGGGAGTACAAGACCGGATGAGTGGTGGATTTGGGTTGACCAGTAGTGCGCAGCATGGTGGGAAAGGAGATTGCCCGTGCCCTGGCCAGACCCCCTGTGTGCCCTCCTCCTCGTGGCCCTGACCTCGCTGTGTCGTAGTTGTCTGTCTCCTGTTGCAACGTGTGAGCCATTCCAGGGCACAACAGTGTCTTCGTCATCCCTGTATCACCAGGCCTGGTAAAGGATACTTGCTGTTTATGGAAATTGCAGACTTGATAGCCCGCTGTCCCCTCAAACTCAGGGTCTGAAATAAAATCTCATTCCTCTCTCTCCCCTCCCCCTTTCATTGGGCTCTCAGCCACCAAGCCTGAAACAGGTCACCCTCCCCTGTGCGCCCACAGCACTGTGTACTTATCTCTTCATCCCACCATCGTTTGTGTGCACTTGTTTGGGGTCATAGTGCATGACCCTCACATCTGGTGCCCAGCATGTCACACTCACTCCGTCCTGGAGACCCCACATGGCCTTTCCTCCTTCTCCACTAGCTCACTCTCTCCTTCACTCTGCTTTTCTGGCTTGTCCTCTTTCCCAGCCTCTAAATGTTAGAGTGATTTAGGGATCAATCCTACATGTAATTCCAAGACCAGTGGCTTTAAAACCTCTTTTCGACCAAACAAATGCCAGCCTGGTACACATACAACGCTCACTCACGCACGCAGACACAACCGCAACAGAGTTTCACAGAACCGTTCTTATACTTCATCTTACTCTGAGCCGTGGACTCTGTTATTTTCCATTCTGTTCTATTTCATTTTTTTGAAGTGCTGTTCATGACCCACTAAATTGATTTCGCAACCTTCCGTTTGAAAACCTGCTCTGAGTGATCTCATCCCCTCCTTTGGCTTTAAATGCTCTCTGTGCTGACGACCTTCCCATTTGTGCCTCCATCCCCACCTTTCCCCTGAGACCCAGGCGTGCCAGCCGTCTGCCTGACATCCCCCCTTGCATGTCCACTAGGGGTCTCAAAGTTAACGTGTCCAGCAAAGCACTGCTGATCCTGTCAGCCTCTCCTGCTCCCCGCGTCATCCCTCTCCGAAAGCGGTGCCATGTTCACAGTTGCTCTGTAAGGGACAGTGCTGGAGCACAAGCTCCCAAGCCCGTGGCCTGTGCTCAGACCTGATGGTACCCGAGCTTGGAGGCCTTGGGCAGTCGCTAAACCTCTCTCTGCCTCATTGTCTTCCTTTAACGAAGTGCATGGGGCCGCCCGCGCCGCCTTCTCCGTGGGACCACTGTGAAGATGGAATGAGTTTTTACCTGTAAAGGACAGAGCGGTGGCTGGTGCTGTTTGTCATCATCATTGTGTCCCTCACATCCACTTCTGATCCATTAGCAATTTCTGTTGTCTCTGACTTCAAGATAAGCCCTTTATTTGACTGCATTTCACCACCTCCATCAACACCACGCTCATCCATGCAGCCAATGTCCCTTACCCAGAGGACCAAAATAGCCTCTTAACTAACTCCCTGCTTTTCTGCCTTTGCCTCTCGCAAAGTCTGGTTTCCACAAAACAGCCAGAGTGGCCATTTGAGAATTAAAACCAAAGTGTGTCACTCTCTAGCTCAGAACCCTCCAGAGCCTTCTAATAAAATTCACACCCTCACATGACTTACCAGGCCCCTCATCTTAGTACTTCTCTTACTGTGTTGTGCATGCGACTCGCTGGTAAGCTTGTCAGCATGCAGACCCCGCGTGTCCAGCAGGCACCCAGAGGCAGTGCTGCTGGCCTGTGGGGCCCGTGATAGTGGGGCCTGTGTGCTCAGGGCCCCTTTCTCTGGCTGCGTCTCCCTCTGCTCTCCCTGCACCTGGCTTTTGCACAGGTCTTTGCATGGTCTGTGCTCGTCCATTGGAGTCTGTCACACGTTGCCTCCTCAAGGAGGCTGGCCTTGACGATCCTGTTTAAATCCCACCCTTCCCTTACTCCCCTCTCTCTGTCCTCTTAACCCCCTTACTTCTCACCAGACATTTCTTAGTTCCTGGTGTATATTTATTTAATTGTTGTCTGTTTGAATGCTGTTTTCGTGGAGTATTGGGACTTTGTGAACCTAGAAGCAGTTCTAGGAATGTAGTATTTGTTCACATGAGTACAAATGTTTTCATGCTAGACGTGTGCTTCTTGAGGGTAGAGACCTCTCTCATTCATTTGTTTTGCTTTTTAGGTATTTAGCCTGATCTCTCTCACTCCAGCCCTCTCCTGCCTCCCACCCCACAACCACACCCACATAGCTTCAGTCGTCAGCGATTGTCAAACTCTTCTGCTGGGGGCTTTTTATAACCTTATTTAATTTTTCTTTAAAAAAAATTAATGTAAGTAACACATGACTGTGGTTCTCCCCTAGTTAATCTTTTGGTATGTATTCTTTCCAGCCATTTTCTGGACTTAGTCATTATTTGTAACTTATCAGATGGAGGTTGCTCCCAGACCAGGAGAAGCCTTGGCAGCAGAGTACAGTGAACCATTCGCGCTATGAAGGGCTAGCTCCAGGGACGTTTTTGTTCTGAGGCTTGAAGACGTGAGTAATTTGCTCGAGATCTCACTAGCAGTAAACTGCAAAACCCAGCTCAGAATCTGAAGGTCTCGGGGTTCAGAGTCCCTGCATGCCCTTCCCGCTGCTCCGTGCTGCCGGGAGCTGTGGGCACAGAGGCAGGAGTGACTGGTTCACTCACTGGAAGGGATCTCCCAGAAAAGATGCTTGGAGCAGGTCTTCACCGAAGAGTCTGGCGAATCAGTGGTGCGCGTAAGCAGGGTGCTGGCATTGGAGACATAGGTGGCAGCTTGGGCAGACCTGGAGGTCTGGAGCATATTTGGGCCATGGAGAGAAATTCCGTTTCTCTGGAGTAGGAGGTGTGAGACGAGGTGATGAGAGGAGAGGCGAACGTGTCAGGAGCTGAAGGATCTTGAATTCTGTGCTCTCAACGCTGTGATATTTTTTCAGACTGGTTATATGGAGAACCAGAATTTTGTTTATTTGCAAAATATGTCAGACATACAGAAAAGCACAGAGACTAAGCACCTGTGTCCCCCAGACTTAACAGATGTCACAGTTGGAGCCTCCTGACTCCCTCCCTCCCGCCACTCAGACCCGTGCTCCCAGACTGAGCTTTTCATGTAGTTAAAAAAAAAGCTGTTACCTGTGGTCAGCCAGTCCAAAAATATTAAATGGACAATTCCAGAAATAAACAGTTGCTAAGTTTGAAATCACTTGCCGTTCTGAGTAGCGTGATGATCTCTGTGCAGTCCTGAGGTGTCCCACCTGGGATGCGAATCGTCCCTTTGTCCAGTGTCTCCACACTATGTATACAGCTGCTTGCCTTTGGGTCACGTAGTAGGAATTAGTTGGTTATCAGAATAGCTGTCATACTATCACAGTCCCTGTGTTGAAGTCACCTTATTTTACTTAATAATGGTTGCAAAGCCCCAGAGTAGTGATGCTGGCAATTCAGATATGCTGAAGAGGAGCTTTAAAGTGCTTGCTTAAGTGAAAAGGTGAGTACAGAGTACAGTACAATAAGATATTTTGCGAGAAACCACATTCAGAGAGCTTATTACAGTATGTTATAATTGTTCTTATTATTAGCTGTTGTTAATCTCTTACTGTGCCTGATTTATAAATTAAACTATCACAGGTAGCATGTATAGGAGAAAACATGGTATATATAGGGTTCGGTACTACCTGTGGTTTTGGGCATCCACGAGGGTCTTGGAATCCATCCCCTGTGGAGAAGGGAGGACTACTATATAGTTCTAAAATGTATCTGTTTATACACACAGAGCTCGAGAGTTAATTTGGAAAGAATTCCATTGTTAATTTATCTAAGGTAGAAAAAGAAGAAAAAGCTCGGTCCTATAAAATCTCAAATAACCCCCCAGGCAGGTTTGACATGGCCCCATTCGGCTGACAGCACATCCTGGCCTTCCGGCACAGTAAAGTATTATAGGCTTCCCCTTGTGGGAAGGGTACAGTTGCCTACCCTTTGGAAAATTACCATTTTTCCAGGAAGCCTGGGTTCCATTTAGTGAGGAATGGCATTTAGAAACTCAAAATTGCCAGCTTGGTTCCCTAGTATTATTAGTGTTTTCTTCTAAAACTACTTTGTGTGTGTGCATGGTGTTTAGTTTTTTAATTCACCTGGAGTTTATTTTTATGGATGTCGTGAGATGGGGCCTAACACGATTATTTTTCTCCCAGAAAGGTAGCATGTTATCCTAATATTCTTTATTTTATTATAATTTAGAAAAAGTTATGATACATAGTAGAGTAAATATTTCCTGATTTTTTAAATAGTTTCTTCTATTTTCTAAACTAGCTTTGCAGATTTTCTTTAGATGACGGTCTAAAACATAAATAAATTCTGGGTGCTCTGCAGAGGCAGTGGTGGGTCCATGGCCGAAGGGATAAAGGGCGCAGATGCGAAGGGGTGTGGATGGGGCAGCAGAATTCGGGAGATTGTTGCATTGAGCAGAGTAAGTAAATTGGTTCGGCAAGTTGGTAAGTGCAGATCGAGGATAAGGGGTGCCAGGTTGCTTCCTGTCTGCGTCGGGAATTACAGACACGGAACGATGGCAAGGTCAAGTTCTAATCGGAGGCCTCACGGCGAATGCGGTTCTTTACCATATACACACTGTAGATACGGAAGTCGTTACAGGAGTGGGTGTTCACACACGTATGTGATTTTCTGGTTACAAACGACGACATCCCAGTAGCAGTGAACAATCCTAGCACCCAGATCTTTGTTTCCAGATATTCTCCTCCTCGAAAAGAAATCGGGTGTCCTTGGAGAAATAGCTGGTTTTAAAGTTTGGCCTGGGAAAGTACACAATATGAGCCTGAAACATCTTGTGCTAGGAAGTAAGGACATGCTGAAAGAGCCAGTTTGAAGAGGTTTCCACTGGCCAAATCTGGGACAGTTTGAGCACATGAATGAATGAATAAAAGGTTGAGGAAGGTAGGCTGTACCTGCTAATGATGGATAGAGAGTCACCATTTGGCAGCCATGCTTGATTCACGTGGGTGTCATCAATAGGTGAATGTTAGACAAAGAACGGGATACTGGTATAATCTCAGGATTGTCCCCACAAGATGCCAGTTAGTAGAGTGGCAACTACAGTGGAGAAACCTGGCAGAGATGGGCTTGACCAGGTGGATGTACTTAACGTCACCAGAGGAAGGATGGCTCGTCATCTGTCCCTCCTGACCTGGCACACTAGGAGGAGTTCAGCAAGCACCACATCCCTAGTGTCGCTGCCAAGAAAGCGGGGCCGAGTTGCGACCTACAGGTTGAGGGCCATCTTGCAGAATGAAGGGGCTGTGCCGTTGGGGGCATGGAAGTCAGGATAACCCTGAAGTCTATTCCAGACTGAGAAGACACGAGTGACTTAGAACACTTTGTTTTCCTGTTCGGGTTTCTGGACCAGACAGGAAAAAGAACCTTTGTTGGGACAGTTTCCCACATTTGGATGGAGTGTGTGGTTAGATCAGTGGTGTAGTGTGAGTGCCGACTTCCTGATGTGCAGAGCTGTGTGCTCGCTGTAGAGGAGTGTCCTTGGTTTTGGAAGTACACACTGGAGCCATTGAGGTGATGGAGCTTCAGGTCTTTGGCCTGCTCTCTAGAGGTCAGGGAAAGCTCATGGGTGTGTGCCTGTGTGTGCGTGTGCGTGTATGTGCGTGTGGTATATATGGGTAATGAGTGCGTGTAAGTAATAGGGCAAAGGATACGAAACACCAGTTGAGGAATTGTGTTGTAGGGGGTACGTAAGTACTGTGCTATTCTTGTACTTCTCTCCGTACATTTGAAACTATTCCAGAATCACTTTTTTAATGCCCGATTGAGGTTTCGACTGGAGCTGTTCTATAAACTGATCTGTTGACCTCTATATGATGCTGGGTCTTTTTATCCAAAGATGTTATATGTTCTTCTGGCTTGTTTTCATTTTGAGCTCTTCTTTTGAGTCCTTTGGTAAAGTTTCTAATTTTCATCATATAGCTTTTGCCCAATTCTACTCTGGATTAGTCCTCTGGTATCTTTTTAATTTTGTTGCTATTATGAAATGAAACGCTTTTAGCCTGTAAGTGGCAACACTAATTGCTTTCTGTGATTTTGTCTGTGAAGGTTTAGAAATTATGTACTCATGAAACCTTTAAAGAGGGAAAAAAAATTCAATAACATCTTAAAAGCTCAGGCTCAACAGTTAATGACACCCTGCAGGGAGCCCCAGCTAGCCCCAGAGATAGTCCCCAGCCGCCACCTTTCTCCTGCCCCTTTTCCAGGAACCGGTGGCCATCCTGCCACAGGTGTCTGTGGTTATCTAAATTGATCTCGGGGTGCCCCTGTGGCTGTTAGACAGGTAGCCAGCGAGTGGGGAGAGGCCTAGGCTCCTTAAGCCTGGCCAGGAGCAGATTGGTGGCAGTCCCCTGCAGTTCCAGAAGCATGCGCTCAGTAGGGTGCTCCAGCCTCCTGGCTGTTGGAGATTATGTCTAAAAATAGGCCTGCCCACTCTTGGGTGGAATGCAGCTGTTTTTAGACCTGATTCTGAAAAATAGCTCAGAGGCAGTGTTTTTTGTGTGCACACTCGCTTGGGCACCTCGGCGCGTGTGTGGTGTTGGCGCCAGGTTTCCTGGAGCAGAGATTCTGCCTGGAGACTGCCTCTCGCTCCCACCCACCTCTGGATTGTCCCGTGCCTGCCTTTCTTCCCCTTGGGCAGGGAGGGAAGTGCTTTGCAGTCAGTAGGAGCAGGTAGGACAGAGATAAGAGATAGTATGAGGAGTATTTTTTTTTAAAGGAGGTTAATGAAATTTTAAAGTGGTTATTTTCTCCACGAGCATTAATGCAAGTAGAAATGAAAAGGAAGAAAATGCATACACAATCTACCACCCTGAAAAGTTAAAAGGTTTTCATTTTTCCATACTATTTTGATTGGCCTGGACTAAATGAATGCTGAATTTCTGGACAGTAGTTAGCTGTAGCACAGCTATGAGGTTATATGCTACTTTCCATTAGCTGACTATACATCACGTGCATTTCCCTTGGTGCTTGAGTCTTCATAGTTATTCTTAATGAGTATGTATGTACTATTCTGCTGAGCAGAAATATCATCATTTGCTTAATCATTTTCAGATGAGAGAGAATCAGGTCCTTGCCAGCCTTTTCTTACAGATATCACTGGAGAGATTATGTTGTTGGTTCTTTGATTTTTGTTTGGTTGGTTGTTTTGAGATTTGCCTAGGATAAAAATCTAGTAAACAGAATTGCTAGGTCAAAACATACTGATATTTTTACAGTCACGTGCTGCATAATGATGTTTTGGCCATCAGCGAACCTCATGTACAGCGGTGGCTCCATAAGATATAATGGAGCTGAATTTCCTGTAAGAGATGAAAGGATTTGTGCTTGAGGAAGAATTTTCTTTACTGATGGGAGCAATATCTGGGGCTTGGAAGTAGATTCCCTGTCATCACAGCCTCAGTTTTGAGTGCACAGATGACCTCCCAATCAGCAGACACTGACCTGCTTCACGCCCCCACCCCCCACCCCCAGTGCTGCATATTCAGAGGGCATCACAGCCCAGTAAACATGAACCATTTCTGTCTTTTATATCGCACTTTTCCTGTATCTTTTCTATATTTAGATGTCTTTGGACACACAGCGCTTCATATAGTAATGTGCCAAACAGGTTTGCAGCCTAGGAGCGAAGGCAACCCGTACAGCCTAGGTGAGCAGTAGGCCGTACCATCCAGGTTTGTGGACGTGCACACTGGGATGTTCCCACAACACCAAAACCACCTAAGGACGCAGTTTTCAGAATGTATCCCCATAGTTAATGGATGCACTACTGTATTACCAAATTGCTTTTTCAAAGAGCTGTTATAATTTATGCTGCTTTTGGTATTGTTTGTACCAGCTTCACCCTAACCTCATCAGTTGAGATAGCGTCTCCTAATTTAGGTGGGGGGAACTTAATAGCTATAAATTTATGTTCCTCTTTTTTTTTTTTTTTTTTTTTTGGTCAACATGTATGCGATCATGAGTGAAGGTAGATGTTTTTTATAGCTTGCATGACTAATTTAATACAAGTTTTGACCCTCAGAGAGCAAAGTTTTTAGATATGTAGCATTCTGGTGGGTTTCTTTTCTTCCAGACAACTGACTTGCAAATTCTGACCAAGCTGATTCCTTCCTTAAGCTGCTTTCTGAGCTCCCAAGCCAAGGGGCAAATATGTACCATCAACACATCAACTTAGTTTAAAGGCCTGGTTGTACTGAAACACCTACCAGTCACTGAGAAAGTTCTAGGCTCTACCCATCTGCAAACAGGACATAGAATTTGAAATACCAGATCCAGTCACTGGGCAGGCAAATCTTTGTGCCTGGTCTACTTAGGAAGAGCCCATGTTTGCACATCTAAAGCAGAGAACGTAGGTATATCCAGGTACAAGCAGTCAGCACACTTCTAGCAGATTTCAAGATGCCTTTTAAAAATGCTTCCCTAGTTTTGTGAGACTCTTGCTGCGAGTTCAAGGCAGGCTTCTGCCAGAACCACAGGCTGGCTTCTCGGACGGGCTTTCCATATCCCACCTCGCCGTTTGCTATGACTGTTTTGCTTGTTTAGCATTTCTGAGCCTCACTTTACAAAAAAAGAGCACGAATACTTCTTAGAGTATGTGAAGATGAAATGCATTATTTATGCAAAGCGCCTGGGACAGTGGATGGCTTGTGTTAGCCATGTAGTAAATAGGTGATAGCTGCAGTCATTACAGATCTGACACAGGTGTTTGTCAGCGTTTTTAAAAACCTGGATTCGGGTGCTCCTTGTTCAATTTGTAGTGCAATGAAAGAAAAGAACATGGGCTTTAGAACCAAAAGAATTTGAGTTATAGAATATCAGCTCTAATTTATCCTAGAAGAGTGACTTTTGGCAAATGGTACAATTCCGCTATTTTCCCTTCTCATCCATAAGTCGAAATATATGTGAAACCACACGGTGCCTGACACATAGAATAAATGGTAGTTATTATTGGATCAGTAGCACATACCTTAGATAGTGATTAAAGGCAAATGCATTTCACTAATTTTGTTCTTACAAAGGGGAGGAAAGCCAGCAAAGTCTCTGCTTTAGGGAAGTCTTTGTGGAGATGATCACTTTTCTGGAGCTCTTAAGATCTAAGGGCCATATGACCTGACATAGCAGGAAGGAATTTACGGAGCTAGGGATGCTTCAGAGAAAGCCTCAAGGTGAGAATAGGGTGATGACACAAAGGAGACAGGTTTGTTTGAGAGGATGGAGATGAGCAAAAATCGTGTTGGAAAGATGCCAGAGGGCTTCAGGGCATGGGGGGGAGGGCAAGCTGTCAAAATGGCAGGTGAAGAAAAGCTTTTCCAGGTGATTAGTGGTGGGAAAGAAAGCTTTTGGAGGAGCTGTTCTAGTCCGAGAGAGATGAAAATGGCAGTGACAGGGCAGGTCAAGAGCAAATACAGAAGATGGAGAAGTAGCAGGGTTAGATAATATCTTAAATGCAAAGTGTTCAAGGAAGAGTTTGGGTTTATCCTAAACCTTCTTTCTTAGGGTCTCAAGAGGATCGTGGTTTTTCTTGAGGATGATAAGTTGAGTCAGTTGAGGAAAGAACAACATTTTTATAATTGAACATGAGTTGATGACTACTTAAGAATACATATATTTTGTCATCTTATATTATTCCAGCCACTAGTGACATTGCTCAGAGTCTGCATGTGCAGAAGTGACTATTTTGTCTCCCGATTGCCGCCTAAAGAGGGCTGGAGGCCTGTGTTCTGTCCCTGCACGGGCGTTAAAACATCGCCATGTGGTTAAGAAGTCCTGCAGACCCCGCCCCACCCTGTCCCTGCTCGCTGCTCTGTTTTTGGTATCCCCTCCAATTAGGAACCCTGGATATTTCCTACTTTCTTGCAGTTGAGCTGTGCATTTTGTCTGACATTTCTAGGTGACTCGTTGAGAGAGAATTTCTAATCCCTCTGTCGTGCCATATTGCGTGAAATAGAATCTCTCACTCCCCAAGTGATAATATCCTCCTCTGAAATCCTAAGAACGAGAGCAAAACTATATTAGGGTCCTGGTAGGAAACAGATGGCGCACTCAAACAGGTGATTGGAGGGGCGTTTAAGTGTATCCTTCAGGGTTCATTCAGGAAAAGGGGAGCTTTCCATCGCAGGTCTGAAGAATGTTCAGAGAGGACTTACGAGCTTACTCAGCCACTGGCGGGTCCAGGAGGCTGCTCTTGATGGAGGCGCCGCAGTGAGTGGCTCTTATGAGCTCGGGGGAAGCGTGCGAACCAGGGTCTGCCACAGCTGCTCCGGGATATCAGCCTCCCCTCTTCTCTGCCTTCAAAATCTGGTGCTTCCCTTCGCCAGCCTTAACCCAGATCCATGCTAGAGAGTGGTTCTGGAAAGGTAGCTCCCAGCTTCTGATACGCAGAGGAGAACTTAGAAAGAGGATGATCGTGATGGTGCTGAACTGACCAGTGCAGAGTTGAGACAAAGAGTGAGCAGGGTTTGGAGACGCCGATGGAGTCATGGAGTCTCGTGGCCTGACAGTAGCAGGAGTTGTGACTATGCCAAGGCCTGAAACGCAAGAGGAGGTGGCTATTTAGCTTGCCCTACTGGAGGTCAGCCATTCAGCCAGCCTCTGGCTGTGGGGTGTGAGCTGAGAGGGTACATTCCTCCCTCTCACTCTCCTGCCTCATTTCCATCCAAACTGGCCAGAAGCCAGAGGGGCAGTGGGGCCTATTGACCGCCTCTGCGGTGCCCCTCCCAGGACGTAAAGTAGGAAGGAGATGGGCGAGGACTGAGACTGGAGGGCAAACCGAATAATCCACCCGACAAGGGCCATAACTGAAAGCATATATGTTGTTAATGTCTTGAGAATCGAAGCATTTTTTTCAAGGCAAAAAAAGGAGAAAAAACAGAAAACCAGTGGTTAAACCTGAAATGAAAGAGGAAGCAGATACTTGAAAACATCCCTCAAGGACACTGTCTTGACAGTTTGGAGAACTTTGTGGAGCAGAGAATGGAATGGGGAGTTGGTGACGCTGGACATGTGAAGGAAGAAAGCTAACGCTGGTTTTCTGTAAGACGACAGTTGTTGGCCGGGGACAGGATGGAGAGCGTGGCTGCAGGCAGGAAGCCGTGGTGGTAGTGAGGCCAGCGTGCGGACTGGGCCATCGAACATTAGCGCTAAGTTCTGGACCTCCCTCACGAGTGCCTCTCCTCGGGCTTTCGGAAACCATTCCGAAAGTTAGGAAAATGCAAGAAAACCAGGAAAGGGAAAGTAAGGACGAGGGAGAGTTGCAGGGGGAGGTGTGTTCGTAAACCTCTTTTTCAGAGTATGCCTACAAATTCCTGATGGGTGACTTACTTCCTTTGGAGTGTCAGATTTTCTTTACTACATCTGGGTTCATTCAAACAAGGAAATGGAGGCATTTGTTGTTATGATGATGCTTTAAAATTGACTCCACTGATACTCTGCTTTTTTAAATGATGGGATAGTATTGGATTGATATTAGTAAATTATTTTATATGCTAATGCTAAAATTGGGTTTTCAGTTGCTGGTGTGGTTTTCCTAATTGCTGTACTTGGGACTCCTAAAATAGATGGACTTGCACCCACTTTCTGGTGCTCAGATACTTGTAGACTAAGAATGTTTAGCTTGACTGGTGCCCTGCAGGGTGTATTTGGCTGTGAATTTTTTTTTCATCTAGTCCATAAACTAGAACTATGGCAACAGTGGGGAGAAGGGCTTCATACAGGACAGGCCATCTCTGGAGAAGGGCTGGGAACAGCCCTGGGAAGGAATTATACCCAGTTCGGGTTCCTCTCTGGAGGGTCCAGTTTGCTCAGGTTCCAGGCAGCCGGAGGCGGGTCATGCTGATGTGAAGTCAGTGGTCCTTGGCTCCTGGGAGCTCCTGTTTAGACACAGTTTGGAGCAAGTGGCAACACTGTTTGTACACTTGGATTTTTCAGAAGCCTGGTTTTATTTATGGAAGGATTAATTAAACAATATGTATTTATTAATGGAGCAATTCTCTCTTTAGGAAGCTTTTCATTAAACTGCCAGATTTGGCCTTTTTGTTCAATTTAGCACGTCAGCTTTTTATCACGTAGAGGCCACTGGCTCTGATGGTGAGGACAGAGACACAGCACAAACAGGGAGAGAACCTGTGTGGCTGCAGTCCTTGTTGACAGTCCTACAAGTGATGGAGGAAGCCTTGTGAGAGGGAGGCAGGGAAGGGACATATTTAAAAGTATCGTTGATGGCCACCCACTTTCAGGGTCAGCCTCTGCTAGGACAAGTGGCAGCTGTCACTGACCACATCATAGACCCTCTAGGTCATGTAGTGTGGGAATGGGGCTGAGGGGGCGGGCTGCTCCTTGGGGCCTTGTGAAGGCTGCTTCGGGTTCCTCTGCTGTGCGGTGAGGACGTTCGTGTCATGAGCATTAAGTGACCGGCAGTGCCGTAGCAGTTACCTGTTGCGCAGCGGACCCGTGGGAACACAGAAAATAGCAGTCTTGCAGAGGCATTTTGAAGATGATGGGAAGCAGTTTCCTTCAGATTCTAAGGCTGTATGTTTCAAGATTACCTCGGGCTATGTGATTATATAATCAGACTTAATTTCAAAGTAGTAGACCCTTGTGTAGCTGTCCCAGACTTAAGGTACACCAAGAAGAAGTGGGTCAAGCTCCCAGAGTTTGGCGTTGCTAACCGCCTTCAGCTGTGATCCGTGTTTACTTTCTGAGTCCTCTCGTGGTTCTCGTCTGGACTCAGGTTGGTTTTTTTCTCCTTGGAACTGGACCTGAGGAATGTGACAGGCAGGGTCTTCAGCATCCTCCAGCTCCGCTTTTAGATCGGCCGTGTTGTTTTCTCCTCCTGCAGTCTCTCGTCCGCCGCCACACCGCCACCTCTGAGTGTGCTATGAGGTTCTAGCCTAGTTCTCTACGGCCTAGTTCTCGTGCCGTTAACTGGTTCATAGAATGCCTGCCGCGTGTCCGTACTGTTTCAGTGCCAGGACTACAGCAAGGCTCTAAGTCTCTGCCCTCTAGGAAGTTTACATCTTAGTGGGGTGGGACAGATGATATGCAAGTAGCATGTAAGTGTCTTCTGGGAATAAGTACTGGGGAGGAAGGTAGGTGGGGGACGGAGATTGGGAAAGCCCCAGATGAGGATGTAAAGTTAGCTGTTTTTTATAGGATGGCCAGGGAAGGCCTTACCAGTCAGGTGACATTTGCCCAGAGACGGGAAGGAAGTGAGAGGGGCCAAGCCGTGTGGCTGTGGAGGAAGAGCGTCGCAGGCGAGAACGAAGTTCCTGTGTAGACGTGCCAGCAGCCACCCCGGGAGCTGGAGGCGGCGGGACGAGAGCAGGGAGTGGTGGGGAGGAGGTCAGAGAGATGATGGGGTGGGAGTGGGGCCTCCCAGACCCGCCTCACTTGGAATGAGAAGGGGGAGCGCTGTTGAGTTGGGGATGAGGACTCCAACTTAACCTTTTAAACAGCGGTCCCCAGCCTTTTTGGCACCAGGGACCACTGCTCCTATGAGAGTCTACCTCCTGATGATCTGAGGTGGGTGGAGCTGAGGCAGGGATGCTGGCGTTGGGGAGCGGCTGCAAATATGGATGATGCTTTGTTTGTCCGCCTGTCGCTTACCACCTGCTATGCAGCCCGGTTCCTGACAGGCCACGGACTGGTACCAGCCCACAACCCGGGGCTTGTGGACCCCTGTTTTAAAAGGATCACTGACTTTCCTGTTGGTAACTCCATTTTCTGCTCCCTCTGAGAGTGAACTAAGAAACTAGCTTCATAAGCCATTGAAGAAAACCTTTGCCCTAACTTACCTTAGCCCATTTCTGGCTGACTGCAGCAGTAAGGAAGCTCTGCAGTGATAAGAGTTGAGTGTCCTGGGGTCACCAGTCATCACAGGTACTTGTAGATACAGTTAACTTGCAGTAACACTCACTTGGATATAAGGGACTGACTTCTGTCCTCGGGCCAGTCCGTTTCTCAAAGCCTGGGAGCAGGGCAGCCAGTGGAGTGACTGCCTCAGCGTTGTTTGAGACTCTTAGCTCAGTGACCAGTCTAATACATGACAGTTCAATGAAAATGTTTTCCTCACCCCTCCCGCACCATACCTGGAAGACTTATTTTAAAATTGCAGTTTTTTTATTGACAGTAATAACACAGCTCTGTGTTTTCACCCGATTGGATTGGGGGAGGGGTGGCTCATTTATCTAGCACGGAGGGTTTTACTGTATTTAATTGGTTTTTACCTAGAGTGTTTCTTTTCGTACTGCCAGAGACTCCTCCCTCACTCTTTAGACCGTTTCCCTATATATTTGCATTTTCAGAAACGGATAGGATAAGAAATAAAAGGAGATACAATTCAGCGCAGTCCGTTTCATCCGGGCATCAGAATTAGCGTGTCCCTTCCATCATCTAGACCTGAGTTTATTTGTGCCGAGGGGATGCGTGTGTCATGGTTTTCTTGTTTTCTTTCATTTCTAGGAGGGCTGTTGGCCTGCTGCTGTGTTGCTGAACAGTATGCAGTCCTTCCGGGAGCAAAGCAGTTACCACGGAAACCAGCAGAGCTACCCACAGGAGGTACACGGCTCGTCCCGGATAGAGGAGTTCAGTCCTCGTCAGGCCCAGATGTTCCAGAATTTTGGGGGTACAGGTGGCAGTAGTGGAGGCAGTGGCGGCAGCAGTGGTGGTGGGCGACGAGGGACGGCAGCTGCAGCAGCGGCGATGGCTAGTGAGACCTCTGGTCATCAAGGCTACCAGGGTTTCAGGAAGGAGGCTGGAGACTTCTACTACATGGCAGGCAACAAAGACCCCGTGGCAACAGGAACCCCGCAGCCGCCTCAGCGGAGGCCTTCCGGGCCCGTGCAGAGCTACGGACCCCCCCAGGGAAGCAGCTTTGGCAATCAGTATGGGAGCGAGGGTCATGTGGGCCAGTTTCAAGCACAGCACTCTGCCCTTGGTGGCGTGTCTCATTATCAGCAGGATTACACGGGGCCTTTCTCTCCGGGGAGTGCTCAGTACCAGCAGCAGGCTTCCAGCCAGCAGCAGCAGCAGCAGCAGCAGCAAGTCCAGCAGCTGAGACAACAGCTTTACCAGTCCCATCAGCCTCTGCCACAAGCCTCTGGCCAGCCAGCATCCAGCTCGTCCCATCTGCAGCCAATGCAGCGGCCCTCAACCCTGCCGTCCTCTGCTACTAGTTACCAGCTACGAGTGGGTCAGTTTGGCCAGCACTACCAGTCTTCTGCTGCCTCCTCCTCCTCCTCCTCCTTCCCGTCACCACAGCGTTTCAGCCAGTCTGGACAGAGCTATGACGGCAGTTACAGTGTGAATGCTGGATCCCAGTATGAAGGCCACAGTGTGGGTTCAAATGCACAGGCTTATGGAACACAATCAAATTACAGCTATCAGCCCCAGTCTATGAAAAATTTTGAGCAGGCAAAGATTCCACAAGGGACCCAGCAGGGGCAGCAGGCACCGCCACAGCAGCAGCCGCAGCCGCAGCCGCAGCCACAGCATCCCCCTCAGCACGTGATGCAGTATACCAACACTGCCACCAAGCTGCCCCTGCAGAGCCAGGTGGGCCAGTACAGCCAGCCCGAGGTCCCTGTGCGGTCCCCCATGCAGTTCCACCAGAACTTCAGCCCCATTTCCAACCCTTCGCCAGCCGCCTCTGTGGTTCAGTCTCCGAGCTGCAGCTCTACCCCATCTCCTCTCATGCAGAGCGGGGAGAATCTCCAGTGTGGGCAAGGCAGTGTGCCCATGGGCTCCAGAAACAGAATCTTACAGTTAATGCCTCAGCTCAGCCCCACCCCGTCCATGATGCCCAGCCCGAATTCTCATGCTCCAGGCTTCAAAGGCTTTGGCCTCGAAGGAGTGCCGGAGAAGCGGCTGACGGACCCTGGCCTGAGTAGTCTGAGTGCCCTGAGCACCCAAGTGGCCAATCTCCCTAACACCGTCCAGCACATGCTCCTCTCTGATGCCCTGACACCTCAGAAGAAGACCTCCAAGAGGCCCTCCTCCTCGTCTAAGAAAGCAGACAGCTGCACAAACTCCGAGGGCTCCTCGCAGCCTGAAGAACAACTGAAGTCCCCCGTGGCGGAGTCCCCGGATGGAGGCTGCTCCAGCAGTTCCGAGGATCAAGGCGAGAGAGTGAGGCAGCTGAGTGGCCAGAGCACCAGCTCCGACACCACCTACAAGGGTGGAGCCTCAGAGAAAGCCGGCGCCTCCCCAGCACAGGGCGCTCAGAACGAAGCCCCCAGGCTCAGTGCCAGCCCTGCAGCCAGAGAAGAGGCTGCCTCGCCAGGTGCTAAGGACACGCCGTCGTCATCCGAGGGCAACCCAAAAGTCAACGAGAAGACGGTGGGGGTGATTGTCTCCCGGGAAGCCATGACAGGTCGGGTAGAAAAGCCTGGCGGACAGGATAAAGGCTCCCAAGAGGACGAGCCCGCAGCCACTCAGAGGCCACCCAGCACTGGCGGGACCAAGGAAACCAGTCACGCATCCCTTCCTCAGCCAGAGCCTCCGGGAGGAGGGGGCAAAGGGAACAAGAGTGGAGATAACAACTCCAACCACAACGGAGAGGGCAACGGCCAGAGCGCGCACCCCGCCGTGGGCCCTGGCTTTATAGGCAGAACGGAACCTAGCAAGTCCCCCGGCAGCCTGCGCTACAGTTACAAAGACAGCTTCGGGTCGGCTGTGCCAAGAGGCATCGGTGGCTTTCCTCAGTATCCTACCGGACAGGATAAGGGGGATTTCCCTGGCCACGGGGAGCGGAAGGGCAGAAACGAGAAGTTCCCCAGCCTCCTGCAGGAGGTACTTCAGGGTTACCACCACCACCCTGACCGGAGGTACTCTAGGAGTGCTCAGGAGCACCAGGGCATGGCCGGTGGCCTGGAAGGAGCCACGCGGCCCAATGTCTTAATTAGTCAAACCAATGAATTAGCTAGCAGGGGCCTTTTGAACAAAAGCATCGGGTCCCTCTTAGACAACCCCCACTGGGGCCCCTGGGAGAGGAAATCAAGCAGCGCGGCTCCCGAAATGAAACAGATCAATTTGGCTGACTATCCAATTCCCAGGAAGTTCGAAGTAGAGCCTCAGTCATCAGCCCATGAGCCCGGGGGTTCCCTGTCGGAAAGAAGGTCAGTGATCTGTGATATTTCTCCGCTAAGACAGATTGTCAGGGACCCGGGGGCTCACTCACTGGGACACATAGGTGCCGACACCAGACTTGGGAGGAACGAACGTCTCAATCCGAGTTTAAGCCAGTCGGTCATTCTTCCAGGTGGGTTGGTGTCCATGGAAACAAAGCTGAAATCCCAGAGCGGGCAGATAAAAGAGGAAGACTTCGAGCAATCCAAGTCCCAGGCCAGTTTCAACAACAAGAAGTCCGGAGACCACTGCCATCCCGGTGGCATCAAGCACGAGTCTTACCGAGGCAACGCCAGCCCCGGAGCGGCCACCCACGACTCCATCGCAGACTACGGCCCGCAGGACAGCAGGCCCACACCCATGCGGCGGGTCCCCGGCCGAGTGGGTGGTCGGGAGGGCATGAGGGGTCGGTCCCCTTCTCAGTATCACGACTTTTCAGAAAAATTGAAGATGTCCCCTGGGAGGAGCAGGGGCCCAGGGGGAGACCCTCATCACATGAACCCACACATGACCTATTCAGAGCGGGCCAACAGGAGTTCCTTACACGCTCCCTTTTCTGCCAACTCGGAAAGCCTGGCCTCTGCTTATCACACGAACACGCGCGCTCACGCCTATGGGGACCCCAACGCAGGTTTGAATTCTCAGCTGCATTATAAGAGGCAGATGTACCAACAGCAGCAGGAAGAGTATAAAGACTGGAGCAGCAGTTCTGCTCAGGGCGTGATTGCGGCGGCCCAGCACCGGCAGGAGGGGCCGCGGAAGAGCCCGAGGCAGCAGCAGTTTCTTGACAGGGTGCGGAGCCCTCTGAAAAACGACAAAGATGGCATGATGTACGGCCCGCCGATGGGGACGTACCACGACCCCGGCGGCCAGGAGGGCGGGCGCTGCCTCATGGCCAGTGACGGCCTGTCTAACAAAGGCATCGAGTTGAAGCACGGCTCCCAGAAGTTACAGGAATCCTGCTGGGATCTTTCCCGGCAGACCTCTCCAGCCAAAAGCAGCGGTCCTCCAGGGATGTCCAATCAAAAGCGGTACGGACCGCCCCACGACACCGACGGGCACGGGCTGGCTGAGTCCACACAGTCCAAACCCGGGAACGTTATGCTGAGGCTTCCGGGCCAAGAGGATCACTCTTCTCAGAACCCCTTAATCATGAGGAGGCGCGTCCGCTCTTTCATCTCTCCCATTCCCAGTAAGAGGCAGTCCCAAGACATGAAGAACAGTGCCAGCGAAGATAAAGGACGCCTCCTGCACCCATCAAAAGACGGCGCTGAAAAAGCGTTCAATTCCTATGCCCATCTCTCTCACAGTCAGGACTTCAAGTCCATCCCTAAGAGGGAGTTAGCCAGGGACCTCCCAGGCCCAGACAGTAGAAACTGCCCTGCCGTGACGCTCACGAGTCCCGCTAAGACCAAAATCCTGCCCCCACGGAAAGGGCGGGGGCTGAAACTGGAAGCTATAGTTCAGAAGATCACATCCCCAAATATTAGGAGGAGTGCGTCCTCGAACAGCGCGGAGGCCGGGGGAGACACGGTCACTCTGGACGACATACTATCGTTGAAGAGTGGCCCCCCCGACGGTGGCAGCGTTACTGCTCAGGACGCCGAGATGGAGAAGAGGAAAGGCGAGGTGTCATCTGACCTAGTCTGTCCGACAAACCAGGAGTTGAACGTGGAGAAGCCTCTTGCGAGGTCTTCAGAGGAGTGGCGTGGCAGTGGGGACGACAAAGTGAAGACCGAGGCACACCCAGATACAGTCTCTGCTGGCAAGGAACCCCCTGGTGCCATGACGTCCGCAACCTCACAGAAGCCTGGGGGTAACCAGGGGAGACCAGATGGTTCCCTGGGTGGGGCAGCACCGTTACTCTTCCCAGACTCAAAGAATGGACCTCCAGCGGGCGCACTGGTCCCTGAGGCCAACCCCAAGGCTGAAGAGAAGGAGACCGATGCAGTGACGATTTCCCCCAAGCAAGAAGGATTCCCCCCGAAGGGGTATTTCCCTTCAGGAAAGAAGAAGGGGAGACCCATTGGTAGTGTGAATAAGCAAAAGAAACAGCAGCAGCCCCCGCCGCCGCCCCCGCCGCCCCCTCAGATACCAGAAGGTTCTACAGATGGAGAGCCGAAGCCAAAAAAGCAGAGGCAGAGGAGGGAGAGGCGGAAGCCCGGGGCACAGCCCAGGAAGCGGAAAACCAAACAGGCCGTCCCCATCGTGGAGCCCCAGGAACCAGAGATCAAACTGAAGTATGCCACCCAGCCACTGGATAAAACTGACGCCAAGAACAAGTCTTTTTTCCCGTACATCCATGTAGTAAATAAGTGTGAACTTGGAGCCGTTTGTACAATCATCAACGCTGAAGAAGAAGAACAGACCAAATTGGTGAGGGGTCGGAAGGGGCAGAGGTCTCTGACCCCTCCACCCAGCAGCACCGAAAGCAAGGCCCTCCCAGCTTCGTCCTTCATGCTGCAGGGACCAGTGGTGACAGAGTCTTCTGTTATGGGGCACCTGGTTTGCTGTCTCTGTGGCAAGTGGGCCAGTTACCGGAACATGGGTGATCTGTTTGGACCCTTTTATCCACAAGATTATGCGGCCACTCTCCCGAAGAACCCACCCCCTAAGAGGGCCACGGAAATGCAGAGCAAAGTCAAGGTACGGCACAAAAGCGCTTCCAACGGTTCCAAGACGGACACTGAGGAGGAGGAGGAGCAGCAGCAGCAGAAGGAGCAGAGGAGCCTGGCCGCCCACCCCAGGTTCAAGCGGCGACACCGCTCGGAAGACTGTGGCGGAGGCCCTCGGTCCCTGTCCCGGGGGCTCCCTTGTAAAAAAGCAACCGCAGAGGGCAGCAGCGAAAAGACTGTTTTGGACTCAAAGCCCTCCGCGCCCACCACTTCAGAAGGTGGCCCCGAGCTGGAGTTACAAATCCCTGAACTACCTCTCGACAGCAATGAATTTTGGGTCCACGAGGGTTGTATTCTCTGGGCCAATGGCATCTACCTGGTCTGTGGCAGGCTCTACGGCCTGCAGGAAGCGCTGGAAATAGCCAGAGAGATGGTGAGTACCAGTTTGCTCTTTTTCTTAACTTCTTTTCGGTTCAGTTTCTTCCAACTTTGCTTGTTTCATCCGGATTGTTCTATGCTTACCTATCACGTGGTGACTCCTCCAGATTAAAGTCTGCAGGCCCAGGGAATGGCAGAAAATGAAGTAATTTGGAGGACTCGTTTAATTTTTACTTTTATCAGTAATACGTGTCTGTGGGTTACAAAGTCATGTTAGTTCCATACAGCTGATTAAAACAGACATCCCTGCTCCACCCGCTCCTCGGTCCAGAATCCAGATTCCTCTGCCAGTTGCCTAAACAGTTTCCTAAACAGTAAGCTTTTACTGCTGTTGGGGTTACTCATTGATCCTTTTATCCCGTTTTTCAGCATCTGACTGTAATACTTACGAAGTGTACTTTGGTTACATTTCTTCCTAAAACTTTTCATTTCTCTAGAATTATTATTCCTGTTTTAATTTGCGTTCTATTTTCTTGGACTGCAGCTTTCTAATTCAGACTTTCCAATCGGGATATTTCTTCTTTAGGTCTGTTTCATACCTGTTATCCTGGGGCGTTCGTCGTCGTCGTCATTTCCTTCTTCCCTCTTTTGAATGCCTTTTTCTGAATCCCCTGTCTTCGCCCTTCTTAGTCTGCACCCTCATGTAGCGGAGTGCATCGTCCTTGAGCAGTTTCCTGAGAAGGGGTGCATGGGAGGTGAATACGCTGAGATCTTCTCTACAGAAAATGTCTGTCCCACAGTCACGTTTAATTGAGGGTTGGGGATAGAATTCTAGATTTGAAATACTTTCTCTCAGTGTGTTAGTGTCATGGCTCCTGGCTTGTCCCTTTGCTTCTAGGGCCACAGTTGAAAGGGCTGGAGTTCTGATTGTCAGCCATTACCTGTGTACTGCCTTTCTCCTCTGGAAGGTTAGAGGATCTTCTCATGTTCCCTTCAGGTCTGACATCTCAAAATGAGAGGCCTTATGTTGGTCTTCTCGCTCATTGTGCTGGCTACTCTGCGAGATCTTTGCCATCTGTAAATACACCTTTCAGTCTGGAAAGTTTGTTTCTGGAATAATTTCCTTACCTCTGTTTCCTCTGTTCTCTCTTTCTGGAATTCCTATTAATTAGGTATATTTTTACCCCCTGGGTTGACCCTCTGGCTTTATCCTTTCTCCCCTGTTTTGTGTTCCTTTCTCTGGCTTTTTGTTGTAATTTCTCCGTGCTTTCTTCAACTTTATCATCTGCCATTGTATTTATTTTCATTTCGGATATTTTCAAGATCTTTTTCTTCTCAGAATATCCTTCTGAGGAGACAGTTACCTGGTTGAACGGGGCAGAGATAGGGACCTAACTCCTCTTACTCACTCTGAGCTAGTGGTCTGGTTTCTGGCGGCCTGTTGCACACACATTCCATCCCCCTTCTGAGACAGCTCTGCCTTCCTCCCAGGCCCAGTGCCACGGGGGAGCTGGCTTTCTAGTGGCTCCTCCGCTGTACTTATTCCTCTCTGCTTCCCTTCAGTCTGCTGAATCACTTACTCTTTATTTCTAGCTCCCAGAATTTGGCCATCTTGTGTGTGTTATTTGTTTTCTCTCCCTTTCTTCATGTTCTCATGAATTTGTCTTATAAGTTTTGTGGGAAGGCGACACATGTAAATGTATGTTCCGTCTACGGTATTTCATCACATGAGTGTTTTGTATTCATTTATATTTAAAACACACTTGATAGATATGCAAATGAATTTGAGTCATAGTTAATAAGGGTTTTATTATCCAGAATCATAGTATTCTTGTGCACTTTATACTGTCTCTCCTCTTATATTCTTTCTCAAAAAAAAAACCTATATTTTATCATCACATTATCCCCAGAGTTTGTGTCAGGCAAAAAGGAAGTACTCATATATGTAATTGATGTGAAATTTATATACATTTTTAAGTTAGAACGTTCTGATTCAGTCATACAAGGAGCTTGCCTTTCCCACTGAGACCACCCCCTACACAGTGGTCTTTTTTTCTGTTCTTTCCCTGTCTCAATCGTCGATGTCACTCCCAAACCCCAAGTTTGAATAGATTTACTTCTTAGATACAGTGACATTTTAAAATGCAAAAGCCCTATAGGAATATAACATTTAAAACCCTAAAGTGTAAAATTATTTAAATAGTTCTAAGCACTTAGTAATCCATTAATCGTCATCTTACCCCAGTTCATGGCCTGCTTGCCAACTTTGCTCTAAAAGTTTTGTTTATTTGTTACTTTTTGGTGTGTGTCCCAGTCCAAATGCCAGTGTTTTCTTTATTTCAACATAAATTATCATTATCTCAGTAAATTTTCTGTGTAAACTTTCAGACATTCTATAGTAATAATTGGTCACCAGTAGTCAGCAGGCTAAAAATCCTGCCAGCAAAGTCTTAGGTCCCGTGTCTCTCTGAGCCTAGTGTGTAGGAGGGAGAAGATGCCCAGTAGTGATGTGACCACCCTACGTCACAGTCACCTCCGTCCTTGAAAGGGTGGGGAACAGCAGGCCTCCTTTTAAAATTCCTAATTGGGAATTTATGACTTCAGAAAGTGACAATGTAGTCTACTGCTTGTCAGCTTTAATCCCCAAATAAAATCTGGAATGTTATAAGTGGAACAAATCCACTGAATAAGATAAATCAGTCTCTCTCTTTACCCATCCCCCACAGCTTTCATTGACTAAATTATTAGAATAACATGAAGCATATTAGATAGAGGACAAGTACTTTTATTTTTAAAAATACTAATTGCAGCCTCAGTTGTTCCAGAAGTGCTTCAAATTAATCGTATGTTCTAAAGGATAAAAAGTTGGAATGCTTTATTTAAAGGTAACAGGTATAAAACAGACATTTTGTCCCTACCCTTCTATATAGTGGGGGCTCTAAACTTAGATTTTTGGATTATATGATGGCCCTATCAGGACCACAAATTCCACCATCTCTTTTAAAATAACAGGTTTCAGAACACAAGCAGTTGAACACCTTTTTTAAATTGAGGTATAACTGACATATAACATTAGTATTAAGACCAATTTAAACAAATCTCATGTTGCAGCTTTAAGCTTATTTCTTTATATCGTACCCATTCACTGTGCCAACGCCCTTTCAAAATAATAACTTTCTCTTTCCTCGACCCTATTTTACATCCTTCTTTTAGAACAGATTGCTGGCCTTGTATGTTTAATTTTTCAGTACACTTGCACTTCTGTTTTATTCTCCCAAGCGACCCAGTAAGATAGGCAGGAAGAAGATGCCATTCCATTAACTCATAGAATAAAGGACGGCTTGACTTCAGTGACACACACTCAGGTAGTGTAGCTCAGTGATGTGTTGAAATTAAAGATGGTTTACAAAATTATGCTTCTTGGCTCTCTGAGCTGTTGTTTTGCTGTGACTACAAGATCCTTTTCTGGTTTGTCTAGCTTTTATTCTCCTTTTCTTAAAGTACTCAAGAACAAATTAAAATTACACTAACTTGCCTTTTTTAATTTAATTTGATAGATGATGCTTCAGATTGTCAAGGTCACTTTGAGACTAGTTTTATCTTAGGTTTTAGCAGATGCATTCAATTTTGGCCTGCTTAATAAGTATGCTCTCAATCCTATCATGTTGAGATAAAGCTACATATTTCATTAGAGATCCAGTCTGGCTTACGTATTTATCAGGTGTTTTGACAAGCATGATATTGTAACAAAATAATACGAAGTTTTAAAGGGACAGTAGCTCCCCTCCATGTAAGTGTCACACTACTCTGAAAATTGCTGAAAACGGGAACATTCTTGTATAGATGGTCTTCACTCTCCTTCCTTTTCTGACTGTGGGAATTAATCCATTTCTGTGTGGTCCTCTGGTTTTGTTGAACTTTGACCTCTGCTTGCTTACCTTGGTGTAATTGTATATGTGAATCCACAGTGACCTCTGGCATGGGTGGTATGACAGTGGCAATTGCTTCTAAATAGACATCCATATAACTTGGTATGTGAAAATCATATTTGATAGATTTAGGAATGTGCAGGCCTTCAGGGTTGTGGCAGCAGCTGGATCCGGTGGCCGCGGATCTCTGATGTGTCCCTTGAGACTGTGCATCCTTGTACAGAGAGCTGCCTACCCTTGTTCCCGTCTCCCCTCCCCCATCTAGGTACAGCACCCCTTCTAAATAGATGCTTAGCAACCTCCATGGCGAAGTTTTCATCTTTTTTTACCCCACGTTATATGTTAACGATCTGGTTTTAGGTTAAATTTTTTGGGGATCAGTATACTAAAGATTATATTTCAAGTTTATTTTTAATACAAATTTAAATAATGAATGAAAATTTCTTTCTCAGTCTAACATCTCCTGAATTTGCTTTAAATTGTGACAAAAGTATGATTCAAGAAGTATAAAAGTCTTCGTACATTGATTGCACTATATAAAAAGGTGACTGCATGTTGAAACATCAAAAGCAGGTCAGTTAGCCTGTCTGGTTATCTGGCAAATCAAGGCATTGTCCTAGATGCTCCCTGAACTCCCGCCTACGTGCTCCTTGAGTCAGTAGCCGAGCAAGGATGCTGTCATCTGTGCAGGTGCGGCTGAAGCTTTCCACACACTCCTGGTCTCTGCTCTGAACGCCAGTGTCCCTCCTCACCTGCACACCTGCCCCACGAGTGTACTCCTCTGCTCCCTCATCTGTCTCCGGGCTCACATTCCCACATTCTCTCTCTCTGTTCCCTTCTCCAGGCTTCCTGCAGTCCCTCTCTCACCAGCCCCTTCTCTCTGGCAGTCACTTGGTCCTTGTTACACTTCTGTCACAGCCTTGTCTGCATGACACATCCAGGCACCAAGTCCTGTTCGTCTTTCTGTCCCCATGGCTTTTAGTGTATAGCAGAAAGTTGTGTAATTATTTTATTACCTATTTTTTAACACTTCTTTAATTTTATTTCATTACTACACGATGACCTAGAGACTAAACTTTCGGAGAAAGGGGTTAATTTTCCTTCAGGACTTGGCTTTTTCAAATTCTAAGGAAATTTGCAGTTTTGAGTTTTATTGCTTATGTTACCTTACAGAATAAATGGTGACAAATGGAGAGACACTCAGTCTTCCTACAATCTGTTTCTTTCTTTTAGGGGTGGAGAAAGGATGAGAGAAGCATTACACCCAATTTTAAATTAAAACGTATTAGGGGTTGACTCTTCTCTGAAATGGGAAAGGACATAAATAAGAATATTGACAGGCACTGTGTATTAGGCCAAATCATTTATTCCTGAGATGTAAACTAGTTATTGCTAATATGTGAAAAGACCTAACAGGGCCAAATAGCATGGAAAGTAGGTACCCACTTCCATTCAGCCATCATCTGCGTCCTTGCTGGAAAACCAGCACAGATCTGGGTTAGAGTGCAGTGAGGGACCTTTCACTTCCAGGGCGTGAGCCTCGGCCTGGGTCCCACGGCCAGTGGGAGGCAAAGTGCGGGTGCTGGACTGAGAAGGCTGGTGACTCGGGTGCACAGCAGCACCTCGCCCGCAGTGTCCGCATGGGCCCTGCATTGTCCAGGAGGCTCAGCCTCCCGTATCCAGGACCAAGCCCCAGTCTCGGGCCAGTTTTCCAGGACCCTGAAGGCCGTCATCTTCCCATTTATTGCAGTCTGATAAGGGAGAGTTCAGTCAGCTCAACTAATAGTAGCCCTCAGAGAGTCTCGTCTCCTCACTTTTCTGCCTTCGTCATCCTGCTCCGCTGCTGTGTGGCAGGGGAGGGCCTGGGTGAGCGCTCTGGAGTCACAGCGCTTCGTCTGCTTAAGTCCCTTCATCTCTGTACTTCATCTTTCTCATCTATAAATCTATACATACGGAAACCAGTAGCGCCTACTGTAAAGAAGGTTGTCACGAGCATTGAAGCAGTTATTCTTTGGAAAGTCTTTGAGGAAATGTTTGGCAGATCCTGTGGGCCGGTGCCTGCCTTGGAGTGGTGTCCTCACATGTGGTTTCAGTGAGGGTGTGTTCCTGTCACTGAGCTCACTCGGTTTCTGTGTCACTCCATTCTGGCACCATTAGTGGTTCTTCCCACAGTGTCTACACCTCACCCTCTTGGGTAAGAAAGTTGCTCTGCGTACGAAACAAACATTTTCCCCTCATTTGTACTCTTGTGGAAAACTGATGTTTTAGGGGAGCAGGGTGTGAGATATTTAAGGTACAGTATTAATTACTGTCTTATGAAATAGCATTAGCCCACACGGACACTCTCAGGAATTAGATTCTTCAAGAGAAAAGGCAAAAGGAAGGGAGTAAACAGTAAAACCTGCTTTGCACATTAAGTAAAAGCATTAGTATTCTTGTGAACTATGTTTTGTTTTGTTTTTGAGCTGTATATTTTTGATAGTGATTACCTAAGGTCTAAGTAAAAAGCTACCTGGTAATAAAATTGTTTTTTCAAGAAACATCCTTGGCAAGTCAGCACTCTGAGAGAGATCCAGAACAATTAATCCATGGAATGATTGCAGGACAGCTGCGCTCTGCCTCCTGCCCCGGTGGTTGACATACACAGTAGATGTGAGCTACAGAAGGCTCTTTTGTAACCTAAGGAGTTAGCCTTTAATTGATGAGCAATGCAAAAACGACTAGCAATTTCTGAGTGTGTAAAATCACAGGATCAGGTGTGTTTTATCAAAGAAACTTGAGAAAGACGTAGGGAGAGATGAGAAGCAAGCCGGCCAGTTGAGAGGCTGTGGCATTCATCACGAGATGAGAAGAGCTGAGTAAGTAGCAGGAAAGGGAACCAGGAGTGGACAGATACTAGAAATGTTTTGGATTCTAAAGTAGTTGGTAGAATTTAGAAACTGATTAGGTGTGACAGGAAAAGGAAAGTGAGAAATGAAGCTGAGATTTCTAGCTTAGCAAGCAAGTCTGGGGGCGGGGTGGGGGTAGTTAAGAGACAAGTAGCAGAAAAGAAGGAATTGAGGAAGAGAAGGAAGACATCATAGTTTGTGGCTGATGACGTAGCTGACGGAAGAAAATACTGAGTATGAAAGCCTAATACACATGTTCAGATCAGTCAACACTCTAGGTCTCTTGCAGTATTTTTTAATAAGGAGTGCTTGTCAGCTTTTTGAATAGGTATAAAACCGGTAAACTTTTCAATCGAATTGCAAAAAAATCAGTCGGGGGAGGTAATAGAAAATGATGAGATCTGTGTCATGTTTCATAAAATCCCACATAGAGAACCTTGAAAAGTATCAAAGAAATGATTATGATAATTATTGCCTAAAATACAGCAACGGGCTGGGGGAATGCAGAAGGGATAACTTGCTGTTTTTGTTTTTCTAATAATTTTTTTAAAGATACTGATATTATTGATCACATGGTGGAATACCAAATTGCATTTAACCGCAGTGAGAAAGCGCTAACATGAAGCATTACTCTTTTGAGCTCAGAAAAAACCCTTGCTGTGCACAGCAGCAGCCTGTTTTCTCCAAGGCCAGAACGTAGCTTAAGGCGTGCCCTTGACTGTGGTATGAGAGGGGCTCAGAGGTTAGGGTTGTCACCACGGACAGACACCTGCTTTCCGAGGGCCTGAGACAGCTCCGCTCACGGGAAGCAACAGGAAACATGGGAGAAGGCACAGGAAGAGGCTTGACAGCAGGGTCTGGAGGTGACACTGGGCACTGTGATAGGAAATGCCTTTTATAAAGGTATTACAGATTATCTACATAAAGTAAATAACAGTGATATAATTCATACTGTAAAACTAACAGTAATGTTGGTCATTCAGAGTCCTGGTAACCCCACAGATTTGCCTCTTTTCTAGATTTAGTCCATGTGCCTATCCTACTCAATACGATAATAGTGTAATAATGATTGTCAACACGTACTGAGAGCTTTCAGAGCAGTGTCCATGAGCGACCACATTTAAACCTCAAAACAACCCTCTGAGTGGTTCTCATCCTTCTCCTAGATGAGACTGAGCTCTCCACCGTTACGCTATAGGTACAAGTCTCCTTTTTCACTTAATTTTTTTAAATTTTAATTTTCACACTACTCTGTGGGTTTTTGTTTTAATATAAATGTAGTGTATTCAAGTATTCCTGCACTGTTGGACGTCGAGGTCTCCAGTTAATTTCTTATCTTTTATACAGCAGTAAACATTTTTAGTTGTAGAGTTTTATTTGGGGGAAATTTTTCATATGTTGAACTCCTAAGTCAAAAAGTCCAAAAGAATGGTTTTTGATGGGTATTATCTGGTGGCTTCACCAAAAAAGGATCACAGTGAGCTGTGGTCACCCACAGATACATGGGAGCCCACTTTCTTCTGCACCCTCCTTTTCACTGGATGTTCTTCACATATTTCATTTCTTCTTTTTAATTTCATTTCTTCTATTGGTGATATTGCTCTTGCTCCCAATTCATTTTAATTAGTTATCTCTTGATCATTAATTTAGAATTTTAATGTTACTTCATTTGTTGTCATTTTTCTGTGCATATTTTTCCTAGTCTGAATAACTTTAGTTGTCTAGAAAAGTCAGATATATAAGAAAGAAGTCCTTTCTTCAGGAGTCCCACCTAAATGAGGCATTAGAGTTCTTAAAGTCTTTTCATCTATTAATAGGACAATGACAGAGGACTGTTAAGGGTAAAATTAACCTCGCTGGAGATCAGGTCGCTTCCTTAGTGGGCACTAAGCTATTCCTAGAGGCTGTTGAGTTCAGGTGGTTTTAAAGGAATTAAGTTCTGCAGGCTGGTGTCAGCCCTGGAAGGTGTCGTCTTAGTAAAGGTGTGTCTCAGTCATTAAGCTTATTGGGTAGAAGTTAAACTGAAGAGAAAATTCGGCCCCATCTGACCCGGTCTCTGTAAGCCAGGTACAGTGGAGCGATTTGGCCTGTACGTGCTTATGAGCTGACACCTAATTTGAATACGTTGGCAGCACACTGCTGTCAGGTGATGTGCCTTATGAGAATAGAACTGAAGAACCGCCACAGAAGCAGATGCGTGTAAGACCAAGGTCAACAAAATAAGAAGTTTCCATCTGGAAGAGACTTCAGGTCTGAAGTGGGGCTGATTGATCCCTTCTGTTGGGAGTGGGACCCAGCTGCAGTGACACCAGCTATGGAGGCATTTCATTTCTTAACCTGTTTCACTGGGGTGTCTAGTAAAACATAGTTCATTTAATAACGCAGGCACATTCATCGTGACTGGCTCTGTGGAGATGCAGGTAGCTCCACACTTTGAAAACGGGGTCTGTGAAGTTTAGAACTTGGTTAAGACAGATGTCAGGTGTAGACCTTTGGTTTCCTTGAAAGTTATCGTTTCATCCAAACACTCCGTAGAGCTAGTTTGGTGGACAGTTGGTCACTAAGATAAGCAGTAGGATAATTGCCAAGTGTGTCTCTTGTTTCTAGATAGAGTTCCCTCTGGAAGCAATCAGAATTTTATATTAACGCTTTGAAAGGGCAGCCCTCAAAAATGAAATATATTTGTTTGCTGTACCTCCCGGCAGGCCTGGACATTTTAATCCACTATTGTTCATGAAAAGCACAGTGATTTTAAAAACCAGCTCACTGGTCACCTCGTTCCCAGCACTCCTACTATACCGGCTTCACTGCTTAGCAACGTAGCGCGACTGTCTTCCTCACTGGATTTGTTCCCCAGGGGCCGGGTCAGCCTCAGAGCCTGCGTGCTGCTGACACAGCTGGTCAGTACAGGGCGAACCTGTGACTCTCAGGCTATCTTAAGAAAGACGTGTGATGAGCAGTGTAATGTCCGGTGGTGGTAGGTGGGCCTTCGGATCCCATTTCAAGCGTTTATTTTCAAAAACATGTAGTTGGAAATCATTTGTGACAGTGCTGGTTAGAATTTTAATCTTTATATGAAAAATTGAAGACAGATGTTAAAATGTCTTGGTAATGAGACTGAGTGACATTTTTTTTTTATATGCTACTTTATAGTTTCAGGAAAAGGATGAATGGTCAAGAGATGGACAGTCAGCCAGGTACCTCAGTGCTTATCCTCATAGTTCGCTGTGGGGCACAGCATGCCAGGGACCGTCACAGGTGCAGCCTGCGTTACAGGGGACATCTGTTCATATGTGCCAGTGTGAGCCTCTTGAGAGAGAAATTTGAGATTCAGACAGAGGTTAGTCACCTCAGGGTCCTAACAGGTGATGACTGTCCTAGACTGACCATCTAGAGCAGGGGTCCTCAACCTTACTGCAGCAGACTGGTACCAGTCGGTGGCCTGTGAGGAACCAGAATGCACAGCAGGCGGTAAATGGCAGGCGAGCCCGTGAAGCTTCCATTTGTATTTGCAGCTGCTTCCCAGCACTGACATCTCTGCCTCTGCTCCACCTCCGATCATCAGGCATTAGACTCCCGCAGGAGCCACCAGTCCCTGGTGCCAAAGAGGTTGGGGACCACTGATCCAGAGGACAGCCTCCACTTTGACTCAGAAGGCGGAAGAACAGTTTCTGTATGAGAACATGATCTAATGACACTCAAAACACAAGTTTCAGCTCTTTTTAGAGCTGCCCACTGGCCTCATTCAAAACCAAAATATGTGGACATCAGTGTCCCCTACCTAGTCACGCCCTGCCCCAACCGAAACTCTTAGGGCCATCTTAGATTCCCCTCCTTTTCCTGTTTTTCTCATTTAAGCAGTAGCTATATCCTGTTGTTTTTATTTTTAAATCTCTCTCAGTCTTCATTGTCACCACTCTCCGGTCCAAACCGTCATCCTTTCTCATCACACTAGCATCTTCATTGGTCTTCCTACCCTTTAGTTTGCCCCCCTTCAGTCCATCCTTTACTCTGCAGTGATATGACCATGCCAGTGCCAACCTACGACCCTGGTTTACTGGCATTGTGTCCTCATTCATTCAAATGTGTAGTTGGCATCTGTTGCACAAATCAGTGCACATAAGTAAACTAAGACGGCGTGTGATGGAAAGTGAGGCGGTAGCTGCCTCAGACTGGAGGGCCAGGTCAAGTTCCCTGAGGAGCTGAGATGGGGGTGGTGTAATGAGCCAGCCTTTGTGATCAAAAAGCCTTTGGGGCAGAGGGTACAGGGGCCATAGGGAGGAACCGAGCTCGCTGGAATTGAAGAACAGAAAAAAGCCAGTGTGGGGAGACGGTAGTGGATAAGGGGAGAGGGCGATGAGGTCACGGGCTGGCAGGAGCTAGTTCCTGTGGCCCCCGTGGGCAGGGGTGGAAACAGGGCAGCTGGGTGAACCGGGGCCATGTCGTGAAATGGGCCGGGAGGAGAAACAGGTTCAGTGGGGACATCAGGACGTGTCTTACGTTCACATTAAGTCCGAGATGCCTCTTAGCCGTCCGAGTGAAGGATGACCATTTCAGGATTAAGGAATCTGGCAGTTCCTTGCAGCTCGGAGCAGCTCTCGCTGAGCTTAGACCAGCACTGAGTGAGTGCTGTGCGGGCACGGGTCTGCGTACGCACGGAGAGGCTGCGCTGACCTGCGCGGGGCTGAGCCAGGAAGGGTGCCCAGAGCCCTGGTGCGTTCGGACCTGCCAGCAGGTCAGCCACTTAGGGGATTTGAAGAGTGAGTGGCAGGAGAAGTAGGCTCGCGTCAAGAGTCACACCCTCCCGCGTGTCATTGTCGTGCCTCTGAAACCCGCAGTGTGCGGGAACACACACTTGATTCTCTGAACAGCTCCTTCACCTGGCTCCGTGTCACTTCCTCACGCCCTTCGTCCCTCGCAGGTGGACAAGGCCATTAGCATTTAGCACACTCACTGTAGGCCAGGTACTTACTCTCCAAGAGAAGACTTGCCCCTCCACTGTGACGCATCTGGAGGGGGTTTCGTGCTAAGCATCACAATAGGGACTGAGGGACACTGCGCAGGGCAGCCACGTGGCTGCGGGTAGGTGTCTTTATAAACTGCTGTTGCTTCAGCCTCGCCTCCTGGCAGAGCGAGGCTTTGCAGTGCTGCAGGCACCCTTTCTTCCTCACAGGGACTCTCCCTCCTCCCCCACCCCAGGGTGCCACCTCTCCCCCAGACCCTCGCCCTCCCTGGTGAAAAGGGGAGTTGTATTAGGTGAATATGCCAACAAGATCTTGTTGCCCAGTTCTAGAAGACTCCACATTCAAAACCTTCCATATTAACTCTAGGAGCCCAAGGAAGTGACCCAGCCCCCTTTACCACCCCCCTACACACACACACACACACAAGCACACAAGCATTCTGAGACCACCAGCAAACACCAGTTACCTTTAGCTCCTTAATTTGACTTGGGAATTCTGAAACCCCTTGGTCATCGGTATAATTTTAGACAAACTATCATTTAGCTACCCCTGCCCCTAGCCCCCTGGTCCTCTGTAGCTTCTTGTAATCTCACTCATGAAAGAAAACCCATGTGATGGAACCACTTGCATCCCATAACCGTTATGCACTGACCAGGTAGCAGAAGAGGCTCTTGGCTTTACCCAGCAGACGGTCTTTCAAGACGTAGAAGAGGTTGTTGGCAAGGGTCACGATCACAGAATCCGGTGACTCTCATTTTATCCTTTATCCAAATATTCACAGGGATTGGCTTCTTGGGAAATTGTAATGATAAGTCACTCAGCCTCTCCCAGCCTAGTTTCTTAACCTGTGAAATGGAGATAGGTAATAACTGACTCCCCCAACCACCAGGTGGTTGTAAGAGATGAAATGAGATGCATCATAAGTCTGTTGTCACTGAGAAATGGGGAGTGGGGGACGTGGGTGTTGCATCTAGTTAAGATTTCTAATCCTGCTCACATTGCTTTCAAGTTTCCGTCTTCTTCAGCTGTTGAAGTGAGAATTGGCCTATGGCTGAGTGTCTTCCTACTCTGGGATTAAGTTTCAAAAACCAATGAAGAAGAACATGCCCAGATCCATGAAGATGGACTGAGCCAGTAGTCCTTAGACTTCCTTGGGGATAAATGCCCAGGACGCTGCCCACCAGTCCTCCATGGTGGCTGTATTGTTGACACATGCTTCGGGTGATGCCGTTGACAGACTAAAGTCAACCCCGAACACTCGGTGTTTCTCTAGTCACCTGAAGCCATGTCATGAGCTAATCCACTAACTTTGGTACCAAAATCCCCACCCTGGGTTGGGAACACACGTTTCCTTCCAGTGCACGGCTTCTGGGAAGAAAAGATGTGTGGGGGCTTGAAAGCATTGCTGTGGGAGCTGAAATGCCCCTTGAGGTGTCTCACACATTATCACCTCATTAAACGGCCCCATAAAGCCTGCAGAGTGAGTTGGCAGATCCGGCAGGCTGGCTTTAGGGCGTGGGGACCAGTGACCCTATGGATAGCTGCATTGGCAGGAGCTGAAATCCGCCAAGACGGGCTAGTGTGTAAGTTCTTTTCTGCTGGGACTCCAGCTGTACATAAGTGCCTCGGCGCTCTCTCCCTTCGCAGGCCATCCTTGAACGTGAAGAACTTGCCACTTGCAGGGATAGAGTGGCTTCGCCCGACAAAGCCTTGACCTGTAAATGCTCAGTTCAGTCGAGATGAGCAGACGAGGATTGGCGAGGTGGAAGTCAATCTGGGCAGCTAGGAAGTGAGGCTGTAAAAATAAGGTAAAAGCCCTCCAGGGCCGAGAGTTTGGAACGTTTTTTTGGAGATTTAAGTTCCAGTATAAGATGCACAGAATTGAAATTGTGTTCAAGGGGGCCTGTCGTGGCGGCAGGTTTGTCATTTCTGTTGCCGACACCGTAAACAGCTAACCGAGGGTTCCTTGGAAATGAGTGGCTTCTGTAATTGGTTTTCTGGAAGCACAGACCCAACTCCCGGGTGGGGTGAGTCGAGGAGAAAAGTGAGTAACTTTCTTGGCAGGTAATTTGTTTTAAAAGATGCCTTTTTAGATTCAGAAAACAGAAGAGGTCATCATTTCTCTTTATAAGCCAATCCAGTGTTTGAGCAAAGGGGAAAATAAAAATAAGGTAGCTATTGCGTAGTCTTGTGCAACCTGAATTTCAATGTCTTTAACCTCTGTCCATAATCGTTTATCTCTGTATGTAAAGAGAAGGCTGTTCTCTTTCTTCTCGCAGGGCTGCTGGGGCTCCTGCCCCTGCGGGTTCGGCCTCTTCTCTGTTCTCTGCTGCCATTCAGAGCAAACTGCTAATTACTGCCCGAACCTGAACTCCTAGCCCTTCCCTTTTAGCTTCTTAAAGGGCACAGCCCCCTTTTCTTCTTAATGTGCAAAATCTCTCCTAGACAAGATACATAATGTTGTCAACAAGTGACAGCTTTCTTCTCCGGCTCTAAAAGAAACCTTCCGATTAGAATTCTTTTAATGGAGTATATGTACCTGTGGGTAAGGTAAAATGCAAACCAGGTTCCAGGGGAAAAATAAAACAAGACCTGACTAGCCCAAAGAAACATCAGTAGTAATCTGTGTTGACTTTGTGATAAGCGGAGTTGTGAAGAATGTATATTAACAATATACGTTTTGTGCAAGAGAAAAATAGTGAAACCGAGCTTTTTTTTTTTTTTTTTTATAATGCTTTAATATTCTAGAAGGGAGGGTAAAGACTGGTTTTATCTTAAATTGTGGCACTTTATTTAGGAAATTACTTTCTGTTGCTTTGATTGGCCTCTGTAAATTTATTATTGCTGAACTTGAGGACTGTAAACCCAGGAGAATTGGAGTTAGACAGGGAATTACAGAACATTTAAAACTCGCAGCGAGTGGCCGATACCTGTGCCCACCACATCCAGAGTCGAAGTTTGTTCCGTGTGTGATCATCAGAAATAGTTTCAGCGTTGTGAGCACCGTGGTAGAAATACTTAGTACCTGTACTAGTACCGGGACTTGTCTAGAGAACATTATCATCAATAAAAAGTGTCTGTTAACACAGATAATTGGGGATGAGAATAAAGCTGGTTAAATACTGTGCCTTCCCTGTAGAAATCGCTCTGATAAAAAGATCAATGTTTAGAACGAGTGTATGTAAGTGGCAATATTGCTGGGTTTAGGTTCAGTCACCAGTAACGGGCTGTTTTAAAAGCTGGCCCGCCTGGGCGTCTGTGCTGCTCCTGTCTGCAGCACCCACAGCCTTGCAGATAAGCCCAAAAGGCTTGATTGTTCAGGGCACCTTTGTTTCAAGGGAGCGCTGCTGGGACTTCTGTTTTTTCCTTCTGTTTTCATGCAGAGCTTCTGAGGAATTCCCCGCATGTCATTTTGAAATTCTCTTTTCCTTCATTGTTAAGCACCTTCAGGGCTGGGAGCGTCATTTGGCTCATCAATTTTAAAAGATTCTCTCTACTCGCCTCCTTTTTTCCCAGCTGGGTTATTATCCCCAGTTTACTGTTGAGAAAGTTGAGGCTTCAATGATTCAACCGGCCCAAGCTCACACAGCTGGTGAGAGGCAGGCCAGGTGTCCGCCGCCTCCCTCTGGCAGAGCCCCGGCCGCGGGCCCTTGTCCAACACGGCTCCACCGGACAGTGCGGCTCTAGGGAGTGCCCAAAACCCCTCTCTAGCCCAGGTTTCTCTCCACTGTCCCATTTCATGCCTTGGTGTCTTTTTAGACTGTACTAAAGGCAGGGACCAAGAAGATGCTCCACTGAGTATAAGGCAAACAGGCAGTGTCACCTAGCTACCTGGAGGAACATGTCTTTCTCTGGATTTTTTTTTTTCCGCTCCACTTTAAGATAAACAAGAAAATGATAAGAAAAACAGCTTGCTAACATTTATGTTTAAAAGCAGATTTTAAGTTATATCTTGGGGTCACTTTGATAAAGCTTAGCTCTGCTGGCATGTTACAGGAATACTTCTAAGAATAGAATTATCACTAGGAGGCAATAGAGAATAATCAATTTAATTCAAAATAGTATGGACTAACTGTTCCAGAAAGGATTTCTAGCTTTACCTCCAGTTAATTTCAAATGTCATTTGAAATTAAACCCATTCCTGCTTATTCCAGTTGAGATTTTGCTCTAAGTGCAAAACATTCTGTTCTGTAAACGGAGTATTTTAAGTGTAAGTAGCTTTTAGAGCGAGGGCTACACGTGTCCTCATCAGAGTCCTGCTGCGCTGATGCCCCAAGGGCCCCCCTTCCACTGTGCCCACCAGGTGAGGGCACCCCCACTTACACCGCCACACGCCAGGCCCACCACCGCTCGTCTCACGGATCCCGTGAGCAAGTCCTGTTGCTTTTATCTCCAAGGTGTCTCTAGATTGCAGCCTCTCGTGTGCATTTACACAAGTACCCCGCCCCCCACTCTTAGATGACATCCCTAGCCGAGTGCTTGTTCAGTTGTTCCCTCTGCCCTGGGTGTCTCTCCTTCCCCTTTTGCCCCCTTCACACTGCACTCCGCTGGAGCATGCCTCCCTGCCCCCATACGGCGGGGACGCTCCAGCTAGGCTCAGAAGTACTGTCACATAACACGGGGCAGCTTTGGCGTCTTACCCTCATCTGTATGCCCCGAGGGCGGGCACTGGATGGACTCCCGTCCTCAGTTCAGCCCCTTTGCCTCACATCCAGGCCTGCAGAAGAAATTCCTCAGATGAACAAAAAAGATTAATCACGTTTCTGAAGATAAGGTTTAAGAACATTTAAATATCAAAGCAAAGACCAGTGACTCAAAGGAGCCCTGACCACCCAAGTCTCTCACAGCCTTTGGGAAAACCAGCATGCCAGAGGGAAGAAGAGGAGTAGAGAGAAGAAAACCCAGCGAAAAAGACCAGTCTGATCCAGTGGCTGCTCGTTTTTTTTCTGGCCCGTGTGTTCAGTTTCTGAACTTTGTACCTTTATACGGAAGATTTAGAATTGAAATATTAACAAGGCAAATTAAAAGCAGCTTGTTAGCAAGGCATACCCTGTCTTCATATTCAGTAGAATAACTCGCATTTCATGATTCTGTAAAGAAGCACTAGCCTGGCCTTTTACCTGTCAGCCCTTGGTCACTTCACACATGTTAGAGGTGCAACAGGTGTGTACCTTACCTCCTGCACACCTCACATGTGAAAATCTGGATTTGTCAAACAGCAACAACGAAAAGAGATGTATGTGATAGAAACTTCCAGAGAGTAGGTACCTTCCCCGGCTGCATCTTAGACCTAATAAGTCCTTGTTGTTTGTTTGCTGGATGGCGAAATGCACGCATCCCTTGTGGAAAGCCATGCGCACTCTTAGTACATTCTTCATGTGCTCAAGGTTGTGGCTAAATCCTGGCCCCTCAGTTTGACAGATGGAGTACAGAAAGACAAGGACGTTGTTAATGCAGAAAAGGTCCTTCTAGCCTCATGCAAAGCATCGTGACTTTGCTGTAAACGCACATGCGAGCACAGGACAGTAGGAAGGGAAGCCAGGGGACAGGCTTTCCCCGTGGATCACAGCAGGCCAGGGGAGTAGCTGGGGGACACTGCCAGACAGCTGCGCTTGGCCATGCTGCCGTGCAGTTTGCTCCACTTCCGGGGCCAGCCACCCCTCGACCCCGCTCACTTAGCCACAGTTTATAATGTGGTTTGGGAAGCTTTCCCCAAGAGTCATACTTTTCAGGCTCAGCAGCAGAACCACTTTTGGGGGGCTTTCTAGGTGGGAAATGGGGATCTAAATGGATCATTTTTTTTTTCTAGATTATATTTATATCTGAAATATGGTCTGATTGAAGAAAGTTTGCACACGTGTGATTTCTCTCCTGGTTTGGATGGGAAGCAGGTGACTGTCCCCGGGGCAGGGAAGATGGGCTCTGGCCATGTCCTGAGGAGCAGTACCAGCCACCAGGCCTCTCAGCTCCTCTTCATGGACCCCCTCAGGGGGTCCAGAAGCAGCGGTAGAAATTACTCTAGGTTATTCTGACGTGAGTGAGAAGGGTTGCATAGCAAGCGTGGGGACAGCCTGGGAGAACCGTGGCTAGGAGCTTGTGGCAGGTGACACTGGTGGGAGGAGCCCAGGTCTGCTCTCCACATAACACACAGGAGCAGTGTGTGCAGAGTTCAGCCATCCGGCCCGTGGGCGATTTCCTCACTCCGCGGTGCACAGTGTGCCTTTGGCAGGGGGTTTTCCATGCTTTTGACTTCCCGCTAGTGTTTAATTTACACTAGGTTGTGTGTGGTTTTTAGTCCCCATTTATTTAGCGCCTTTCCTTCCAATGCCAAAGTACTTCACAAAACAGTAAAAATAATCCCCATGTATCTGTATTGTTCAAGGATAGAATTACAAGGGGAAGCGTAGTACAATAATAGTGAATATTAGCCACGAGATGCCAGTGTTGAAAGATTTGGCCAGGAGCTGACCGTGGACATCGTCAGAGGTGGAATACTACTGAAACAGACTGACAGCAGCTGAAGTTACAGAATGACCTGGACAGCAGCTGTACAGGCCCACCCAGGCTCTGCCTATTCAGGCGGTATTCTGAGGGAAAAAATTCATTCCAAGAAATAGTCTTTTAACTTAGTTTGTCTTAATTTAACAGAGTCTACCTGATCTGTCTTGTGTCCAGTTTTGCCATCAGTTATTGCCAAAAATATGACACATTGTAGATGCCTTTTGTATAGTTTTGTAATCCAGCAGTTATATGACTCGTTGTCGTTTGTAAGACAGTTTCACAGTTATTTCACACACCAACATTATAAGGAAAGCAAAGCAAATATTGCCCTCATTTTACAGATGATAAAATTGACGTGACTTTTTCCCCCAAGAGCTGACACCCTCGGGTTCTTTTTCCGCTGGCGCCTGTGCTGCTTCCCACTTGGGTAATACTCACCTAAGTCCCTCCATGTTCGTTCTGAAAAGTCAGTCAGATCTGGAGTTTTTGTCTTCAGGTTCGCACAGTTAGCCGTCAGCCAGTGGATGCTGCTGACACGCCTGGCGTTCACACTGGTATCGTCAGACTTGATCAGGATGCGTAATTAACAGATGCAGTTTCTGAACTTGCCGCTTTCGCTGGGACAGCTATGGGACACGATGCAGCTTTGAAAACCATGCACTTCACCTCCCATAGCACCGAGTAAATGGACCTGAGAAGAACGCGGCCTCTCTCTGGCCCTCCAGGGTTGGCTGTGGCACAAGTCCCAGGGGCCAGCCCTTCTCCCAAGTCTGAGAATGGCAAGCAACAGCAGAATGTTCTAGCTGGTCTCACGAGCTTTTATGAAGAATGTAAGATCATCTAGCTCTAAAGAGACGACGGCCCAGAACATACGGGGCTTTGTATGTTGGCTTCGGCCAACACCTTGAAGGGCACTTGAGAGAAAATTGATAGGGCTCGCGAAGTCGCATCAAAGAAGCATTCTGGGTCTCAGGGTAGCTCCTAGTACGCAGACCGTGTCGCTGCCTGACACGTGGAGTAGATTGCGCAGGCACAGGCTTCTGTCCCAGATATAAAAGGCGTAATTAAAAGGGAAAAAAGGCTCTCATTGGTGGCCAGAAATTATCACATACCTTGTCCCACATTCTCCAAGCTCTCTCAGCATCAGCTTTGTACGCATGTCGAAGAGCAGCCTCGTTCATGTTCTCTGAGCTCTTGGGTTCGTCAGACCTCGCATTCTTTCCGTTAGCCCACGTTTACAGTTCCCACAGTGTGCCAGGCTCTGGGGACACAGGAATAAAGCTTATGGTTTAGGAGAGGTGGACAAATGTGAATAGGTAAATACTGTAAGCGTGAGCAGAAGTGTGTGCGGCACGGGATAAAAGCCATCGCGGGCACAGTGGTGGCAGCGTGTGTGATCTTCAACTCACGAGCAGAACCGATCGTCGTCAGCACTAATAATACTCTGACCCAGATGCCTCGGTGCTCGGAGGCTGCTTGGAGATGCTCATTAAACAGCGATCATTCGGGGCGCACTCACAGCTCCTATGAAAGAGCGTTTCTGTGAATGGAGACGCGCAGTCCTCCCGGGCGCCCGTAGGGTGCGGATGAAACTGCTCCTAGGTGATTCGGCTGCTGCATCTCCAGGCAGCCAGCTCTGCCTCTTGGGACAGTGACGACAGAGCTGTTGAAAGCATCAGAGTGGGTGTCCGACCACTTTCTGCTATTTAAACATCCCCACAAAGTTTAAGAAAACATTTGATAATTTCCCAAGATTACAGTATCATAAAGAAATGCAGGATTCTTGCTTAAAAATCGTCCTTATTCCCTTTGATAACAAATGAAAACTTCAGAGTTGAGGTTGAACCATTGCTTATTTGAAAAACGTACCTTGATGTAGAAACCATGGTCGAAGCCCCACCGTGTGTGATTTGTGTGGAGAGCGGTGAGATATGGACCTAACCTTTCCTAGGAATGAATGTCGTTAGACTTGTAACAACGGTATGGTCAAAAAACAAGGACATTTGGCTCTGCAGTGACTATTACTCACATTATTGGGAAAATGGTAATGTAACGTAAATAATTTTTTTAGGTAAAAAAAGTAAAGAATAAAAATCTAATTGGAAATGGTATTGGCCTGGGTGTTGATTTTGGGGGATAAAAGGGGAGAATAGAAACAGGATATTACAGAGATAAGTTTGTATATTCTGTCCTTGGCACCTGGCATGTTTAATTGCTAGATCACATAGTATTTCTATTTTTAATTTTTTTGAGGAACCTCCATACCGTTTTCCACGGCGTCTGTACCACCAGCGGTGGCGCCCAGGAGTTCCGATTTCTCCTCATCCTCACCAACACTTGTTTTCTTTTTTCTTTCTCTTTCTCTTTTTCTTTTCTTTCTCTCTCTCTCTTTCTTCTATTCAACAGGTGTGAGGTTGTATCTCACTTTGATTTTCATTTCTCTAGGGATGAATCTTGCTGAGCATATTTTTATGTGCTTTATTGGCCAGTTATTTAGAGCAGTTCAAGTCCTTTGCCCATTTTTTAAATAGATCGTTTTTGTTGTCATTGCTGCTGCTGTTGAGTTTTATGAGTTCGCTGTGTATTCTGGATATTAATCCCTTATTCTGTAGCTGATTTGCTAATATTTTCTCCCATTCCGTGGGTTGCCTTCTTATTCTGTTATAATGTCTTTTGATGCACAAAGTTTAATTTTCATGAAGTCCAATTTGTCCAGTTTTTCTTTTGTCATATGGGCCTTTGATGTCATGACCTGAAAATTATTACCAAATTGAGTTTCATGAAGCTTAAGGTGTTTTCTTGTTTTACATCTCATATTTGGGTCTTTGATCTATTTTTAGTTCATTTTTGAATGTGGTTTTTGGGAAGGGTTCAGCCATCATTCTTTTGCATGTGGCAATCCAGTGTTCACAGTCCTGTTTGTTGAAAAGACTGTCTTTTCCCCCAGTGAATGGTATTGGTACCTCAGTCAAAATCATTTGACCACATCTGCAAAGGTTAGTTCCTGAATTCGCTGTTCTGCTGCGTGTCTCTGTCGTTACGCCAGCGCCACGCTGTTGATTACTGCAGCTTTGTAATTGGTTTTGAAATCAGGAAGTATGATTCCTCCAGTTTTGTTCTTTTTAAAGACTATTTTGGCTATTCAGGGTTCCCTTGATTCAGTTAAGAATTTTAGGATAGGTTTTTCTCTTTCTGCAAAAAAAGTCATTGGGATTTTGATAGAGATTGCATTGACTCTGTAGATCACTTCAGGTAGTATTGACATTTTCATAATATTAAGTCTTCTAATCCATGAACTTGGGATGTTTCCATCTATTCATGTCTTTAATTTCTTTTAGCAGTGTTTTGTAGTTTTTGTTGTTCAAGTCTTTCACCTCCTTAGATAACTCCTGAGTATTTTATTCTTTTTGATGCTATTGGGAATCAATTATTTTTGTCATTTCTTTTCAAACTGTTCACGTATAGAAATACAGTTGTTCATGTCTAGAAATACAACTGATTTCTGAGTGTTGACTTTGTATCTTGCTACTTTGCTAAACTTCACTTATTTTAACAGGTTCTTTGTGGACTCTTGAGGATTTTCTGCATGTCGAATCATATAACCTGTAAACAGATCATTTAATTTTTTCCTTGCAGTTTGAACCTTTTCCTTTCCTAATTGCCCTGGCAAAACTTCCAGTACTGTGCTGAAGAGAAGTGGAGAAAGCACTTTCTTGCCTTGTTCCTAATCTTGGAGGAAGTGCTCTCAGTATTTCACCATTGAGTGTGACACTCCTTGTTGGTTTTTCATAAATGGCTTTTGTTATGTTGAGGTAGTTCCCTTCCAGTCCTACTCTGTTGAGTGTTTTTATCATAAAAGGGTATTGAATTGTGTCAAATTCTTTTTCTGCATCAGTTGAGCTGATCATTTGGTTATTTCCTTTATACACTGATGTAACTTCAGTAACAGACCTCTGCTTCTTTATAGCTCCGGTCCCTTTTGGTGGTTGAAGTTCACAAATGTATACCTTTATACTGTGCTCCAAAACTCTAACCAATAAGTCTTAAATGCATTATTCTCTTAAATTAAGTAGGAAATAAGATTTGGAGTCATAAATCAAAATTACAGTAATACTAGCTTTTACACTAGTAATTGGGGTTTTTTTATTAGTCTCCTAATAAATCATGTAAAAAACAAAGAAGTTATAAACCATCATCACAGTAATCCTTCTGTAGTTGCGCATGCGTGAACCTGTCCTGAGATCTTTATTTCTCCATGTAGCATCGATTTATTTGTGGTCGTCTTTTTTTGCACCCTGCAGGACTCCCTTGAGCATTTCTTGCAGGGTAAGTCTAGTGTTCACAAACTCACTCAGCTTTTTTTTTTTTTTTTAACTTGGGAATGTCTTAATTTCTTCTTCACTCTTGAAGGACAGTTTTGCCAGATATAAGATGGTTGGTTGATCATTTTTTCTTTTAGCACTTTGACTATATTGGCCCACTATCTGCTAGTCTCCAAAGCTTCTCGCAAGATTCTCTTTGTCTTTGGTTTTTGCAAGTTTAATTATAACGTGTCTCGATATGGATCTCTTTGAGTTCATCTTACATGGAGCTCATTGATCTTCTTGGCTGTTTATATTCATGTCTTTTATTACATTTGGGAAGTTTTCAGCCATTATTTTTTCTAAGATTATCTCTGCCCCTCTCTTCTCTCTCTTTCTTCTTTCCGAGACTCCCACAAGTCCCTTGGTCTCTGTTCACTTTACTTCAATCTTTTTGTTGCTGTTCTTCAAACTCATTAATTCCCGCTGACCTGTCTTCAGGTTCACCAATTTTTTCTCTTGCTTGTTCCAAATTGCCTTTGAATCCCTCTAGTGAATTTTTTTTTTCATTTCAGTTAGTGTACTTTTCAGATTCAGAATTCTTTTGGTTTCTTTTTAGGTTTTCTATCTCTTTATCGATGTTTTCATTTGTTCACACATTGTCTTTTTTTTTTTACTTTCTCCACATCTTTTTTAGTTCTTTGAGCATCTTGAAGATAGTTCTTTTAAGTCTTTGTCCAGTGTACCTGCCATTAGGTCTTTCTAAGGGATGGTTTCCATCGATATTTTTCCTTAATGGCTCACATGTTCTAGTTTTTTTGTATGCCTGTGAGTCTTGTTGAACACTGGATATTTGAACCTTATAATGCGATAACTGAAAATCAGATTCTCTCCCTTCCCCAGGGTTTTTTATTTTATTTTATTTTATTTTATTGTACTTGTTACAGACTCTCTCTATGCCTAAAATCAGCCTGGGATGTAAACATAAGGTCTTCTCAGGTCTTTTCTGAGTCTTTGCCCTGGGACTGTACCGTCGCTTTCTTATTTTCCCTGTATATGCAGTTGTTTTTGAATGTCTTAGTCTTTAACGTCTGGCTCCCAAAAGGGGAAAAAGCAAAAAAAATGAAAGTGGGGTAACATTCTCTTAAATCCCCAGGAAGCCAGAGGAGGAGGGAGTGAGGACAGCAACAATGGCTGCGGCTTCTTTGTCTGCACCTCTGTAATCAGAAGCAGCAGTCAGCAGTTAGAGAAGAGATCCCCAGTACTTGGAGGACAGTAGGGGGTTTTGCCTACCCTGGCTTCTGCAAGTTGTGTGCAGGCTGCTTCGGGAACATGTGCTCAGCTGCCCACCACTTGATCAAGAGTGGGAGATGGGTGGCTGCTCCTGTGCTGAGTGAGGGCTGAAATGGACCAGAATTAACTGAAATTTATCATCCAAGTCTTCCCTTGGAAGTTGCAACGCTTCAGCAGACTCCAGCGTTTCAGAGTAGTTAACATAAGACAGATTCTGCCAGTACAGTTGTTGTCCAGGTGGACAGATAGATTCCGGGTCTACCTACGCCGCCATCTTCCCAGAATCTTCAAATTGGCATTTCTAACAAGTTCTGAGGTGGAGCCGATTGCTGCTGGTACAGAGACCACACCGAAAACCACTGAACTAAATTGTTTTAAGGTCCACTCTTTTGGGCCTTAAGATGCACGCAGGGTCTTTCTTCCCTGGATGCAGGATGGTAATTGTGCTTTTTAATTGAAAGAAGCAAACATTTTATTAACGTAACTTCCTGGCAAGGGGTTAGCTTGCTTTCTTTCTGAAAAAGGTAGGACCTGTGGTCCTTGGGCTGGTTCAGGGCAGGGAGCTTTGGCGGCCTCGCAGGGGACAGAGGGGCATGTGTTGCGGAGGGAAGGATGCGGACCTTGTTCACATCTGGGGTCGATCGCTTCTCTTTCCTGTCTGTGAACTCGGGTGATGACAAGGCCTGCCCCGCAGGTTTCTTTTCGTAGGTGGTCCGTGTAGAGCATCTGGCGTGTGTGTGTGGCACATGGTCATCTTCGGTCCTATTTCCTGAGTACTTTTGATCCAGTCACTGTTCGAAGCCTGGATTAACACATTTAACCCTCGCAACATCTCTGCGAGATAGATGACATTATTAGGGCCATGTTCACAGGTCGAGGAAACAAAGGTTTGGAATTTGGCCAAGAACACATGGCAAGGAAGTGGCCGGACCATTTACCAGGCGTTATTTAAGTTCTGGGGCCCACACACTTAAACGTACACAGCAGCCCCTGGGATCCTAGGCCCTTCCTATAGCAATAGTTCCCTCAAGTCACGAAATTCAACTAAAAGGTGGATTTAAAAAAGAAAAATGTCCCCCCACCTTAACAAGTCTGGAGACATAGTGGGTCTGGGGTTTAAGTTAGTGCTCAACAGTATTACAAAGGACCTAGGCGCACTCTGTCATGTCACTGCTCTCCTCAGGGGTTGAGCTTTGTATTTAGAGCTGTCCCCTCATGTGATAAAATGGAGAGATCTCATCATCCCATCCCTACCATAGCCGAGGGAGAAGTTGCCTCTTGTTTTTAAGTGGGATGGAACCTTCTCAGAAGCTCCTTTCCCTGCACTTTACTACCAGAAAGGCTTGGCACACCCGTTTCTAAATGGCCACCACTCAGGGTGGGGACGGTCTAGAGCACAAACCCCCCAGGTAGCTGACTCTTTGGGCCTCCTTCCGTAGGAAGAGGTGGAGCAGGAACGGCTGCACGTAGGCCACTGACAGGTCAGCCACGCTGGTTCCTTCTGGCTGACAGTGAGTCCTTTTGTTCTGAAGGTGCTCTGTGCCACTGATAAAGGTGATCCAGTCTAGGGCTCCCCAAAATGCTGCCAGCTGTCCTTGTTTTCCTCCAGGCCGAGTAATCTTTTATTTCTTGGCAAGCGTGGAGAGCGCGTGGTGGACACTTACTGGTTATCAGCTTCCAGGGGATGTCGGTCTTTGGAGAGGAAGCTAAGCCCTGGAAGCACTTGTGCAGCCCGCTTCCTGCCCTCGTTGTCTCTGGAAGGTTCTGGCGTGGTCCGCTGGCTCGGTCAGACCTGGAGCAGGCTGCTTCCCCTCCTGTGTCCCAGGCACCTCACCTGTGGAGTGGGGATGTTACGAGACAGTCCTGGGGACTGGATGAAGTGGTTCACGTCAGTCGCATACAGCAGTGCCCGATGCACAGGGAGTGCTAGGGCTGTGCTGCTGCTGCGCGAGTGTGGCTCTGTGCTCAGCACCAGCATTAGGGAGCTTGACACAGCTCGCTGTTGTCCTCCCGCCGTTGTGTGTGGGAGGCGTTTGTTCCCTGGCACCGTCCAGGTGGGCTTCACTCCCAGTGGGTTAGATGTTCTGACTGCTGTAGGCACGCGTGCTGCACTGACCCCTGATAGGCTGCCATCCGGGGCCTGCCTTTGCGTGGGAAGGGGTGCCGTTAGTCACTTTGCCCGAGAGGGTATGGCACACAAGAGAGCCTTTCTTTCCCACAAGGGCAGCTGCTTAGGGAGCACCTTTATTTTTCCTAGAATCAGGAACGAGTGCCTGTGTCTTCCAGGCAGTCTTACCTGGCTGTGCCTAGGCCATTGGAAGAGTCTGCATCCTGCCTCAGTAGGCCGCTGTGGTTGAATTTTACAAATATGATTATTGATGATAGGACACATTTCTCATGCCGACAGGAGTGAGCGCTCCCAGCAGCCACTTGCGAGGGATGATAGAGATGTGCCCACTTTAAGGAAACCTGACTGCGGAAGGAGGAGCGTCTCAACTCCAGAATAATGTCTCACTTAGCCAGAAATTCATGGCAGGTTTCCTAGTGCATTTAAAATAGGATTTGTGTATAAAAATACCATTTGCACACAGGAGCTCATATTTTCTGAAAGGGGAAATATACTTGTATTGGGCATTTGGGATAAGCAGAATAAAAATATAATCTTACACATAGAAGAACTGGAAACCAGATTCCACTCTTAATTCTGAAAGGTTTATATATAACTCTACTATCTTACCCTCTCCTCCTACCCCAGACTTCCACAGCAGAAATAAGCAGGCAGGAGAGCAGTTCAGGACCACGGTGAGGAACGAGGAGAAGGCAGGCAGGCGGCTGGGTGGGTGCACAGCGGGCGCAGCAGGGCCAGGGCCGGGCGCCCCACCCTCTCCCCACTGTGGCGGTCTGTTCATTTGTAAGCATCTGTGAGACCTGGCCTAGATGTCCCTGCTGGCTCTCCTCTGCATGTGGTCAGGGGTTGAGTCTGTCCTGCCCCCACAGACTCCTGTGATAAACCACAGGGACACGTGCCGAGGCCCGACCGGTGGGACCTGGGGGTAGCCTGAGGAGGGGGCACAATCTGGGATGCTGACATGTCTGACTTGGTTCCTTTCAGAAATGTTCCCACTGCCAGGAGGCAGGCGCCACCTTGGGCTGCTACAACAAAGGCTGCTCCTTCCGATACCATTACCCGTGTGCCGTCGACGCAGGTAAGATGGGGTCGTGGACCCTTGTCGGAGCCACCCGAACTTCGATTCTCTGCCTTCTCTCCCTTCATCGTAGTTCTTTTTGTCTCTTCTGACCCTGTTCTGTTTGTAAATTCTAAAGGAATGCAGAGAGGAGAATGAAAAGGAGTGAAATGGGTAATTTTTTAATAACAGTTTTATTCATATAATTCACACGCAATTTGCTTACATGTACAATTCCGTGGTTTTTAGTATGTTCACAGAGTTGTGCAGCCATCATCACACTACATTTTAGAATATGTTTGTCACTTCATAAAACTGCCCTCCCCCTTGACTCCCAGCCCCTGGCAACCACTAGTGGACGTTCTGTCCCTGCGGATTTGGCTGTTCTGGACGTTCTACATACATGGAATCATGTGGCCTCTGTGACTGGCTTCTTGCACCTAGCGTTTTCATTTTTATTGCCAATTAATAGTTACTATAAGGATATGCTTTTATCATTCATCATTTGATGTGCATTTAGGTTGTTTCCACTTCATGATTAGTACAAATAGTGCTACTGTGAACACCCACATACAGGTCTTTTTGTGTGGACTTCGTGTTTTCGGTTCCCTTGGGAAAAACCTAGGAGTGGCATAACTGGGTCATACGGTAACTGTTTAACCCTTAGAAAACCTACCTGTCAGACTGTTTTCCAAGGTGGCTGCACCATTTTACATCGCTCCAGCACTGCGTAAGGTTCCAGTTTCTCCATATCCTCACTGCCACCAGTTATTGTCTGTCGTTGTTAATATAGCCGTCCAGTGGTTTTGAAATGGCAAGTCACGGTGATTCGAATTTACATTTCCCTGGTGGCTAATGATGTTGAGCATCTTTAATGACGTCCACTGTATCTATTTTTTTATTTTATTGCCTGTTGCTTTTTCTTATATCTGAGAAACCATTGTCTAATCCAGAATCACAAAGATTTTGGGTATTTTTGCCTGTGTATTCTCCTATGAGTTTTATAGTTCTAGCCCTTACACAGACAGGCCTTTGATCCACATTGAGTTAATATTTATGTGTGGTTAGGAGTCCAGTTTGGTTTTTTGCACGTGGATTCCAGCTGTCCCATTTGTAGAAAAGGCTATTCTTTCCTCATTCAGTGATCTTGGTACCTTTGTCAAAAACCAGCTGACCATAAATGTATGGACTTATTTCTAGACTCTCCCCAGTACCACACTGTCTTGAATGCTGTAGCTTCGTAGTGTATTTTGAAATTAGGAAATGTGTGTCCTCCGATTTTATTTTATTTTTCCAAGATTGTTTCGGCTCTTCTGGGTCCTCTGCTGATTCATATGAATTTTAGGATCGGTTTGTTCGCTTCTGTAAAAAACAGCCATTGAAACTTTAGTAGGGCTTGCATTGAATCTGCAGATCATCTAGGGAGGACTGCCATCTTCACAATAGTCTGTCTTCCAACTCATGATCGTGGCGCACCTTTTCATCTATTTCAGTCTTTAATTTCTTTCAGCAGTGTTTTGTCATTTTCAGAGCATATGTCTTGCACTTATTTTACTAAATTTATTCCTAAATGGGTTTTTTTTTTTTTGGTTTTGTTTTTGGTTTTATTTTTGGTATGATTTTAAATGGAATTTTCTTAATTTATTTTCAGATTGTTCACTGTGAGTGTATAGAAAAAACAGTTTATTTTGATATATTGATCTTATATCCAACAACTTTGCTCAACTCATTGATTGTTATAATAGTTTTTTAGTGGATTTCTGTATACAAGATATGTCACCTGTGAATAGTTTTACTTTTTTCTTTTTCTAGCACTTTTAGTATAATGTTGGATAGATGTGGCAAGCGCTGACATCCCTATCTTGTTTCCAACCCGTTGCATGTGATAGCTGTGGGCTTTTCATTGATGTCTCGATGCAACTGAGGAAGTTCCTTCTGTTCTTAGTTTGTGGAGCATTTGTATCATGAAAGGGTGTTTCATTTTGTCAGACATTTTTTTCCAAGTCCATCGAGATGATCACAGCAATGTTTTACAGTGTAGTAACTGTTTAAAAAAGGGAAACCTTCTGTCCGAGAAGTACCGTCCAGTGAGTGATGCTGAAGACTTGAGTTCTGACTCAGCCCAGGAAAATCCTCTGATGTCATGCATCTTCAGCGGATGTTTTCACCAGTTACTTCTTGCGCATCAGACGGGTCTGAGACCTTCACCTCGCTGGTCCTCATATAATGCTCACAGTCAGGAAGGAGGGGAAGAAAAGTGGAAAGATAAACTGAGTGTCAAAAGTGGCATGGTGCTTGCTGTCTCTCAGTGCTTCCGGCTCTGAGGGGGCACCTGGCTTCCTATGGAGGCAGCCGTGCCATCTCTAAGAGGTGGGGTTCGATTTGGATCTGGCGGAGGAGAAGGAGAGGGGACGTGGCTGACAGGTGTGGAAGCAGGGACAGAGGCGTGACGCACAAGGAGTGGATCCGTCCAATGTGGAAAGACTCTGAGTTCATCACGACCGCGTGTCCCTCTGGAGCTGCTGTTCAGCTCGCCTGACGTTTGCCCAACACGTCCCCTTGCCGTCACGTCCTTCTCTTGTCCCTCCTTACACTCCTCCCTCTTCTTTTCTTCCCAAATTTCTGCAAAAGGAGCAGCTGAAAAAAACAAGAGCGGTATAAAGAGAGAACGTCTATGCCAAAGTTAGGTTCTCATAAAAGGATGTTTGCACACGCTGAAGGCAGCTGGGGGCCAGGACGCCTTGAAATGTCAGTTCAGAGACTTTGGATTTTAGTCTGTACCTTTCATTCTCTCGTTCCTCTAAATGTTTCCTGCTGAGTCTCGGCTGTACTTCACCCTGAGCTGTGGTCTGTCACGTTCTGTAGCACAGCCATTAAATCCTCCTCCACTTGAGATGCAGCTTTTCTCATTTTCATGATAGGGCCCCTGGTTACATCAGAATGTTGTATTTTCTAGTTGAAGCTTTGTGGTTTTTAAGTGAAGATTCTTAAGTATTAAGATTTTGGCAGTTGTGGGTTTCATGTGGGGGGCAGCATAAGAGTTGGCTCTCCCAGGCAGTGGCTGGGTAAGAAGTGATCACCTGCACTGAGGCTCTGCTCAGAACGACCAGGTGCTCACAAGCAGGTAACCTCGTGCGCCCCTCAAGGGATTAAGCACCGCTAAAAGAACTTTCTGTAGTGATGGAATGTTCTAGATTGGCACTTGCCAGCATGGTAGCCTCAAGCCATGTGTGACCGTTGAGTGCTTGAAACATAGCTAGTGGGAATGACAGACCAAGTTTTTAATTTTATTTAAATGTATGTGGCCGTGTGTGGCTAGCGGCTAGTGGCCAGGTGACTAGCAGCTTAGCGCCACCTTGGCCAAGCTCAGGTGGCGGGGTTAGGGTTCTTCAGGAAAGATCTAGGGCTTTCCCTTGTCTCCAGGGAGGGCTGCCTGGTTCGCCGTCCCACACCCCCAGTAGGGACGCAGGGACTGCTTTACCAGCTGAGGGTTAGTAAGCCAGTGACACTTGTCCCTCTCTCTGAGCCTGTCATGGTGTGTGGCCTGCTCAGGTAAAGAGGTTACATGCCTCTTTGGCAGATGTCAGTGGCCAAGTCTCCAGCGAGAGGCAGGCTGCCTGGGTCAGCGGGGCCAGGGCGAGCCTCGGCCTCTAGCTTTGCTGGCCCACCTGCCACATCCTCTGCTCCTCCAAAGCAGCAGCTTCACAAGGTGACCGTGTCTTGGGCATTTTTGATGACTCAAGTCACAATGACCCAGAGGCCTGCACTGCCCCAGGGAGTGGTTCTTTGTATTTGTCCTTTACGTTCCCGATCTTGGGAATTCTGCTCTGTGTGTGAAGGACTTTTGCATCCGGGAAAGGCGTTCATTGATGTATTTTTCTGATGATGATAAAAATAAGCCCCTGGTCTGAGAGTCCCTCGTCTCCATGGAGTAAGGAAAAGTCACACATTTCAACCTCTGCGCTTCTGCTGACCCGACCGCCCGAACCTTCCCAGGAGCTGTGGGTATCTCAGGGAAATCTTTGATTACTAGGGACAGCTCCATGGAGACAAAATCTTTGTTTCAATAGGCTCTGTGACTCGTGAAATTTCCACCTACCTGATGCTGATCCTACATTTGTGACATCACGGTCAGCAATGTTGTGCAGCTTATTACATCACAAGCACAGGATTGGGCTCCGGGGTGGGAAATGCAGTAATAAGAACCTGAGCGCTGGTTTAGGGGAAAATAAAAGATTTAATGTATTTAATGCAATGAGCCACAACAATTAAGACCCAAGTTAAAAAGCGCTGAGCCGGCTCATTAAAAATTCCTCTGTGCGTTAAGAATCTTGCCTGGAGGGAATTCTCCTTCCACCCGCACGAAGAAACACAGCTGGGAATTTCACTTTCTGCAGCCTGCATTCTCTGCCTGAGACTTTGATCTTGCAGTCCAGTGCTCAGAGCCCTGGCTGGGTTAAGGCATAACTGGCGGTTGTCAGGGCCTTCCTGTGTCTCGGCCTGTCCTCTGCTAACGTGAGTGCTCACTGCAGCTCTGAGGTAGGTTGTAGATCAGCTGGAGACAGCCTCTGGGCCTGGCGGGTACAGAGGACACTCGTGAGATCTCACTTATGTTTTCCTGTCTCTTGGAGCCCCCATCCTCAGCCTGGGGTCTGTATGGATGCATGTGGATATCCAAAGCTCCACGTAGCTTCCTACACGGAGCTCCGCAAAGTCCAGTCCGCCCTTAAGCTCAGAGAGAGAAGTTTTGAAGCAGAGCACCCTCTGGGACGTTGGTATTTGTGTGTGTGGACGCCATCTTGTGGGCCAGGCAACCTTGGGAGTCTTTTCCAACTTGTGTGGTGTCCAGCAAGCCGTCTGCTTTGACTTCACCGTGGAAGTGCTGGCCAGGCCCTCTGGATGGTGTAGGAAACACGTTGAGAGGCGAGCGGGCTGGCTGCGGGGCCAGGTGCCCAAACAGAGACCTCAGAAGAGGTCTGCCACCCTTCTGACCGTTCTCGGCTCTTCCCCCCGCAGGGACTGGCCCCTGCGCCGTGCCAGCGACAGGACTTGCACTTCCTGATGCCCTGGGGCTGTTGAGACTAGGCCGGAGCCCTTGTCCATGGTGTTCGTGCGTGGGAAGCCCGGCCAGAGGTGGATGCCGTCTCTGGCACGTTTGTTTAGGAGGCTTACGTTGCCCCAAGTTCCAGGTTGCCTTTGGTGTGCACTTAACGTTGTTTTATTTTTCTGATGGCTCATCACAGCTGGTGGTCCCTGGTCATGTCTGTGACAGGAACTGACCCACCTCTGCCTCTCTGATGCGCTTTTGCCAACTAGCATGGTCCCCCTTCCCTCCCCATTTTTAAACTCCTGTGCCATTGAGGGTGGCCGAGCCCACGTGGGCTCTGCGCTCTCTCTCTCTGGCTCGCGGTAGAGGCTGCCAGCAAGCATGCTGCCACCGCCCAGGTGAGGGGGAGTGCTTCCCCTGAGTGCCAGTCGTCTGCCTCCTGCTGTTCGTAAGCTCTCTGGCAGATTGGAGCAGCAGGAGCCTTGGTCACGCCATGTACTTGTGGGTTTTAAATTAACACATTTCATTTACCGCCACGCTCTGTGCTTACGGGGGGGAGGGCGCGGAGGTTCGCACGACTCGCTGAGTCCCCGGGCCCTGGGGCTTGCCCAGAGTCGAGGAGGCTCACTGCTAGGTAGTATATTTCAGGGCTCCATGTGGTGGGGACGGTAGTTGGAGGTACAGGTCCAAGCCGAATTATGAACAGCTCTTTTTTTATTTGTTTACAATAAGAGGACCTGAGAATTTTCCATTTGTGTTTTCCTTGCTTATTACAGATTTTTATTTAAAATCTGTGGGTACACAGGCTGCTAATCTGGACCTCAGTTTAAACGAGTTAAATTGTGAATTTAGCCGGCTAAGCACCGTGGCTGCCTCCCGCCGTGGTGCCTGGGAGCGATCTGAGAACGCGCGATCAATATTTATTAACATTCTGCCACCGCACCTCGCGCCGGTGACCTGGCTGTCGGTCTCTGGGAGCCGTGGCGCGCGGAGCGAGCTCATTAATGCGATTTCCTCGCCTGCGCCTCGCGCTACCTGTGCCACGGCACGCCGCTCACATGGAGGCGGATGCGCGTCCTTGCTGTCATCCAGGGTGCCGTCACCGTGTTGTTAGAAGTCGGAATGAATCATTTCCCTCCCAGGATTAATAGCCCCTTCACGGGGGCTCACTGTCCTCTGAAGCGTTTAGCGTGGATTATGGGGCTCGTGTGGAGAGCTAGCTGCTCCCTGTCTCCGTGGGTTGTAGGGCGAAGGGGACGGCGGGGCGCTCGGCCTGGCCCCCTGCCTGTGTGACACGTGGTGTCGACAGGAGGAAAGGTGCCCCCAGATTCAGTGTTTTCACCGGGAAGCTTTGGTGCCTGTAGAGTGTGGGCTTAGCCTAGAATCGGGGGTTTTAAAAACAACATTAATTATTAGAGATGATTTCTGATTATTAAAACAATATAACATCATGGAAATACAGAAGAAATAAAATTAGGTCACCTATAATCTTACCATCCAAAGAGAACCACGGTTATATTTTGGTAGATTCCTTTGTCTTTTTTAATGCATATAAATACATTTTGATAAAATTAGCGTTGTACGTATACATTTGTTTCCTGGTTTTCCAAGCAGTTTTGCATCATGAATGTTTCTCATACACAGTGAACTATTTTGAAGTGGCAATTTTTTAAGTGACCGACATTCCATCATGTTGCAGAACCACAGTTTATGTGCGGATGTCGCTAATGTTTCCTGTTAGAAATCAGTGTGGGGACCTCTCACGCCCATCGGACCCTGTCAGTCTCGGCCAGCCTCACCGGTGCTGTGCACCAGCTCCAGCTGACTGTCCCCTTCTGTCTTGCAGATTGTTTGCTACATGAGGAGAACTTCTCGGTGAGGTGCCCCAAGCACAAGGTGAGTCAGAGCCCCAGAGAGAGAGCCTGTGCTCCCGACAAGGCGTGGGGAAGGTGGACATCGGAGGACCGAGGCCACCCTGCCAGGTCTCGCTCTGCGGGGCTCCTGGCCCTGGGAGGGTAGCGAGGCCCAGTGCTGGAGGGAGGCCTGCGGCGCGGTGTAGGGGGCTGGAGAAGCGTGTTGGGGAGGAATTAGGAGATCAATCAAGCTCAGCGAAGCCGGTTTCACTTCAGTTTAATGGAGCCCGCCCACGGGTCGGCGTGAGGCGAGGCTGGTTCTAGGCCTCGAATCGGCGGCGAAGGCATTTGCCCGGGCCAGGAGACACAGCTGACTCCAGGATTCAGGGGATACTCACCGTTTCTTCCGGGTTTCACTTCAGCAGAAGCCACTGGCGCTCGGTCCGAAGTTGGCAGTCGATGGGCTGCCACCGCCTCGTTTCCCAGTTGGTTCAAGAGGTGGTCTCTTGGTCACCTCTTTCAGGAAAGGATAGAAGATAGGGGGGGTGAACGGTCTGTTTTTGAGAGGCGAGAGTCTGGAGAAGGAAGCCCAGGAAAGCACTGAGATGCCGGAGGCTGTCACCGCCGGGAATGTCCCGCGGTGGCCGATTCTCCTCTGGCTGAGGTCACACTGACACCTGGTGGTCACTGGCTGCTCGCAGTCTCCCTCTCCAAATAGGGCCAGAAAGTACTAGAAAGAGGTCATCCTGGCAGGTCTGCCCTCCAAATGCTTCTAAAAGATGCTCACTTATGCTTTCCTTTAAAAAACTATTTCCAGAGCTGGCTCACAGGATCTTCCAGTAGTCTTTATCTTTACTCGGTTTACATGTTTCTGTTTTTAAAACTTCCCCTTTTTAATGGGCACATGTTACCTCAGAAAACTGTCTGAATGTCTCCTGTTCGTCGTTCAGTACTGACTCTGCCTTTTCTTTCCTTTTCTATGTGCCGTCCTCTCCTCACCTCTGCCCTCCCTGACGCCCACGCTCGCTCTTCTGTCCCTCCTGTCTCGTCTCCCTGGCTTTGCCGGCGTCAGCCTCCCCTCCCATGCCCTCTCCCCGCCTTGCAGAACAAGACAGCGAAAGGCAGCCTCAGCACAGAGCAGTCGGAGCGGGGGTGAGGGGGGCAGTGTGCTCGTGGGAATGGAAAGTACAGCAAGCACAGGTGAGTCGGGGTGTCGCCCCTGCCGGACACGCCAAGTGGGTGTCATGGCCTCCGCCCCCCCGCGCCTCAGGCCAGGCTGCACCACGAGCGTGTGGTCGGCGGACGGCTCACCCCAGGTGTTGCCTAGCTCCCCAGGATGCCTGCGGAGAGGTGGTGTGGGCCTCCCATTGCCCATTAGGGTTCCAGGCGATTGCTCTGGAGTCAGGCCTTGCACGTGGTGTCCCGAAGGCAGAGCGGCTTCCGGGACAGACCCTCGGGGTGGGGGGTCCCTGTGGCCAGCCGCCCTCACTTCTCCGCATCCGAGAATGGCTGGTATTGTAGCCAGAGGTCTCTTCTTCTTGATTTACTCCATTATCTGTAAAGCTTATGGCGCATTTTCCTTTGAAAAACAAAAAATTTCCCAAGTTTTGTTGTTTGAAGTCTTTTTTTCCTCAGTACTCTGAAGGATTCTTTTTCACAGAAGTACAAAGGGAAGGGAAATCCCCTCAAAGATTTAGTAGACTTTGGCATCCGATTTAATTTTACTCTTAAAAATCTCAGGAGCTTGAAGTGTGCTTTTTGTGAGTGCGTCTGTGGGCTTGTGGTCAGGGCGGCGGCGCACGCGTCTCTGAAAATAGGATTATGGGGCTGATGTCTCTAGAAGCAGCAGGCCCACCGCTCCCTGCTGGCTTCTTCGCCCTCCCTGTCCCCCCCACCCCCCCGAGGCAGAGGGATGAGAGCAACACTGGAAAGAGAAGAACAAGAAAAACCAGCACGTAACCTGGGGCACTTGCTCCTGCCAGCTGGGTGGGTCCGGTGGTTGCAGCCGTGCTCCCTGGGGGCCCGTTTCTCTGTAAAGGGGGCCTCGTGTGTCGGGCCTGGCCTGCCCCAGACAGGCCTCTGAGGAATGCGCCCACCCCCTCATTACTGAAACCCAGCAGCGGTCAGAGGACATTGTCTCAGCGTGGCCGCTTGCCTCCTCGGAGAGCCGTCACTCGGGGCGGACCCTGCTGCTGCTGCCAGGGAGGTGCCCTCTGCCCTGCCCTGTGATGAGTGGCCATGGGGACTGTCAGGCGGGGACTTGATGATAGTCGTGCTTCTCTCTCTCTCCCTCTCAGGGAGTGGGGCTGGGAAGGTGGGGAGCAGAGCAGGACAGGCAGGCAGTTGGGTCACAGGAAGCAAATGGGCTCGTGGAGGTCGTCGGCTGTGGCTCCCGCAGTCCTTTCCCGCCGAGCAGCCCTCGGGGCAAGACAGCGGCCTGGCTGGCTCTTCCGGAAGGTGTCTGTTGCCCCTTCTGCGTGTCCCCTGGGCATCATGGCATTGTTCTGCCTGGGCAGGCTCTGCCACCGTCCCCTCGATTCCTCTGCAGCGCAGGCGCTTAGCACTTCCTTCTGTGGGGGCCACGGTGACTGCTCCTGGAAGGGTCCCGGAAGACCCAGTTAGGGAGGAACCCGACCCTGGAATTGCAGCTGGTGTTTGAGAAAAACAGAGTCTGGGCCCCGGGCCTGAGGGCAGATCTCTTCTTGGGGGTTTAGTCGTGTTCATTTGCTCCCTCCACTGCACCCATCCCTGGGCCCTGCCAGCTGACAGCTCCTGGCCTCTGCCACTGCGCTTGTCATTCCTCAGAAGGTCAGCGTTGCTGTTATTGTTTACACATATGGAGCCTCAGTGCTGTGACCGACTGGGGCAGAAGTGTGGGCAGCTTTAGGTCTGTCTCACGGTCAGACCATTCACCTCTTGGGAGGAAGGATGGACATACTGCATCCGGGCTCATCCACTTGAAACTGTTGTCTTTATGTGCTGTTCCCACGAGGCTAGACCCCAGTTCAGAAGTCACATTGAGGACAGTCACTGCCATCAGGTCCTGAGGCGCTGTCAGGCCTCTCGGGCTTGTGCAGAAGCCCCAGTGACCAGGGACAGACACACAGCCCCCACCCTAAAGGAGCATCCGTCTGGGGTCCATGCTAGGGATAAAGAGCCATCGTCACAGGGTATCCCAGCCAGGCGGAGAAGGGACAGTGGGTGTACCCGTGAGTCCCACTTCCTGGTGCCCCGCTTTCTCACAGAGTGCACAGAAACTGCAGTGTGACCAGGGTCGGGCCACTTAATGTCTCTGCATGTATTTCTTCTGTACACAACCTTTAGAGAGTTCAGTGAGGAGGTGCCTGTGACGTGCCCGCAGCCCGGCGTGGGGTGTGGCGTCCGTCAGCGCGTGTCGGCATGCTGGTCTGCCATGCACAGTCTGAGCCGGGGGGTGGGGGGGGGGCGGGGGGGGTCCAGGTGTAGATCGGACCCCGCCACCGCCCTGTCCAGCAGCAAACCCTGGGCCAGGGGCGCAGCCTCCCATCTTCATGTGACAGGCTCCACCCCATCTCTGGGTCTCGGCTTTAGCATCACTTCCTCTTAGAGGCCATCCTCCTCCGTTCCTATCTAAACCACCGTCCCCCCACTCTGCAGCCTTCCTGGCACCACCAGGATTCCCGGCATCTGGGCACCGTTACCTGCGTCTGCAGGAGGGGCGGGGAATGGCTTTAGAGGAGTGCGTGCGCCCCGGAGGAGCCACCCCCGCAACTGTGCTCCAGGTGGTACAGATTCAGAGCAAGGCCCCCGCCCCCTCTACAGGTGGGCCTGCAGCTCTGTCCCTCAGCCGGGGTTGGCAGGGCAGGCCTGGTGCCCAGCGCGGAGGGACAGAGGACAGCCTCCAGCCCCGCGGGCCCAGGTGCAGGCCCCAGAGGTGAAGCTGAGAGGCGAGGGAGGGGGAGGGTGTTGGCAGGCTTTGGCCAAGGTGCAATCCTCTTCAGCAGCCGGATGGGAAAGCCTTCCGAGAGAGCAGTGCCCGCCCCGCCCAGAGCGGCTGCAAGCCCCTCCTCACGGGCACAGCCACCCCGTGCGCTTCTGCCGTGTCCTGTGTGCACTTCTGCCATGTCCCGTGCGGTTAGACAGGACATGCAGCACTTGAGGCTCAAAGGCTCAGAGTCCCTGGGGGCTCAGTCAGGAGAGCTTCGCTGGATGTGAGCCCCCCGTCTCACTGCCAGCCAGCTGTGTGGCTTTGGGCCACGTGTCACCTCTTGACACCAAGGCCTTTTTCTCCGTGTTAGCGTGAAGTAACATCTGTTAATCTGGCATAGTGCCCAGCACACACTAGGTGCTTAAAGAGTTTTGAGAAGAGACGCTGAGAAGTCGGTCATGGTCCTGTTAACACTCATGACATCATGTCTGGTCCAGTCTCACATCAGCCCGGGGAAGGGGCCCGGTTGGCGGTGCTGGGAGGCGGACCCCTGTGGTTGAGGGAGAGCCAGCAGCCGGGCAGACCCTCGGGTGCTGAGAGCTTCACGCTGAGGCCGGGGCCTGGTGTCCTGAGGAGGGGAAGGGTGGGCCGTGGCGTCTGTCCTCCTCACACCGGCGTCCCGCATCCCCAGCAAGGTTTCGCCCCTCTGGTTATCGCTTGAGGCTCTACATCAGCTCCACCCTCGTCATCACATTGACCAAGGACTCTTAGTTCCTAGGGTGGCATCAGAGAAAGCTGTTGCTTGCCCATGTGCTGACAGTCTCAGCCTCGGCAAAACCAGAGTGCAGCGCAGAGCCGTGGTCCACGGGGGCTGGCATGACCCCCGGGGCCCAGAGTCCCCTTCAGGACTAGAGAATGGCAGGATGGCTCGGGTTCCCAGGGCCTGGAGGCTAGAGTCCCAGGGCTTACTCGAGGACATTGTCTTGCTGTCCCTGCAAAGCATCTTCTTCTTTACTGTGTTTTCTGCCAGGCGGTTAGGAATCTCTAGGGCAAGGGCAGGTAAATGTACATGTGCTTTTAAATACAACGTTCCTAGCTCGTGCACACAGACCGGCCTCGCGTTTCGTGTCTTATAAGTTTCATGGGAACAGAAACAGGATGACACCTGGCTTTTGAGGTTTATCGGTTGGCGGAAGGTGCCAAGGAGGGTTTGAGGAAGCAGAGAGGTGAGTTCCCGGCGCCCGGTTTAACGTCTCTGGACTGGATTTTTTGGAAATAGCTGTGTCTCTCTGAGACCTTTGCACATGGAATGACCCGGGGCATTCTGAAGAGGCCGTTGGTACAACCCCACCCACCCCACGTGGGTCGTGAGCCGGTGCTGGGTGCTCAGCCACCTGCGTGCTCAGCCCACCGCAGGCCCCAGGTGGAGGGCTCCCACGTGAGGGTCACCCCACCTGGAGGGCTGCGGAGGCAGACCCTGCACGCGGGGCCCCGGGAGTCCAGTGCCAGCACGGCTGCAGGTCAGCGCTGCCCTTAGCCATGTCCCAGGCCACCCACACCGTGGCTCCGCCACTGGTCCTGGATGGCCCCTGCGTCGACAGCCCACACACAGGAGTCTGCGGCTCCTGGACCTGCAGAAAGGCCGCTCCCGGCACCAGCGCGGAGCGCGGCTGCCCCTGCTGGACCCCACAGAGCATCCGGCACTGAGTGTCCGTTCTGCCTTCCAGGTGAGACTGTGGAGATGAGGAGGTGGTGGACACTGGTGGAATGGAAATCGTCCTACTGTGCAGCCACACCCCGCCCCGCCCCACCCCGACGTGCCTGCCCATGCCAGCACTTCTTCCTAAGTTCTTACATCACACTCAAACCGGTGACACCACAGGAAAGAAAGACCCAAGACGTTGGAATGGCTGTTTCCATGGACACAATCTCCATAGTGACAATGTGGGGGGAGGGGGGAGGGGAGGGTGATGGGAAAGGGTGGGGGGAATTAAAAGGGAGGGATAAAAATATATATATATAAATCTATTTTTAGTCTGGAAAGACTTTGTTTAAATGAAAGGTGCGCTATCCCTTTTGACTCTATTTTAAAATTATCTAAAGAACTCCAAATTTGTTCCAGTAACAGTGAAATTTAAATGTGAAATTGAACTGAACAAACTCATCTCATAAAGGACGGGGGTGTGGCTTTGATTGGTAGCCTGTCTCACCAGTTCAGAGAATTCTAGACCCAGGATTGAAAGCAGGGGAACCACACCAAAACCATCCTTTTGTCATTAATTTGTCTCAAAGTGGGAAGCTTTGGGGGGAGGGAAGTGGGCATGGTCCATGTTTTCAAGAGTGGGAGAATGATGTTTAAACACAAAAATAAATTTTTTCATTTCCAGAAACACTATTTATTTATTATTTTTAATTTTTTTTTATCTTTTTTTTGGGGGGGGTGAAATTGGCAGATGCCCTGAGGTCACAGCTGTGTCTTAGGTCCCTGTGGCCAGTGAGAACCCCGAGTTGCCCCACTGAGTGCGCCTGGCAGGCAGGGTCAGGGGTAGCCGTGCCCTTGAACTCCAGGAGGGACAGGACAGGAAGCCTAAGCTTAGGAATCGACACGGGGGGGACACCGTCGCGTGTGGTCAGTGTGAGATAAGCTGGCCGGGAAACCCAGTTGACCCTTTTTTCTTTTTTCGCTTTCATTTGTACAAAGGAAAGGGGAGCCTGTCAGTTGAGCAGCCCTGTGCTACATGATTCTTTATGTTGTATTGTTTTGTTTTGTTTTGTAAATTGTATAATTTTTAAATATCTGAGTTTTAAAAAAAGAAGAAAAAATACAAAAAAATATCTTGTTAAGGCCTTAAGAAGGGGTTAGTGCATCTTTCAGGGGTCACTCTGCCGTGGGGATAAAATAGCTGTTTCACAAACAGTTTTATTTAAAAAACAAACAAAAACAAGCAAAAAAAAAACAAACAAAAAAATCAAAAAAAAATAATAAACTTCATTTTAACCTTGTTTCCTTTTTTGTTTAATATAAAGCAATTGCGTCTCTTCCTCCTCCCAGTCCAGCCCCGAGGGTGGCTGTGGTTCTGCTGCAGAAGAGGCCGCCATCTGACTGGTCCGCTGTCCCCAGCCTGGGCCCGGGGCCCTTGCCAGAAACAAAACCCAAGGCAGCACCTCCCTGCCGCTCAGCCTGGCTGGGTGGACCCCACCTACCTGTATGTGGGGACGGCCAGATTTCCTTAAGTCGATAGGAGAACGAATTTCCAATCCACATTAATTTTAAAGGTTATAAAAAAATAATGCAATGTTAATGGACTTTTTTGGAGCACAGAAATACTGGAAGGAATGTTGTGAAGTAGAAGTAAGCAATTATAAATGAGTTCCTGTGTGCGCATCAATTTGGGGCTGCAGAAATGGCAGATTAATTTTGTTGTAATGGCTGCATCAGGCAGTATGCGTTTGTCATTTCACTGCGCCAGGATGGGGGTGTGGGTGGGCGTGCTGGGTGGGCCATGGGACCGGCCCCGCAGCGATGGCTTTCTGAGCTGCTTGGCTTCCCGTCTGGCCTTGATGTGGCATTCACACAGTTCAGATGAGATTGATAGATGTCAGGTGTCTAGGGCTAACCCACAAACCTTGAAAAGTATGTATCTTGAAGAAAATATTTTTCTGACAGCAAATGATTCTTGGTCGTATTTCCGTTTCTTCTGTATGCTTCTGACTTGCTGATGGCTTGAGTGAGGCACTGGTGGTTGTCTTGGGTCTTTTCTCAAACTGGCTTCTGAGATGACTGGTGACGGGGGGTGACCATGTTCCACGCTTCCCTCCCGACCCCTGCTTTCCGGTGTGTCTGATCGTGGGCATCTCAGCTCCTGCCACTTTTGAGTTCTATGCATTTTTTAATATACTTCATTTCTTAAAGTATATTGGGTATATTTAAGCCATGTTAGGTTCATTATAGTATCGAGCAGAAGATACAGAACAGTCTCAGAAACCCCCAAATCTCCAGACACAGTCACCCCAGTATCAACATGCCCCAGCAGTGGCACACTTGTGGAAATCAGTGAGCCTACACTAACACATCGTTGTCACCCAGCTTCCACAGTTTACTGTTGTACGTTGTGGGTTTGAGCAAACGTTTATGACATATGTCCATCACTCCAGTATCGTGCAGAGTAAGTAAGTAGTTCACTACCCCAAAAATCTGAGCTCTGCCTTTCCATCCTCCCCTCCCCGCAACCCGTGACAACCACTGATATTTTTTACCGTCTCCGTGGTTTTGCCTCTTTTCAGAGTGTCTCATAGTTGGGATCACACAACATGTAGCCTGTTCATACTGGCTTCTTTCACGGAATATGCATTTGTGGTTCCTCCGTGTCTTTAAATGGCTCGATAGCTCATTTCTGTCTAGTGCTGGATGACCTTCCGTTACCTGGACACACATCACAGTTCGTGCGTTCGTTTACCGAAGGACACCTTGGTTGCTTCCAGGTTTGGGCGATGATGAACAAAGCCACTGTACCCATCAGTGTGCAGGGGCTGATTTGAACATAAGTTTCAGCTCCTTGGGGTCAATACCAAGGAGTGTGACTACCGAGTTGTACGGTAAGAGAATGTTTTGTAAGGACCCACCCACCAAACTATCTTCCAAAGTGACTGTGCCATTGTCCCACCAGCCGCGAATGAGAGTTCCTGTCGCTTCACATCTCTGCCAGCAGTTGGTGTCAGTGTTCTGCATTTTGACCATTTAGGTGTGTGGCGGTGATGTACTTTTCACAATAACTTGAATTGTAGTTGAATAAAACAATTTATCATCTTAACCAGTGAGTGTGCAGCTCAGTAGTGCTAATATAGTCACACTGCTGTGCAACAGATCTCCAGGGTTTTTTATCTTGCCAAGACCACCTGTGACGTGTGAGGGGGCGGGGGGCTTGCTGCTGTTACCCCAGCAACTCCACACCAGAGCAGCAGCCCGAGGAGGGCGGGCTGAGCGTGTTTCTAATATAATCTCCACCGCTCGCAGGCTGGCCCTTAGAGTTCATGGCCAGCATAGAGCAATAGCTGAACATGTGAGTTTTGAGATGGACCCTAATGCTGCTCTGTGACTTTGACCTCCTGCCATGACCCCTGGGCCAGCTGCCATGCGGGGCTGCGGGGAGATGGTGTGGCGTTAACGGCAGTGCCTGCCTGGCACACCAGGCAGGCCTGATCGGAACTGCACTGCGGTTGTGCAGTGATGGCGAACGGCCATGGGCCTCGTGCGTGTAGGTGCTCTTCGTGGCCGCCGGTCCTGGATGACAGGCCCCCAGTGTGGGGTGGGCACTGCCTGAATGACAGGCATGTCTGTCACTGCACTTCATATTCCCTTAGGGAGACTGCTCGGGGAGGGCATGACATGCAAAACAACATAGATACAGGCAATTTGTGGAGGACCAAGTGACAAACACTTGGACCATCCTGCTCACCCCACGAACACCACCCAGTTCTCTTGACAGTCTGGGTAGAAAGTTGCTGCCCACCAGGACAGCCGAAGCCACAAGAGAGACCCCAGGCTAGATCCAAGAAGTCTCCAGGGTGCCCGTGGGGCTTGCCCTCCCAGTCTGTAGAGTGGCCTCTGAACTGGTCTCCCTGCCCAGGGACCCCAGTTCCCCACAGCCCAGTCCTCGGCCAGACTTGTAAAGCCTCCGTCGCCAGCTGCCTCCCTGCTCCAACTTCCTCTCACCCCTCCCGCACAGGATTTTGCTGCCGCCAGAACAGTGCCAGAACAGCCAAAGTCCTGCTCCAGCCAGGGGCAATGTCCGCATGGCCCTCAAAGCCATCCCCACACTCCTGGCTTGGAATGTGGCTCTGATTTCCCAACACTCCCTGCTCCCAAGCACCTGGGCGCAGGGGCCCACCTCGTTTTCCCACCGTGCTACAAGTGCCCAGCCCGGCACCCAGCACCCGGGACACCCAGTGTGATTGGAACAGAATCCAAGCCCTGGCCAAGGCAAGGTGCACAGAGGGCCCAGCTGGGCCCGCGCAAGTAGCACCGTCTGGGCCTGAGCCTGGCAGGAGAGCGGGATGTGGGGATTCGGGAAGGGGAGGGACAGTGTTCACACACCAAGCACAGTTTGCAAACGTTGGGGGCAATACCAAGAGGCCACAAGCACCCTATAAGTTGGGGATGCCCTCCCACTGTGGGGGAGCGAGGGAGAGAACTGAGGGAATAGGGTGCCCGGCTTCGGCTGAGAGAGAGCACCTCCAAGGCCTGGGAATACTGCTGCTGTTTCCAGAATGAGCCTGCCTCCCACACCCCCGGGGTGGGTGAGGGGCTGACCCCACCCGGAAATGCCCCTCCCGCCCTCCAGCTCCTGCGTCTTCACGCTTTGGCCTCCGTTCTCATCAGCTTCACTGATTTAAAAAAGCAAATCATACTCCTTATGTAGTTTAAGAAGGAGCATGCTGAGGCCGTAGGTAGTGGCCCTGCCCTGGCTTGATGTGGTTACCCCTCTGCTTAGAGGGGACGAGAGGCTGAAGAAGAGGGAGGACCTGGAAGCCACAATTCCAGCCTGGAGGTGGCATGCTCTGGTGTGGGTGGCACTGAGGTTTGCATCTTTCCTTGGGGGACCACAGTGGCAAGGTTGGAAGGGATGGAGCTGGAACCAGGGTTACCTGGCCGGGGCACAGGGAGGAGGCCAGCAAAGGGAGAGGCCAGAGAATCCATGCCTTGTGGTCCTCGGCAGGCTTGTGAGGGTGTCCAGAAATTGTGTCACCCCTCTTGGTTTCCATCCTGTTGTCTTCCAGAAAGTGCTTGAGCAGCTGATGCTCAAGGACAAATAGTAATGAGGAGGAAGCAGCAGGCCCACTTCTCTGGGGACAGTCACATCCTGTGCCAAGCCAGCCTCGCCCTCGGGCTCACCGGCAGCTCAGTCAACAAAGGAAAGTGCTCAGTCCACATTCCTCCGAGTGGGGACGGGCACAGGGACGGGCACAGGCATGAAGGAGTTCGTCAGTAGGTGGCCACAGAGCTGGGAGGTTTGAAGACCGATTTCTAAGTAACACTTAGAAAGGGGTCCTTGGGCCACTGAACTGGCTGATCAGGGTGACTTAGGAGCTCTGAAAACAATTCTGCTGCCTCCCCAGCGCCAGATTCTAACTTGCCACAGCCACGACAAGACCAAAACCCAGGAAGCTGAGCCAGCAGCCTTGAGGCGGGGGTGGGGGTCAGGTCCAGCGACCACGGGCCAACTGAGACTAGGCGACTCGGTGCTGGGTGTGCGGGTGAGTATAAACAGTGTGCATGTGTTACGTGTGTGTGGCTTTGTGGATGTGTGAATGTGTGTGCATGTGATTGTGTCAGCAAGTGAGTATGTGGGTGGTGTGTGTGGGTGCATGGTTTGTGTGTGTGGAGTGTGCTGGTGTGTGGTGAGGAGGGGACACTGAGAACTTCACCCCCTCCCCTGTGGTCCCTCTGGTACCTGTGACGTCACTCTAATGCTGCTCTGAGGGCCCGTAACAAACCTGAGAGGAAAAGGCCTCTCAGGAGGCGGCAGGTGACATATGGAAAGGCAGGGACTTGTTCTGAGGACAAGGCTATGACCACATTGTGAGCCTAATGTGACAAGCGGGTGGCAGGACAAGTCTGAAGACCCCTGGTTCTTCCTTGGAGCCTACACAAAGCTGGAGAGTCAGGTGGGGGCTGGGCGGCTGGTCTCCTCCCCCAACTCTTGGAAAGCATGGAGACGACAGGAGGGACAAGGCATCGGTGGCCACATCTTTACCTGACCTTCCCCGCCCCCTCCCTGTACCTTCTGATAGCACAGTCACCTGACGGGGGGACTCTGGGCAGAGGGCAAAGGCCAGGCTCCGCTCCCTTTATGAAGAGGGCCCAGGCTTGGCAAACCCTCAGGGTGAGCTGACGGCCTCCGCCTGGCCTGGTCCCAGGAGCCCGGTGCAGCCAGAGGTGCCAGTGTGCCCGGAGGAGCCTCGTGGGCACCGAGGCAGCCATGGGGCTGCTGACTGGGGATGCACTGGCGCCGCTGGCCGTGGCTATGGCCATCTTCCTGCTCCTGGTGGACCTGATGCATCGGCGTGCACGCTGGGCTGCACGCTACCCGCCAGGCCCCATGTCGCTGCCCGCGCTGGGCAACCTGCTGCAGGTGAACTTCCGGGACATGCTCTGCAGCGTTACCCAGGTGAGGCGGTTGGGTCAGCAGCAGGGCTCCTGGGCCCCCACCTCACAGCAGACACTGGGTGGTGGGTGAAGCCGCAGGCTGGGCAAGTTGCTGAGCCCGGAAGAGGAGGCAGGTTTGAGAGGCTTCCCAAGGGAGGGCGCTGCGCAGGGCGGGAAGGACAGCTGGGATTTTCCAAAGGTCAGAGAGGACAAAGTCCTGGGGGAGGGGGAGGGACTTGGCAGCTGGTTTGGCATCCAGTTGGACAGCACTCAAATTATGTGAGCACAAGTGGGGATCCCTTCTGTTTACATGAGAGGTCTGGAGAATGGGGGGGAGGAGTCAGGTCATGAACCCCATTTAAATCAGGAAGTCGAGGCTGGGAGAGTGACTGAGTTCAAATGTTTTGCTGCTATGGGCCCTCCAGCCTCACTGCTCACCTCTGTGGACCATTTCTTCACCTGTAAAATGGGATGCTAACTTGGTCCACTGACAAGTTTGGTGACCTTTGCAAAGTCAGCTGGGTGGTCTGATCCCACGTGAGGTCCTCCTTCACAGAGGCTGAGATAGCATCGCGAGACCCCAGAGGATGAGATAGCATCGCGAGACCCCATGAAGTCCTTGCCCCCGCTGGGCGGCCCAGGAGTCCACCACAGCTAGGGCCATGACACTGGGACTCGGCTTTAACCAACACCCTCCACCTTCCGCCTGTAGCTGCGGCGCCGCTTCGGAGACGTGTTCAGCCTGCAGCTGGCCTGGACGCCGGTGGTCGTGGTCAACGGGCTGGAGGCCGTGCGCGAGGTGCTGGTGCACCGCAGCGAGGACACGGCGGACCGCCCACCTGTGCCCGTCTATGAGCACCTGGGTTTCGGGCCGCGTTCCCAAGGCAAGCGAAGGAGGGGGCAGACCACAGCCTGGTGGGGATGGGGACAGCAGTGACTCGACACCCAGCAGGGTCAAGCGGAGGCGGGCTCGTGGACGTGCGTGCGGAGGGGAGTCGGCACATTTGAAGGGGCGACAGGTGGAAGAACGGGCTTGTGCCGAGGGTGGGGGAGAAGGATATGGGCAGGGTCTTTCAGAGAGAGGGTGGGCAACAGCGAGCCTTGAGGGGACATCGGGGTGGGCGGGAATGAGGAGGATGAAGTCAGTGTGGGCGGGGCAGGGGGGGCAGGACTGTCCCTGAATGAGAGAGGGTGGTCAGGGTGGGCAGAGCAGAGTGGGACCAAGATCTGCCCCCAGCAGAGGTGAGCTGGCAAGCAATGTGGGTGGACAGAGCATGGGACCTGTCCCCAGCTGGAAGGGGGTGTCCAAGTGGGCAGAATTTGGTGGGATGGAGGACGAGTTAGTGTGAAGGGGCTGGGGGCGGGGCCTGCACCGAAAGGGGCCGGGCGTGAGCAGAGGTGGGCGGGGCTTGCATATGAATGGGCGGGGCTCATTGGTAAGGGGCGGAGCCGGACCTGCTCCTGGTGGAAGAGTGAGGACAGGAGAGCAGGTGAGCAAGGTGTGGGAGGAGAGGTGAGCCCAGGGCACACCCGAGCCACGCCCACTTCCCCACCCCCAGGAGTGGTCCTTGCCCGCTACGGGGATGTGTGGCGTGAGCAGCGCCGCTTCTCCGTGTCCACCATGCGCAATTTCGGCCTGGGCAAGAAGTCACTGGAGCAGTGGGTGACCAAGGAGGCCACCTGCCTCTGCGCTGCCTTCGCCGACCAGGCGGGTGAGTGCTGGGCCTGACACAGGAGACAGGCTGGGAAGCGATGAAGGGGAGCCCCTGATCCACACTGTCTTCTCCCAGGGCGCCCCTTTAGCCCCAAAGCCCTGCTGAACAAAGCCATGAGCAACACCATCGCCTCCCTCATCTTTGGGTGCCGCTTCGAGTACAACAGCCCGCGCCTCCTCCAGCTGTTGGACCTGTTAGAGGAAGGAATAAAGGAAGAGTCGGGATTCCTGCGTGAGGTGCGGGAGGGAGATGACAAGGAGCCCCCCGCCGAGCGAGCTCAGGAAGGCAGGCCACCTCCCTGCAAGGGGCCTCGCCAGAGGATTTATATAGAGGGTCGCTGGGGAAAGGGCATTCCAAGAGAGGCCACTGCAGAAAGGAGGAAAGGTCTGGAAGGGGGGAAATTGCAGGCGTCAGAGGTGGGAGAGCCAGGCCAGGGTCGGCGGCCCCAGGAGAGGGCAGAGGAACCAGGTCAGTGGTGGCGACACCCTGAGGGCAGCTGGGACCTGAACTGCGCACAGGAGCAACCACGCAGGGTCCCGCGCCTGTGACCTGCACAGGTGCTGAACGTGATGCCGGTGTTCCTGCACATCCCGGGGCTGGCCGCCAAGGTCTTCCCCGCGCAGAAGGCCTTAATAGCCCTGCTGAATGAGCTGGCTGACGAGCATAGGATGACGTGGGACCCAGCCCAGCCACCCCGAGACCTGACCGATGCCTTCCTAGACAAGGTGGAGAAGGTAAGGGGTTAGCTGCCATGAGGGACAGGGCCTGGGGCAGTGAGTTGAGGGCCCCATAAGGTGAGCCTAGGCAAGGTGAGGCCTGTGTATTACACAGTGATGGGCACCCAGGCTGTTGGGTGCAGAATGGGCGGCCCTTTGGGGCCTTCCTCCCTCTGCCCCTGAGCCCACCCTCTATGCATCACCCAGGCCAAGGGGAACCCCAAGAGCAGCTTCAATGACGAGAACCTGTCCCTGGTGCTGGCTGACCTCTTCTCTGCCGGGATGGTATCCACCTCGATCACGCTGGCCTGGGCCCTCCTGCTCATGATCCTACACCCAGATGTGCAGCGTGAGCCCAGTCTGGGGGCTGGGGGGTGGGTGAGGGAGGAAGGGGACAACCTGGGGCCCCTGAGCTTGCTTGGGTGACCGGGAGCACTAAGCAGAGGCGGGGGCCCAGCTCTGAGGTCAGAATGACCTCCTCATCCACGTGGGCACATCCCTGCACCCAAGTCAGGAGGTCAGAGCCGCCCTTGGGGATGCTTGTCTGCCCAGGCCATGTCCAACAGGAGATCGATGAGGTAATAGGGCAGGGACGGCAGCCAGAGATGGAGGACCAGGCCCACATGCCCTTCACCATGGCCGTGATCCATGAGGTGCAACGCTTTGGGGACATCGTCCCACTGGGCGTGCCCCACATGACAACCCGTGACGTCGAAGTGCAGGGCTTCCTCGTTCCCAAGGTAGGCTTGTGGCCCCCGCTCAGCACGGCCTGCCAGCTGGAAGCTCCAGCATGGCCTTTGCCAGGCGGGGCCAGGACTGGAACCCAAGTGACTCGCTCATTTTCACAGACTGTTCCGGTCTCGGTGGGTGTGGGAACAAGAGCAGAGGCGGGGCTGGCCCTATTCATTCAGAGCCCCCAGTCAGTGGGGAAAATGTGCCACAGTGTGTTGGGGGAGCCCGTGTTTGCAGGGATGAGTGGCTCTGAGGGCACCCATGAGAGGTGAGTCATTTGGCCCTGCCATTTGGACACAGAGGGTGCCAGGACAGGTGTGCAGTCAGTAGGTAGAGTGTGTGTCCCACGTGTGGTGGCAGGGGTCCTGGCATCCCCCAGCCGAGACTCCACCCATGTCGGGCATCTCCTGCCAGGGGACAGTGCTCATCACCAACCTGTCGTCGGTGCTGAAGGACGAGACGGCCTGGAAGAAACCCTTCTGCTTCCGCCCGGAGCATTTCCTGGACTCCCAGGGCCACTTCGTCAAGCAGGCAGCCTTCATGCCCTTCTCAGCAGGTGCCCGCGCGGTGCCCGGCTCACAGCCTCCCCCGGGGAGTCTTGGAGGGGTGACGCAGGCCCCAGGCTCACCGACACCTCCCCCCCGCCCCGCACAGGCCGCCGCTCGTGCCTCGGGGAGCCCCTGGCCCGCATGGAGCTCTTCCTCTTCTTCACCTGCCTCCTGCAGCGCTTCAGCTTCTCGCTGCCGGCGGGGCAGCCCCGCCCCAGCGACCGCGGTGTCTATGGCATCCTGACAACCCCGGCCCCCTACGAGCTCTGTGCTGTGCCCCGCTAAAGGGCAACCCCAGGCCCTGGCCTGCTCCTCAGCGGGGGCCCCCGGCGTACAATAAAGCAGTCTGGTGGCTCCAGCCTGGCCTCCGAGTCCCACCCGGGCCCCTCTCCAGCCCCTGGCAGTGACGAGGCCTCGGTGGCCTCCCCACCATCAGCCCTGCCTGGCATTCAGCCCCATTTGAGAGATGGGTGTACTGAAGCTCAGAAAGTGACAGCTTACCCCCTTGTCACCCACAGAGACCTAATACTGGCCATTCAGGTTAGTGACAAACAGAGACCTAATACTGGCTCCTCAGGTTGGTGACCAACTCTATACACAGGTCCTGGCTCCTGCTGGGAGGAGCTACTCTAGGCTGCTGAGAGCCATCAGCCAGGCCGTGGTCAGGATGGGAAGGGTCTCCCTCAGCCTGGACGCCCACCTTGCAGGCCCAGCGCCACCCACCCCACACCACAGGCCAGCAGCTCAGCCCACTTCATCTACGGTGCCCCAAAAGGTGGTGGACTCAAGGAGGCTGGGAAGTGATGTGCCAGGCAACGCCCAGGCGCAGTCACCTCCCTGAGCCTCTCAGTCACCCCAAGGTCACCTTCCCTTGCCCCACAGGGGTGCTTATGTCCTGGCCCTCGTCGGGTAAGAGTTGCCTCATGGCCGAGCTGGAGGACACTCACCTGGGCTCCAACCCAGGGTGCCATTCTCCAAGTGGCCAGGGTCTCAGGAGGCTTGGCCAGGGGGTACCCCGTGGGCTGCAGGCATGCCCTAGGGACAGGGGTCAAACCTCAGCCCCATGTGATAGTGCGGCAGCCACAGGAGGCAGCGGCCACATGAGGAACGTGGACACTCTGCCTCATGTCGTCCTCTGCCGTGACACTGTGTGACCCTGGGTTCTGTTTCCCCTTCAACCATGAGAAGGTTGCACCGATGACCAGTGGGTCCTGTCTTCCTGCCCCAGCTCTGGAGCTGTGACCTCACTGGCCTGCCGTCCTCCACCTGCGCCCACCCCACAAGTGACTGGTTCTGGGCAGAGCACCCCAGGTTTCAAATGGCTGGCTGCTTACTCGAATTTTGGGAGGATCCCCTGGTGCATTTAGGGGACAGCCTGGGGACCCCAGATGCTCAGAGCAGAAGCCACTCAGCCGAGCCTCACTGGTTCGAGGACGCCACCCAGCAGCATCCCTGACAGGTTCCCCAGTGTCTTCTAAACGCCCTCAGCACAGGATGCTCCCCAGCCCTCGGCATCCGGGGAACGCGGTCTGTCCCTGGGCTGGGCGTCCGGAGGCCAGCCAGGGCCCTTTTGGCCTCTCCGATGCATCCACTACCAGGGTCTGGTGGCAGGAGGTGGCGTTCCTGCAGCCGGTGAGGACAGGGCGTGTGGACAGAGCAACGCTGGGTCTGTGTGGGCGTGAGGCCCTGCAGGAGGCCACAGAGGCAGCGCCTCATGCATTTATTGGATGGTTTGTCATTCGTGGCTTGGAGTCTGGGGGACGTCGGAAGCTGGGAACCAGCCCAGCCGGAGCTTCCTCAGGAGCTGGGGGACCCAGCCCCCAGGCCTTTCCTCCTTGCTCTCCACTCCAGAGGCCTCTGCAAAGCACAGACAGGCAGCCCTGTGGGCCCTCTGGCGGGAGGGGCCTTCCCCAGGGTGCCCACGGAAGGGGCAGCGGGGTGACACCCAGCGGGGGGGGGGGGAGCCCCGCCCGCCAGGGAGGGTGCAGGAGGCAGGGTGGCTCATTCCAGAAGGTCAGAGCTGGCTGCCTGGGCATCTCCCCTCCTCGGGGCAGGAGGGTCTGAGAGCAGCTAGGGACCTGTGACCTCTGCAGGGTCGCTGAGGTTAAGGAGGGAGGCTGTGTGGAGCGGGGTGCTGTTGGCTGTCTTACCAAGGTAGACGGCACTCTCCTTCTGGGCCCTTCCGTCTCCCTGGGAAGGAAGAAGGCACAGTGAGGACGGGGTGGCTCTCCACTGTACAGGTGGGGAAGCTGAGGCCTCATTGCACAAGAAGTGGGGGGAGCCCGGGGTTCAGACACGCTCTGCTCATATCATGTCCGCTCCTCTCAGCCTGGTCATCTTGAGGTGCCCCAGCCACCCCACCCTGCAGTGTTCTGGGGCTCCCAGAAAGACCCATGGCCCCGAGATGTCCCAGCTGAGGAGCCAGGCCTCCCTACCGTCCAGCCTGGGGGCCCTGCCGCCTCCTCCCCAGAACGAACGGGGCTGGCTGCTTCCAGCCTTGGGGACCTCGCCCTCCCGTCATCCTGCGACAGGCTGTCAGCCTCCTCCTTGGGGGCCGTATCACTCAGTCTTCCAGTTGCCTCGGGGGCCACGGCCTGCTGGGAGGGACAGGCGGGCATAAGATGAACCGAGGAGCCCACAGAATGCCTCGTCCCTCCCCGTTCTCCACACTTTGTTTTCCCAGGGAAGTCCTGCCCTTCTCAGCTCAAGCTGTGGGAGGGTTGGCAAGTTTCCTGGAGGGGACCCTGCCATCCTGCCTGGGACTCCCAGCCATGAGCCTGGGTTCCCTGGGCCTCACGAGGCTCCGACGGGAGAGGGCCCTGGCCCCGGCCCTTCCGGGGGAGGCCTCACTCACCTCAGGGGCTGGCTTCTTCCCGCTCTTGATTCTGCGTCTCTACAGAGGGAAACAGCTGGGAGTGGCCGGGAGCCCTTCCCTAGCCGGCCTGTCCCCTCACTGTGTCTACCAAGTGTGCCCACGACAGCCACCCACTCCGGGGGAAGGAGGGCCCCGGCACTGACTCACCTGAGCTGTCGCAGGGTAGCACTTATTCATCGGCCCCCACACCGGCCTCAAGGTCTCCCCCGGGGGCTGTAGGACAAGGAGTGGGGGAGGGGGAGGGAAGGCTGCGGTGACATCTGAAGCCTGTTAAATCTGCACACACAGACACCTAAGACTACAGGGGACTGAAGGAATTCCTCAAATGAAAAGCAACTCTGTCTTTAGAAATATAAAACTTCGCATAATCGTTCAAACAGCAACCTCTAATTCTTGAAAAATGAAAATATGATATAATAATGGGACTGGAAAATCCAATCACAGTGTAGAAGATAAAGTTGAAAACAAATATTTCCCAGAGAGAACAGAGAAGATAGCAGGGGCAGCCACAGCTGCATCATAGATCTTTCTAGAACAGGGAGCAGAGGCAGCAGACTGGGCTGGCAGGGAGAAATACCAAATAAATACATTCTTTTTTCATCAAGACAGCTTCCTAAAGATGAGGGACGTAAGTCTACAGAAGAGAAGGACTCACCAAGCATCCACGACAATGGATAATGGAGACCCACCCCAGGTTATGTCAAGAAATTACAGAACAGTGAGGACAAAGAGAAGAAAGAACCTACAGACTTCCAGAGCTACAAAGAAAAAAGTCTGTTTTAGACATTCAATTGCATCAGACTTTTGTGTACCAACATTGGAAGCCAGAAGACAACGAGAACCTTCAGAATCGGTGAGAAAATGATTTCTAGTCTAGAACTCTATGCCTTGCCAACTCTGGGTTGAGTATGAATTAAGACTGTTTCAGACATGTACTATCATAAGATCGCCCCTCGGGAAGCAACTAGAGGTCGTGCGCCACCAAAATTAAAGAGTGACACGGGGCCCCACACATGAGAGAAGGCAAGCGCTCCCCAGGACAGTGAAGGGAGGGCCCAGCACAGCTGAGCAGCGGGGCTCATGGGCACCCCTCCAGACTCAAACAGGAGGACACGGCCTCCGGGCGACTGTGTCTCCGTGAAAATGGTGACACTGAAAAATCACCTCATTTGTCTAAATGTACTGCAAGGAGGTTTGTATTGGAGAGTTTGAGAGATTATAGGTGCAGAGCAAAATTTAACATTTAAAAACAGGCAAAACCAAAATGATGCACACAGAGTAAACTTAGTCTACTATATGACTCGGCTAAGAATACTATGTACATGATTTTTGAAAAGTAAATCGTCAGTATTGGTCTAATACCAATGATGACATATGCCTAGTAGAATGGCTTTAAAAAAAAGGCAAGTGATGGAGGTGACATGGTATTTATCTAAGTGAGAAGGGAGCCTACGTTTCATCACTATCAAGTGGGAGCTGCTGGGTCGCTGCGAGGTTTAAATGACATAACAGATGGGCAGCATTTCATCCAGCACGTGGCCCTAGGTGGGCAGCCAGCAGCCATCCGCGCCCCCCCACGCCCCTCGCGGGCTGGGGGAGGGTATCCCACCACAGGCTCTTAGATCTGCCAATCAGGGAGGGCATGCGACCCCTGGTAGGTGCCCTGCTTACTGCCACCCCACACAGGGGTGCAGAACCATACTCCAGGGCTGCTCACGTGCCTTAGGGCCGCCCATTCCTGTGCGTGCATCCAGGCCACGTGACACCCACGAGGGGTGGGGCCTGGGTTTCCGCACTCGCACGCGATTGGCTGGCCATCTGCGGGCCAGCAGCGGGTCCCAGCCTCCGGCCCTGACGCACGCAGGTCCTTACCTGCGAGGACTCCCCAGCGACCTCGTGGGCGGGGGCTGTTTTCCCCACGGACCTCTGAAAGAAGTAGTACAGCACTCCTGCAGGGAGGTGAGTGGGGAAAGACCGGTTCAAACATTTCCAACGAGAGCGATGTGACTGTGTTCAAGTGTCAGCATTTACAGCACGCCAGAAGTCATCCCCTTTTAAGCTATTTAAGCTTGTGATGAGAGGTATTAGATATTCACTTAGGATGGGCGAGGGGATATGTAGTTTTTTAAAGGGTATCCAAGCAACAATTTGAAAATCATTGCTATGGGACATAATTCGGTTGTGTGGGTTTTTTGGTTGGTTTGTGGAGGGTTTTTTTTTTTTGGTGGGGGGGAGTGTCAGTCTTAGAGTTAGACATGGGTTCAAATCCTGGGTGCACTCTGAAGGTGCAGAGGCAAGAAAGGGAGGCGAAAGGCCGGCCTGGGCGGCTCTGAGCAGTGTGGCCAGCCCCTGGGGAGCCCCAGGGGACAGCTGGAGACTGGGGTGGCTCTGAGGGGAGAGCCAGCGTCCCCAACCCTCCCCAGCGCCCAGGCCCTCACCTGCGAGGATGAAGATCTGCATCACGTACAGGGACCTGAAGAGCCTGGGAGGAAAGCGGAGCTGAACGTGAGCGAGGCTGGGGTCTCCCGTGCCCTCCCGGTGGGGACTAGCTTTCCTCCGCAGTCCAGGCCCCAGGACGCGCTCCGCCAGGGCGCAGCCCGTCCACACTGTGGTGGCCGGCATGACTCTGCGCCTCTGCCACCTCCAAAGCCAGACGTGGAGTCTGGAGCACAGAGGGGCCCCCACCCCGTCTCTCTTCTTTCCTCCCTTCCTTGGGTCCATCTTGCCCCTCTAGCCAGAGGGCAGGGACCAGGCCATGGCTGCGCATTCAAAGATGCGCATTTGGCGCTGGATTAGCCCCAACCCCTGAAACCCCCCCAATGTTCTCCCCACTCTGAGCTGCCAGATCCATGTTCCACCCGCCAGGACCGGGTTCTCTGCCCCGACCCTGAGTCCCAAGGACATTGTAAGTCAGGGAAAGGGGCACAGAGAACTGTTTTCCCTTTTGGGTCCACGTGGGGTTCCCCTTCCTGGTCATCGGACGTGGTGACAGGGCCCACGTAAACATTACCTCTCTCTCTGGTGGCACAGACCCAACACCATTTTCAGTCTAAGAAGAAAAGGTAGGCGATAGTCAACGTCTCCCACAGGCCCAGGAGCCCCGTTCCTGTACGAGGGGGCTTACAGGAGTCACGTTGGGGTGAGGGGTGGGGGGAGTGGCAAGGAACCCCACCGGCAGGGCTCAGCCAGGGATGGCCTGCTGATCACAAATGGAGGTCAAACTCAGGATGCAGTGGGCTGGCACTAGGAGCTCAGAAAACACTTAGAAATTTCTCCTAAGACCTCAGAGCGCCAAACAAAAGATGGTTTCCTTGCCCTCAGACCTGAAAAGGTCAAGTCCCAGGGAACCAAATGGGAAAAGGGGGTTGGGGTAGAATTAAGGAGGAAGGTGAGGCTGTGTTGGACGTTTGGTGTAGCATGTTCTCAGGTGTTGGTGGAAAATGATGATAGTAAATAATAATGACTAGAAACTACCCAAACTTTAAAGTGCTTTCTGGGTTATGCAGTGTTTCAGGAATAATTTGGGGATACTGGGAGAAATCCCTCGTATCCTAGAAACATCCTGTCTGAAAACCCCTCCCCACCCCCAGCATTGGAATCCCTGTAAACTGACACCACTGTCAAGTCGAGGTCTCCAGAGAGATGGGCCCTTGATGGGCCACAAGCCTCCGTCCCCAAGTCTACTCCTTAGTGTCACAGCGACTACTTCAGAGTCTCATTAAACAGCCAACCCCGCCTCTGTTTCCCGCACTTTTAGCAGGGGACACAGGCACCATCAGATGCGAGCTCCCTTGACTTCCTGCCACCAAACCCACCTACTTTTCTGCTTCTCATGGACCATGTCCTCTTGTGGGGAGGGGCTGCCCTCTCCTCTCTGAGATCGGCCCCCCTCCTCTACTGAACTCCATCTGGTCTTCTCACAGCCTGGGCGTTTGGGGGTCCCCTCTCTTACTTGTATATTCAGCCATGTCTTCTATTCTGGCCCTTCGCTATCAGCATTTAAACACATCCCTCATCTCTTCCACTAAAAGAACAAGGCCTTCTCTCTTGAACCCGTATCTCTTCTCCAGCTACCGTCCTACTGGTCCCCTACCCTTCACGCCAGTCTCTTTGAGAGAGCTGCCTATAGTGGATGTCTTCGCTCTCCCTCTCCCTCACTCCACAGCCCACCTCGATCTGTCTCTGTCCCCATAAGTCCCTGAAACCTCTCCCACCAAGGTCAACGATATGCACCCAGTCACAAAAATCCAGGGGGCCCTTTCCAGGCCTTGGCTCATGTCATCCTCTCTCCTTAAGGCACCAGCACCTCCCTCCCTTCCCCTTGATCAGCATCTCCTCTGGGAATACTGCGAGCCATGAGTTCGGCAGCAAGCTTTGTTAGTCATTTATAACTTGGTGTGAGTGGAGTTACCGGGCTTTTTTGAGTGGATGTGTAGAGAAGGAAAAGGGGAGAAAATGAGTACTGAGGGAGAAGAGAAGAGGGGCAGAAAGGTGATGCCAAGTAGGGAAGGAAGCCAAAAGGGTAGGCTAAGAGTCAAAGACAATTCTTACCTGCTTAGGTGGTTTATTGAGGGAGCCTTCAAACCTACTTTCCAACTATGCCAACCCTGTGACGTCAGTGATCGGCAGAGGATCCTTCGATCATATCAGTGTCCAGCAGCCTGCTCGCCTCCAGGCCCCAGGACTGAGCCTGAGAAGGGCACCAGAGCCAGCTAAGTCTGGGAGTCCAGTGGACAGCCCCTCCCTTTGGCAAGGAGAGTGGTCTCTATGTGTGACATCACGTCTTAGGGAGCTTTATGACAGGACAGCCTCTCCAACCTTGGCCAGAGCAGTATGTTGATTGCCTCATGATGACTTTCAACCTCCCCAAATCAGAGGCAGCACCTTGGCAGGTATCTCTTTGATTCCATTCCATGCCGTTGATACCACCTGAGCACCTACGATGTGCCAAGCTCTGTATGAAGTCCTGTAGGGACACAGAGACACGAAGGTGTGTGAGATTCAGTCTTGTTACATAACACAATAAGCATATTTTCTGAATCAAAAGTAAGGACACAGCCTGACAATTTCTAAGTGTCATCCATTCATCCAACCAGAGTCTGTTGAGCTCCCATTTTGGGCCAGGAATAATACCAAGGGGCTAGAAAGATACACGGGATGCAGAGACTTCCCTTGAGATGCTTGAAGACATCAAATAGATATCTTCTAATTCAAGACAATAATTTCTACCCTCTCCAAATTACTAGAAATGTAACTAAATGATAATTATAAAACTATGGGTGGTTAAAACTGAGGAATGCCTGAGTTTCACATATACGTGAAACATTAACCAAGATAGATCATATTCTCAATTATAAAACAAATCTCAATAAATTTTAAAAGACTAAGTACATTCTTTGTCCACAATGGAATTAAATTAGAAATCAGTAACAGAAAGGTCTCTGGAAAGTTCCAAAATATTTAGAAACTAAACAATACACCTTTAAATAACATATGGGTAAAATTAAAAGTCAAAAGGAAATCAGAAAGTATTTTGAACTGAATGAAAATGAAAAAATCAGAATTTGGGGGACTCAGCTAAAGCAGTACATAGAGGAAAACTTATAGCACTAAAATACCTATATTAGAAAATAAGGTCTCAAATCAATGACTGCAGTTTTTACCTTAAGAAAATAGATATGGAAGAACAAATAAAACCCAAGTAAGCACAAGAAAGGAAATAAAGATCAGAGTGGGAATAAATAAAATAGAAAATCAATAGAAAAAAATCAATTAATCAGAGGCTGATTTTGTGAGATCAACAAAGTATATAATCCTCTAGGTAGACTAGATTAGGAAAAAAAAGAAATGAGACACAAATGATCCATACTGAGAATGATGAAGATGACTTTGTCACAGATTCTATAGATACTAAAATAATAATAAGAGAGTACTTTTGAACAACATTATGCCAATAAGTTTGACAATATAGATGAAGTGGACAAAATCTTTAAGTCACAAAGTACCAAAGCTCATGCGAGAGAAATTATACAACCTGAACAATCTTATATCTATTAAAGGTATTGAATTTATTTAACTTCCCACAAAGAAAATTCCAGGCTCATTTAGCTTCACTAGTGAATTCTACCAAACTTTTAAGGAAGATGTAATATAAATTCTACACAAACTCTTCCAGAAAAGCAGGAGGGAATACTTTTCAACTCCTTCTGTGAGGGGAGCATTATTTGATACCGAAACCAGGCTAAGATTAAAAGAAAACTACATCTCAACATCCCTTATAAATATAGATACATATATTATCAATGAAATCTTATCAAATGGAAATCAAAACATATAAAAGAGATCATACATCATTACCAAAGGAGTTTGTTCGGGAATGCAAGGTTGGTTTAACATTGAAAAATCGATTTATATAATTCACTATATTAGCAGACTGAAAAAGCAAAATCATATGATTATCTCCACAGATGTACAAAAAGAATTAAACCAAATCAACATCTGTTCCTGAAGAAACTCTCAACAAACTAGGAGTAGTTGAGAACATCCTCGACCTGATGAAGGACGTCTATGAAAAACCTAGAGTTAATAATATACTCAACAGTAAAACACTAAATGCTTTCTCCCTAAGTTCAGAAATAAAGTAAGGATGTCTGTCCTCATGACTTCTATACAACATTGTACTAGAAGTTTTAGCCAGTGAACTAAGTTAAAAAAGAAGTAAAAGGCAACCAGATTGGAAAGGAAGAAGTCAAATTGTCTTTATTTGCAGATAACATGACTGTGTATAAAATCCTATGGAATCATCCAAAAAGCTACTATAATTTAACAAGGTGGAAGGATGTAACATCAATTACAAAAGTCAATGATATTTGTTGTGAACCTAAAACCACTCTAAAAATAAAAATCAATTCTAGTTCTATACATATTCTCAATGAACAATTGGGAATTAAAATTTTTAAAAATACTTTTGTCATAGCATCCAAAATACGAAATACTTCCAGAGAAATCTGACAAAAGATGTGTGCAAGGCCTGTATATAAAAAAAAACTACGTAACATTACCAAGAGAAATTAAAGAAGACCTAAATAAATAAAGAGATATACCATGGTCATGGATTAGAAATTCAACATTGTTAAGATGTCAACTCTAACAAAATAAAAAAATTTTTAAAAATCCATTCTACCCTCAAATTGATCTAAAGATTTAGTAATAAAAATCCCAGCAAATTTTGTTGTTGTTGAGATCAATATGTTGCTTCTAAAGTTCATATGAAAATACCCAGAACCTACGATAACCACCTCACAGGGGACCTCAAGCCAGAGACACTCTAACCAGCTTCATCTGGATTCCTGGCCCACACAAACTGTGAGATAATCAACATGTATTGTTTTTAGCTGCTAAGTTTTGAGGTAATTTGTTCATAACAATAAATAAACATTCTAGGATACAAAATGCAACATCCTGCATTAGGAACTCACTGATGGGCTTACCAGTAGGCTAGACACAGCAGAAAATAGAATGATGAGATGCTCTGTGAGTAGCGAATGCTCTGTTGCCTAATACAGAAGTCTTGTGTTTTGTTAGGGACCAAACATACATACACATACTATGTGTACAACAGGCTGTGTTCCTTGTTTTGAAGATTCATGTGCATAAAGATGTTATTTCTATATTCAATGCAATCTCAATCAAAATTCTTACAAGATTATTGTTTAAAAAGTGACAAGCTGATTTTAAAATTAATGTAGTTTTAAAAATGCATAAGATTGCCAAAAAATTTAAAAATAAGACTTGTTCTAAGGATATCAAAATACACCTAATTAAAATTGGGTGGTACTGACTAAAATAAATAACTCAATGGAACAGAAATTGACCTGTATGTTTTTAGAGCCTTAGAATATGATAAATACATATTTTGATTATGTGAGAAAAGGAGTTAGGATAAATGATTATCTATTTTTTTAAAAAGATGGATTCCTATTTATACTATTAAAATGCACCAAAAATCTAGATTAATATAAAATAATAAATGCTAAAAAAAAAATCTAAGTATTTTTTAAAAGAACATGTTTGTAACCATAGGAGAGATTTTAAATAAGACACAGATATTTATTCTATATAAATATTTAAATTTCTATATGACAAAGCTGAAACAAAGTTGAAAGCAAAAAAGGAATGGGGTATTTGTAGAATATATGGCAAAGGATTAATATAGAGACTATATAAAACATTCCTACAAATCAGTAATATAATGAAATAGGGAAAAAAGCAAAGAACATGAAAAAAGATAAGTGGCCACATAAAAAGCTCAATTTCATTGATAATCACGAAAATTAAGACAACAAAGAGCTATTATTTTCTCCCCTTAAATTGGCAAAAATTTGAAACCAATAAATTAAATATTGAAGTGGGTATAAGGAGCCAGATCTTTCAACCACCAGTGAGTGACAGGGCAATTCAGAATATCTGTTTAAAATGTACATACATACCTTTTTGCTTCAGCAATTCTACTTCTAGTTCTCTATTCCAGAGAAATATTCAAGACGGCAGAAAGGAGACGTGAATGAGGATGGTCCTTGTTTTTAATTGCATTGAATTGGAAACTAGCTAGATCTATGAAGAGAGGACCAACAAAAATATGATATGTCCATGTCAAAAATTATGGAAATAAAATGAGGCAGATCTATATAACCTGACAGAATAATTTTGGGGACATTTCATGAAAAGGACAAGCTGCAACACAACAGGTAGGGTAGGATTCAGATATAGAAATAAAATCCTTCCTCCCCAAAAGCTCAGTCCACGAACTCAAATGTGTAAGAAATAGTGAAATGACATATTTCTTTATTGCTACTTAAGACCAAAATTTTAACTGCAAGCCCTCAACTCATCAAGTTAGTGAGAAATGAATAGTATGTAACTGAGGCATTGTTACCCCTCACCCCCGGATCCAAAATTTTGCCCAGATTCCAGAAGCATTTGTATCCCCGAGGCTTCATGAAGACCAGAACTACATGTCTGTCTTCTCTATGTCCTCTGTATTTGGCTCAGCGGGTGTCAGAGCACACCAAGCACACAATGTCTGGGAAATGCATGCCATAGTCACGCAGTGGATGAGTGGCAGGGCCAGAGTCCCTGAGTCCTGTCCACCATTCTGTTCTCCTGACGACCGCTTAGGCCCATGCTTTGTAGGAACTGGCCAACTTCGCTCCCACGGTGCCAGTGCAGAGGCCGGGGAGGAGGGGCAGTTATGAGCCAGAGAGGTGTCAGGGCAAGACTAGCAGGGAGCTAGCTAGTCACTATGCAGGGTCCCCAGCCCTTAGTGTCAACTGAGGCTGCGTGGAGAACCTGGACTTCTCCCCCCACTCACAGTAACAAGGAAGCTCGTCTACTTCCCCTGCTGGTGTCAAAGGAAGCCAGTTAAAAGAGAAAGTTTACTTAAGACCTATGACTTCATAATCTAATACCCAAAATATCCGCGTTTCAATAGAAAAATCACTCCTCATACCGAAGACAAGGAGCATCTTAAACTGAATGAAAAACAAAAGACAGTCATTAGGTGCCAAGAGCAAGATGACAGATATGATAGAATTATCCGATCAAGATTTAAAGCAGACATTATACACATGCTTCGACAAGCAATTATGAACATGCCTGAAACAAAATAAAATAGCGTCAGTCTCATCAGAGAAACATTAAATAGGAGAAAGAACCAGGTGGAAATTTTAGAACAATAACTGAAATGAAAAACTCAGTGAATGGGTCCATAGGCCAAAAAGAAAATAACCAGTGAACTAGAATATAAGACAGTGGAATTTACCCAATCTGAATAACAGAAAAAACAGACTGAGGAAAAAATGAGCAGAGCCTCCAAGAGCTGTGGGATTACTTAAAAAGATCCAGCATCATGGAAGGAGAGGAGAAAGAGGGCAGGGCTGAAAAAACATTGAAAGAAAACTTTCCAAATTTTGTAAAAGGCATAAAATGACAGCCCCAAGAAGCTGAGCAAATCACAAGTGAGATCAATTCAAACAAGTCCACATCAAGATACATCATAGTCAAACTTCTAAAAACTAAAGAAGAAATCTTGAAAGTAGCCAGAAAATAATAACACCATACCTATATGGAAAAATCAATTTAAATAACAGCTGATTTCTCATCAGAGGCCAGAGAGGCCGGAAGGAAGTGACATGATAATTTTCTAAGTGTTGAACTGTTAAACCAGACTCATATCCAATGAAAATATCCTTCAGGAATGCTGGGAGAAAATCAGGAAATTCTCAGATAAAGGGAAACACAGAATTTGTCACTAGCTGATATGATCAGCTGACTTTTAATAAGGGTGTAAAAACAATTTAGTAGAGAAAAGCTGGCTTTTTAACAAATGGTTCTGGAGTAATCGAACATCCGAACTTTTACCTACATCTAACACCTTATACAAAAATTAATTCTAAATAGATCAGGTACTTAAATGGAAAACATAAAACTTTTTTTTTTTTTAATCATAGAATATCTTCTGGACTTAAGGATAGGCAAAACGTTTTTAAATTTGACAGCAACAGTGCAATCCATAAAAGGAAAAAAAATGATAAATTGGCTCTTATCAAAATTAAACTTCTGCTCTGTGAAAAACCCTGTTGAAGAGATTAAAAATAAAGCTACGGAGTGAGGGACAATATTTGCAACCCCCACATCCGACAAATGACTAGTATCTAGAATGTATGAAGAACTCTCAAAACTCAACAGGTTTACAAATAATCTCATTAGAAAATGGGCAACAGATATGAAAAGACATGTCACTAGAGAGGCTCTAACATGGGAAATAAGCGTGTGAAAGGCTGTTTAAAACATCACTAACCATTAGGGAAATGCAATTAAAACGAGATATCCCTACAGAATGGCTGTTGCCATAGCAGATGCAGAAGAGGATGTGGAGAAACTGCATCTCACTCACACGTTACTAATGGGAACGTAAAATTGTACAGTTGCCCTGGAAAAGAATTTGCTAGTTTCTTAAACAACTAAACATGCAGCAAAAAAAAAAAAAAAAAAAAATGGCTGAGCTATTGCACTCCTGGGCACCAAAGAAATCAAGACTTCTGTTAAAGTTAAACTTGACCTACAGCTTGTAACTGGTATCAGGGACTGACTCTAAATTCTTTTCACCATATCACCACATTGCCTCTAATTCTATAGAGGATATTTACTTTCTGTATTGTGCTGTCCTTCCCCAATTTTCTAAAATCATTGTTTTTAATAAGGACAAGTAGGAGATTTTCTTTTTCAGTGTGATGAGAAGAAGAAGGTATCATTAAAATACACTGGACTCTCCATATTTGGAAAATCATCACAGACTTTTTTCAACAGCTTTATTGAGATATTATTTACATGCCACATAATTTATCCTTCATCTATTTAAGTGTACAATTCATTTTAATATTTGACAATTGAATTGAGTATTTACAAACTGCACATTATCATGATTACCATCAGCCTAAATAGAAACATTATGCCACATCCACTCATTTCCGCGGCAGCCCCTGACAACCACTAATCTATTTTCTGCTTGTATAGATTTGCCTTTTCTGAACCTTTTGTATAAATGGAATCGTTGGATATATGTTCCGTGTCTAGCTTCTTGCACTTAGCATAATGTTTCCAGGTTGCGTCATGGCTGAAGAGTATTCTGCTGTATGAATAGAGCACATTTTGTTTCTCCACTTTTTTTTTTTTCCTTGTCCATCTACCTGATGGACTTTTGAGTTGTTTCTATTTTTGGTTATTGAAAATAATGCTGCTATGACCATTTGCATGCAAGTCTTTGTGTGGAAAACTGTTTTCATTTCTCCTGGGGAAATATCTAGGGCTGGATTTGCTGGGTCAGATAGGAAGTCTATGTTTAACTTTTTTATAACTGTCAGACTGTTTTCCAAAGTGGCTGTACCATTTTATATTCCCAGCAATGTACGAGGATTCCAATTTCTCCACATCCTCAGCAACACTGCTATTGTCTTTTTTATTCTGGGTATTTTTGGTGAGAAATGGTATCTTATGGTTTTGACTTTTACTTAATGACTAAAGATGATGGGTATCTTTTCATGTATTTATTGGTCATTTGTATATCTCCTTTGGAGAAATAGCTATTCAAATCCTTCTCTAATGAAAAAATATTTTATTTTTTAGAGCTGTTTTAGGTTCACAGCAAAACTGAATGAAAAATACAGAGTTCCCGTATACCTTTCCCCCCACCACCACTGACACACACATTCACAGCCTCCCCCACTAGAGTGGTACATTTGTTACAATCGATGAACCTACGCTGACATCATTGTCAACCAAAGTACATAGTTTACATTATGGTTCACTCTGTGGGTTGGGACAAATGTATAATGACATGTATCCATCATTGCAGAATCGTACGTGGTCCCACTGCCCTAAAACCCTGCATTGCACCTATTCATCTCCCCTCCTCCCAGCCGCTGGTCACCAATGCTCTTTCCATTTGCCTTCTTCCAGTATGTCATATAGCTAGAATCACACAGTATGTACCCTTTTGAGACTGGCTTCTTTCACTTGGTTATATCCATTTACATTTCCTTCATGTCTTAATGGCTTGAGAGCTCATTTCTTTCTAGCACTGAAGAATACCTCATTGTACGTACCACAGTTTATTCATTCACCCACTAAAAGACTTCTTGGTTGCTTCCAAGTTCTGGCAATTACAGATATAAACATCTATGTGCAGATTTTCTGTGGACATAATTTCAATTCATTTGGGTGATATCAAGGAGTGTGATGGCTGGATTGTAATGTAAGAATGTTTAGTTTTGTAAGAAAACTGCCAAACTGTCTTCCAAAGTGGCCGTATGATTTTGCATTCTCACCAACAACAGGGAATGAGAATTCCTGCTACTTCACACCCTCATCAGCATTTGGTGTCACCTTTGCTCATTTTTAATGGGGCTATTTGTCTTTTTATTATTGAGCTGTAAGAACCTTATGCATATTCCAGATACGAGTCCTTTATGAAATATATGATTTGCCAATATTTTCTTCCAGTTTGTGGGTTGTTTTAGAGGCCCCCCTTTTTTTAATGAAAAAGATTAAACACTAAATGCATGATAGTGGTTACTTCTGCAAGAGGCAGGCACATGCACCAGGCTAGAATTACACAAGCAGATATCGTACAGGTGCCATCAGAGGTAGCATGCAGTCTCTGGAGCCAGCTACCTGGATCTCAAACCAATGATGTCAAAGCAACTCAGTCTGTGTCTCAGTTTTCTCTGCTGTAAAGTGAGTATAACAGCACTTATCTCACAGGTGTGTTGTGAGGCTTTAACAAGTTAACGTGCCTTGAGAACTTAAAACAGTGGTTACCAGGAATATAGCATGCTTTGTAAAAACCTTAATTATATTGCCATTTCTTAAGTTGGGTACCAGGGTTCAAAGTTTCCATTTTATTATCATGCTTTATCATTTACATATACTATGTGCTTTCTTTTGTATAACTCATTTACATGTACAAATGTATTTTAAAAGATAATAAAGGGAGAATAAAATCTCAAATTTAAAACATTTAAGATGGGAAAGACTGGGCTAGACACAGCGCCATACCCCATGCTAGCCTGGGACCCAGAGCTCAGTTCAGCCCTGGCCTGGCTCCTTCCCCAACACTCACAGGCTACCTGTCAACTCCGCTTTCAGAAAAGTCCCTGAACCCCAGGCAGGAGTCAGTGGAGTGGGGAGAACCTAACAGAGCAAGTGATCTAGATTTTGCACCACCTCAGCTTCCTCACCTGGTGAATGGGGATGCTCACAGTGCCTACCTGATCTATCACATAACGTAAGACTAGGTAACTCTAGCTAGCGCCTGTCATGTTGTTATTTTTTCCTTCACACTTGTAAGCTGCCCTCATGTTCAGAGATAATCTCAGCAGGAAAATGCCGGAAAGAAACGAATACCCAGAATGGACGCTCTATCTAAGTCTCCTTCCAACTCCAAAACTCTGGGCTGATGTTTACAGAGATCCAGGGTTTGGGATGGAAATAATCCGTGTCCAAAATAGGGTTAATGATATAACCCACCTCCCCAGATGTGGAAAAGCGCCCAGAAACAAAGGCCAGGAAAGCGCTTTCACATCTACACAGCGCTTCTACAGAGTTGGTTTCTAGTGGGAGAAGAGTTGCAGGAAAGCCGCCGAGGGGCCAGGCCAGGTCAGCGGCACGGTACCCCAGGCGACATTACCTGCCGCAGCCGTCACCTTACGGCCCGCGGTCCCCGTCCCGGAAGCTGACAGAGGAAGCTCGGCTCGGCCAGCGCGCCAAAGGGCGCTACTAACCCAGGAGCGGCGCGGCCAGCTCGCGGGCAGGACGCCGGAGCCCCGGAGGCGAGTCCCCTGCCCGGTGCCAGCGGCCCGCGGCCAGCCTGGGCCCCGAGCGCCCCCTGGCGGCGCCGTCGCCAGCAGGACGCCCAACGCGCGAGCGTGCGTTTGCGCGGGTGAGCATGCGCAGTCCGCACCAACCGGTCCCGCCCACCCACTGGGTTTGGGGGCGTGGCGTTCGGTTTTAGCCAACGGGAAAAGGGCTGCGCTCGCAGGTTGAAAAGGGATGGGGTGCGGAGGTAGTTTCTCTAGCAAGATGGCGGCGAGCGGCGTCCCCAGGGCCGCTGCTGCGGCCAGCACCTCGGTGAAGCCCATTTTCAGTCGGAACCTAGACGAGGCCAAACGGAGGGTGCGCGAGCTCTACCGTGCCTGGTATCGGGAGGTGCCGAACACTGGTGAGAGGCGTCGGCGTTCGCGGGGCCCCGGAGGCAGCCGCCCAAGGTCGCGGCTGTCCCGGCCTCTTGAGTTTTCCCTGGCCGAGCTTCAGGGGAAGAGGGTCACCCGCGTCTTGGTGGAGCCGACCTGGTGGCGGCGCCTGTGTATGACCAACCGTGCCCAGCGTTCGCACCGCGCTCCCAGGCGCCCTCGGCGCTTTGGCTTCCACGTTCCCCCGTAATTCTTACCGAAACCTTGGAAGGGGGAGTAGGGGCTGTCAGTGACATCCTTATTTTATAGGGGAGGGAACTGAGGCATTGAGAGGCGAAGTGACGCGCCCAAGGCCTAGAGCTAGTGCGTGGTGCGTCTGGAACCCAAAGTCAGCTGTAGCGTTCCAGAAGACGGGTGTAACTAAAGTGGCTGTAGGGCTTGCCCGAATACCTGATTCCCACCTCCCGCACTAAAACAGAAACTGAACCAAAGAAGGGAAATGATTTTCCCAAGGTCATTCATAAGTCAGTAGCCGTGCCTTTTCCAGACCATCCAGTGAGATGTCCTCCCCAAACCCCTAGGGTCTCCCAGGTCTTGCTTCCAATATTCTACTTGCCCCTTTAGTAACTCTATCCCACTCCCTGCTGTCCTGTCCTCTACTACTTCAGAACCCTGCAGTCACTTAGATGTCACTCAGAGAACCAATCTGTTCACCTGATGGATTAAAATATAAACTTCTAGGTGCAGAAACTTTGTTTTCTTACCTTGGCACCCCACTCAGTGTTGCCCAATATACCTGATGATAGAAAGGCTGGGGAAAATTCCATCTAAACTGTCAAGGGCAGTACCAAAATGTCAGGGACTGGGTGTTTTATTTCGTTGATTTCGTGTGTTTTAATGTAGACTATCACGGCTAGTCTGAGGGGGAAGGTGGTTTTCAGGGAGGTGAGCACCATAGCCCCCTTCAGGGTTACCACTTCCCTGCCAGGTGTGAAAAGCAGTAGAATGTGGTGGCTCCAGGCCCTACTCCTTACGGGCAAGGTATTTCATCTTGCTGTGCCTCAGTTTTCTCATCTGTGAAATGAGGATAGTAGTACCTTCTTCAGCGAATTAGTGTATTAAATAGGTAAACATACATAAGGTGCTTAGGAAAGGGCCTGGCACTTAGATACTCATTAAATGTTGGCTGTTACTCTCATGTCTGTTATCATCATTGTTATTTATAGGACTTACTCTAGCAGGAGCCTGCTTGTAGAACCCAGTTCTTTGATGTGTAGAAACTGTGACTGCTCCACAATGTCTCATCCTCAAGCTGGCTCTTTGAGAGATGGCTGATAATGAGAACTTGAACCTGCAGTCTACGAGGCAGAGAGAAACTTGAGTGAATTCAGGGCCTTCAGGGGACAGGTGGATGGATAATACGTGTGGGGAGTGACATGAGCAAGTATGTGTGGAGTGTGTATTCAAATTAAGATATTTTAAAACATAATGTTTGCCCAGCATTATTTCTGTGAATGCCCACAATCTTTTCTTGCTACAGAACGGAGCAGGAAGTAGAGAACAGTTGGAATCGACTTATACCAAGGTTTCTCACTAGCAGCATTTGTACTGGACAATTCTTTGTTGTGTCGGGCTATCCTGTGCATTGTAGGATGTTAGCAACTTCCCTGGCCTCTACCCACCAGATGCCGGTAGCACTTTCTCTCTCATTGTGACAACCCCCCAGACATTGCCAAGTGTTCTAGTTGGGGGCAGGTGGCAAAATCTGGTCTGAGAACCACTGATTTAGCCCAGACAGCTCAGCAGGGTACAGCTTAGGCTGTTCCTGTGTGCTTTCCCGCCACCTCTCTCTCTGGTGGAGGGCTGTGACCAGGGGGTTAGGATGGGAGGAAGGAGTCTCAGATAAAGCTATGGAATTTGTCTCTCTACAGACAAGGGTTCTTAATCTGGGAGGATGGGCACTCAGGGATCTGTGAAGTGACATTGTAAGCAAAGCTTTGCATTTGTGCATGTGACACTTTCCTGAGAAGGTTCATACACCCAGTGCCCTGGTGTGTGGTTCAAGGAACGGGGATGATGGGCACCAGCTCCCCTAGTGTGCCTAAAGGTGCCTTGTTTTTTTCTCCCAAAATTGGGCAGGAATCCAATATAAACATGCAGGAAAGGGAAGTACGGATAGCAGGGAAAGATTTCTCATATTTTTGTCCTTAAAAAAGCTCTGATTGTAAATCTTAAAAAACAGTACACAACCTGGATTCCAGGCCCAAGTTTGCCAGGGACCCAGTAGTATGACCTCAGGCAAGTCCCCACATGCCCTAGGCCTTGCTCCCTGCAAGAGGCAAGATTCTAAATTCCAGGATCCACATTAGTTTATATTTGTTTTTGTATCTATCTTATTCTATGTTTGCTGTTTTCTAAAATTCCTAATATGATACGGTAGTGCTTAACAGTCCAGTCTCTGGAGGAAAACCTCCGTTGTGTATCATTTTCACATGGTGTGAGTACTCAAACCAAGGTTGATTTTGAGCTACCAGCGTGAAGTCCGTGAAGGCAGATTCGGGGAGAGATGTGTATAGTGGGCTCCCCGTGAGAGCCCGCGCCAGCACACCACCTGGTTGCTGAGCCCCTTCTGGTGTGAGTGGTCCCCTGGCTGCTGTCCCATGTAAAGCTGGGGTGCAGTTTCTATCACCTTGCTGCTATTGTGTATTCTGTGGTTGGTTCCGAAACATCGCTGTCTTTGCAGCATGGCATGGTAATTCCCTCAGCAGCCTTGTTTTTTTCACTGTCGTTAAGTTATGAGTATAAAGATTCAAGCTTTGTCGATTGTCACTAACTCACCCTAAATAGTGGATTTCAGAGCTGGTTGTGATAATTCTGTAGAATGGAATGGACAGGTGACAGGAGTAACCACAACACAAGGTGTCCTCACCAACTGAGCGCACTGGTCTCCTTCCTCCACCACGGGGCTCACACTAGCCTGGGAGTCTTGGTTATGCTGTCCCCTCAGCCTGTCCTCATTCCACCTACCACACAGGGTTCATGCCCTTGTCTTTGGCAAAGCCACTGAAGGCTAACTTCCAGGCGATAGCGATACAAATGACTAAAATATGATTTTCAAAAGACATGCATATGCTTCATCTGAAGTCCCAGGTCACAGAGATGAGCCACTATTTGAGGACTTAAGCAAGGGTTGATGAATATTGTGATTTTATGTTTGCATTCATGAATAGCAGCCCTTCTGTTTAGAATTTAAGACCCAGAGACCGGAAGCTACAGCATAAACTTCTCTCCTGCCCCAATAACCTAATATGGCAGTAGTCGCTAGCTGGATAGAAGCCTTCCCTACCTGCACAAACCCTCAGTCTGTGTACAAACCGACACATCATTTTACCTTAATTTCAACCGTCATCTTTTGCCAAATGTTCCATATAATAATGCTAACATGTATTGAGAGCTTATTCCATGCCAAGCTCTGCTCTAAGCATCTTAGCATTGTCTTAGAATCCCCACAACAGCTCTGGAGTAGGATGTGTATTATTATCCTCGTCTCCCTCATCAGGAAATGTACTCAGACCCAGAGAGCTGATAGGGCAGGGCTGGGATTTGAACCCAGGTTGATCATACTCTCGAGCTACCCTGTACTGCCCCTCAAATGCGGTGGTCTCATCTCCGCCAGCTAAGTTCCGTGGGGGCCAGCGCCACAGCTCACACTTCACATCCTCAAGTACCCACCTTAGGATCTGGCTAATATTTGGTGAACATGAATATCTGTCGACTCAGTTTTTTAAAAACATGTTTTAACCATATAATTTCTGCCCTGAATCATGTGTTCTCTTTAGTGAACCTGTTCCAGCTAGACATCTCTGTGAAACAGGGACGGGATAAAGTCCGAGAGATGTTTATGAAGAATGCCCACGTCACAGACCCCAGGGTGGTGGATCTTTTGGTCATTAAGGTAACTGACCCTTCCTGACCCTTTTAAAGAGCAGCTAATCTACGGCCATGCCACCTTGAACGAGCCTGATCTTGTCCGATCTTGGAAGCTAAGCAGGGTCGGGCCTGGTTAGTACTTGGATGGGAGACTACCAAGGAAGACCAGGTGCTGTAGGTGTAAAATGAATGAATGAATGAATATATGAATATTAAAAATAATAATAAAAGAGTAGCTAACTTGTCCAGAGCTTTTCAGTCTTCCCAGATGAACATTTTGTCTCCAGGTTTTAAAAGCAACTACTGGATCAGCAGCCGTTACTTAGTGTTTCAAAGGAACAGTTGAACTTGGAGGTTATCACCTGGTTGGGTAGTGTGTAAGATGGTTCAAGGGAACATCCATTGGAACTTGTATTTTATAACTAAAAAAAAAAAGATGTAGAGAGGAAGTGTGAACTCTTCTCGAACCTCATCCCTAGAAGTTATTACTTCCCCTGGTGGCCAGCTTACAGGGAGAGGTGGGCCGGCTGCCTGAGTCCTGTGTAAATGGGGTCAAATCCTGGCCCCAATTCTCTCTCTCTAGTCGGTCACGTTAGCACCAACGGGAGCTTTAGCATGGACCAGTAAATGACGTGGAAGAAATGGGAAGCAGAAATCTAAGTTAAGCCAGTCAGGTTAGGCATCATGGGGCAGGGGCCTACCAGTCCGGACGTCTCTCCTCTCAGACCAGTTAGCCACAGAGTTAAAAGAATATTTGAAGGGCCTCAGAGATCATTCAGTGCAACCACCTCGTTTTTCTGATGCAAAAAGTGTGGTTTAGACAGAGTACGTTCCTCACCCAGAGTCACTCAGGTCAGTGCCAGCGCGTAGAATGCTGGCCTTCCGTGTCGTGTTCCTTTTCCTCAGCCGCTTCCCCTCACTCGTGCAGGGAAAGATGGAGCTGGAGGAAACGATCAACGTGTGGAAGCAGCGGACGCATGTCATGCGGTACTTCCACGAGACAGAAACGCCAAGGCCGAAGGATTTCCTGTCCAAGTTCTACATTGGCCACGACCCGTGAAGCCACTCGGCGGAAAGGTGCATGTTAATATTCAAACTCTTTAGAGCGCAAATAAACTCGGCCTGTGACGGTCACGTCATGCTCGGGTTCCACTGGCGAACCCACGGGAAGTTGTTTCTGCAGTCTCTCTCACTTATTGCCTGAACACGCGGGGCAGGGTGTACACACCACCTGTTCTTTCCCTTTTCCTGAAGTGTGGTGTTTCCTGTAAATTGGATTGGATTCTCTTTCTCAGAGCTTCACATGTTGGTAAACAGGAAGGATGAAGCCATCTGTTCAGAAACTGTCATACTGAGTATGAGGCTGGATGACTTCATTAATGTAGCTATGTTTCTACAGCCTCCGGGATTGGATGGTTTAGTGTCACGGCACAGATTATCCAAAATTAGTCAGCTTTTGCTGTTGGCGACGGATCAGAGCAGCACTAAGAGGCGCAGAAGCAAAGCTGACAAGCTGGGCTATTTTTCCCTGGGTCTTGAAGAAAATGGCTGCTCCGAGGCCTAGCCCCTCTACTTGCAACAGGCATGGGTCTTTAAAATGAAATTAACTTCCTACTCAATGAGGCTCCCTGCTAGGGACACAGCTGCTCAGTGTACACACAGAGAACAGAAATATTCCAACTGTTTATGCAAATGGGTATAGCTCTAAAGCGACAGAATAAATGTTGCCCAGGTTAAAGAACTGATCTCTGCTTTGGATGGTAGTCTTCTCTGGTCCTTCCCTGAACAGTCCGAATGCTAGAGAAAGGGGTTCAGTATAAGTATAGTTATCCCGAGGATTCCCACATTTTGCAGCACCAACGACCCTTTATTATCTTTTCATCTAAGGAACTCAAGTTTTGAAAGACTCATTCTAATAATGGTATCTTGCAAGTAGTTTTAAACTAACAATCAAAGCTCCTATGACTGGCAGGTGACAGCTAGTGTTATTCAACACACACACACACACCCCACCCCCACATGTGCACGTGCGCATTTAGTTACCCTATGCAGCTTTATTGAGGGAAAGCAGAGTTTCTGTTGGGCTTTTGTAAATCATGAAAATAGGTCCCAGGCCCCGTAATTATGGATCCATGAGGGCCCAGAGATCCTGGATTGTAAATCAAAGGCCTATTAGAGAAAAGACAGTGGAGACGAGAAACTGCAAGACTAGAGCCTAGTCACCCTGAGGAGCTCCGGCCATCACTCAGTCATGCAGAGCCGAGGTTTATGATGTTTATTCATCTGATTGCGCTCAGTGGCCAGCACACTTCAGGGAACCTCCCAGAACCTGGGAATCTGGGCTGTGGTCACGGACCATGCAGGAGGCGTCACTGGAGCTGGGAGGCTGAGGGCTTTCCCTGGGCCCTTCTGCTGATAGGCAAGGAGGAGAGGCTGTGAGCGTCACCATTTCTTAATTCCTGTACTTCCTCCATGACCTGTAAGAAAGGAAAGCAGCAGTTAATTGGGCAGCAGAGCAGTCCTTTATCCGTGTACCGAAAGAATTCCACAGGGTCCTACCAAACGGTGGCAGTTTTGAGTACATTTGATTATCCATTCAGACATTTACTGAGCATTCACCACAGACCAGGCGCTGGGGGCCCAAAGGTATGAAAAACATGTTCCCTGCCAGCAAGAAGTTCATCATCTGGTAGAGTTTGGGGTGTGTGTTTAAGCACATAATACTGAGGGCCATAAGAGAGGTACTAGTCAGTCAGAGGAAGGAGGCATGCGGGAAGCCTTCATCAAAGACAGGGAAGAATGGGTGGAAATAAGACAGCAGGTCTTCCCAAGTGTGGGGAACAATGAGCCATTGCCTGGGAGTGAGGAGGAGCATGGGTAATTCAGGAAACGGTGAATACTGGGCATAAGCATGGAAGATGCAACTGAGTGACTGGTGTGATCAGATCATAGCAAACCTGGAATGCCAGACTACGGAGTCAGGAGTGTCATCATCTACAGCAGTAATGCAGCCATGAGTACCTAGCAGGGCACCAGAAGTCAACAAGAAAGCCGAATGGGACAGGCACTGGGGGAAGGGTTCATGAGCAGTAGTGACCAGGCTCCGGTGCCCGTGTATAGGTGTCCTGGTGCGGAGCTTGGTAACCAGAGCTGTCCCTGGTGAGAACTGCAGTTTGTCAATTTCAGTGTGGAGCACTGAAATGAAGCTGTTTGTGGTGGGTGTGGAAGGCATGTTCAATTGTGGAGAAAACTTGGGGGTAATAAGAAAGAGCGTACATAAAGGGCAAGTGAAAAGCCTGGCTGGAATGCAACCTACTTGGAAAGAGACCCCAAAAAATTTGTAAGTCAATAGTTTCCCTCATCCAACACAGAGAAAAAGGCAAAATAAAAAACATTAGCCAAGTGAGTCCATTTACTGCTTCAAGTATCCAGATGCTACTTGCTAGCAGGCCAAACTGCATCATAGTTCAGATGCTCCCTCTTCCTGCTCCTGGTCTGTGTAGGGGAACAGCAAGTCTTACCTGTTAGTCGTCATCGTCATCGTCCTCTGGGACAAAAATGTCATGCTCCTCAAGTAGAGCAGCAAAGTTCTTGCTAATGAGCGTCCCAACATAGAGAAAGGGGATCACGATGGAGAACACACGGAGGAGGCCAAAGGACATCTGCAGAGGGGAAGAGCGGTGGCTGTGAGCCCCAGAGCCCACTATGGCAGGACTGCAGAAGGCCTGGCCTCCTAGGGTCATTTCCTCCTGTGGCCCCCAGACCCATCATAAGCAGCTTGATTTTAAAGTCCTTGGGAAAATTCAGAGCAAGAAATAATTAGAAGAGATAAAGTGATTTTATGGTCATCAGAGTGGATACTGGAAGGAAGTGTAAGATACTTAGACATCTAAAAATTAGGGCACAACTGGTATTTGCGGATACTCAACAGATGAGAAAGTACTAAGGGCTGGACTATGGGAAAAAATGTTTAGCTCTACTTGAAGACACTAAATTCATGAAAATGGATTACAAAAAGACGTCCAATGAAGGACAGTCTATACAGTTCTTCAACAGGTTCCCTGGTGACAGAAATCTGATTTTACCACATTAAATTTTAGAAATGTGTGTTTTGAAAAGTGAGCATGTCTTTACACTGAAAGACTAGCTAATTTAGATGGACCTGGGGGAGTTTCAGTAAAATCTCAACATCTCTTGTATTTTCCTACGGAATTTCAAAAAACTGATTTTCAGCTATGCCTTTTTATAAGGCATCTCTTCACCAACATGGACCCTGTGTCTTCGTATTCCTGCTGTGAAACAACTCTGAGCACACTTGTCTGTGAGCTAGCACACGCCAGACTAGCTCTTAAGAATTTTTGTTTCTAACTCCCACACAGTCCTGAAGTCCACAGCAAATTTGTTTGGTATAAGGAACTGTTTCCATTTTCCTTAGGAAACCCCAAGGGTACTGAGGGCACGTGAAAGCATTCAGTGGTGGAAAACTAGGATCCGCTGGGAGTAGTACCAGCAGGAAACCTGGATTCCAGGGCCCAACTCAGCGGCTAGTTTTGGGCACTGGCTTCATCTCTCTGGCCCTCCAATTCTTCATTTGTAAACAGTGATTGTAACAGTCCCCTGCACACCTCTCAGAACTGCAAATCACATGGCTTAAGTACTAGGTCAAATCTAATAAAGGTAAGGCATGTCCACTTCATTTACAAAGTCCTTTCGTAACTCATCCCATCAACTCAATGAGGTAGACAGGGCAGAGATTACACGACCTGTCCATACTGGATGCATAATGCCGAATTTTCTGGCTCCGGAGACCTAGGCTCCGCGCTCACGATAAGCTAGTGCAAAATGCTGTCTTCCTCAGTTGCTGCTCTCCACCTTCAGTCTCCCTACACCCAGCTCACTCACCTGAACCTAACCCGACCATTTCCTCCCACCTGTCAAAATCAACAACGCTTTAGCGCAAAACTTTGTGTCCTTGATCCGTCTTCCGGCCTGACGGTCGTATGATTGGCCATTGCTCCTGTCAATCAACGTCGACCCGCACATATTCCCACCACGATTGGCCTCGGCCCCTTCGCCCCGCCTCCAGGTGGACACTCACTTTCACCGGTTTGGGCAAAATGGCGCCGCTGCGAGTAACGATGACTGACCTCGACGGTACCAGGCTCAACCCCGCGCCGCCCTGTCTGGCGGAGATATCGCCCTTTTCCTTCCAGCTCGGCCCGCTCCGGAGAGCCCTGGATCGGACGGGCGCCAATGCCAGCCAGCGGGCCGCTCCGGACGCCATCTCAGCTCCGTCCCCAGCCCCGGCACCGGGACCCCAGCGCCTAGCCCCGGTGACGGCCTCGGAAAGAACGCCGCCCCAAGGCTCGCGAGGCTTTCGGGAAACAGACGAGAGCCCCGGCCTCACATTCGCGCAGTGCGCCTAGTTCCGGCTGCGATGGGAAGGCGGCATTTGTCACGGGCCCGACGTGGTGACGTCACGAGGGCGACACCGAAGCCCCAACTCCCCGCTTCATTCCAGGGCGAGTGGGCGAAATCGTCAGCTAGGATAGTCACCTAGGATCGTCCGTGTGAAGCCTTCAGACTTCTGTCATTGTTCCCCCCACACAGGACAGCCAGGGCTTGGCAGAGCAGCCCGCGAGTGATTGTTGGAATAAATTTGAGTAACCGAAATGAGTAATAAAAAATTTAGTGTTTTAATCGTACAAAAAAATACTGTAACAAGAAGATAAAAGCCTGGAGTATCTCTATGAAACAAGCGGAACAGGAACGAGTCCTGGACCCTGGGCCCGCATCTCAGTCTGCTGGCCTTGGTCAGGCTGCCCGAGGCCCCCGTAAGGGAGAGGGAGGCTAACAAAGGGAGGATTGTGTATACTGAAGGTGAGTGTGGGTCATGGGCGGGGGAGGCTCTCTCCATCTTCCAACCACCTACTGCCACCATGTCCCTAGAGCATCAGGCCGGTCTGGACTCTGGCTCTATGGAAACAGCCACTTTAACTTGCAGATCAAAAAAGAAAACACCTGGCCTGCTGGCGAGAGTAGGATGAGAGGGTACACTCTTGGCGGGTACACACTTGGCAGGTACACACTGGGTGACAAGCAGGACAGTGAACGAGTTCCCAGGCAGAAAGAATTTATCACCGGGTACCAGGAATCCTGTGCCCAACCTCCTGGATGCCCAGGACTGAGAACCAACACAACGAACGGGCATTCCTGGGAGCCACAGTGCCTGCCCATCTTTAGCTTCTCACTTGGCAGCTGGCTGCTGTCAGCTGAGTGCAGGAAGGATTCCTGCTGTAGAAGCTGGGTCAACATCCAGCACCATCTGTTGACAGGACAGCCAGGGAGAGGGAGAGAGGATGGGACTCCAACACTTTCTGAGTAGAATAAATCCCTCTGTATTGGCTGAAGGCCCTCTCCCTCCATAGGGCCCTTTCCAGACTGTGGGGGAGGGCGGGGCAGTGAGGTGTACCGTTACTGATCTTCCCACCAATCAGGAAGCGCTGAGCCCCAGAAATCCCCATGATAAACTATACGCACTTTCTCTGATAATGTCAGTCCAGGACGCCAACACCAAAGCCAGCTTCTGGTATTTAAGGGCACACAAGACTCCCCATGTTGTAAATTTTGGCTGAGGCTGGCATGTAGGTGAAAGGCTGGATGGCCTGCGGTCACGTACTATTCACCACTTCCTCCCTTTCAGTAACGTCCCCTGAGTGAGGGGCAGTCCAGCACAGTGTCAGGGTACTTGGGTCTCCTTGGTGACTGCTGAGCAAGCCACCTTTCCTCTCTGCTCTTCAGGAAATAACGGGGTCAGAAGTAGTGATTCCTCAGTCCCCTCCAGGCACGAGGGTGGATCTGGAACCTGGGGAGGGCCTAAAAAGCAGGAAGGGGAGAAAACCAGCCCCCTAAAAAAAAAAAGCAACTTTGTGTTTGTTTTTTATGCCTACAGCACCCTGTCTTCCTAGGTGGTCTCCCATCCAAGTACTAACCAGGCCTGACCCTGCTTAGCTTCTGAGATCAGACAGGATCGGGCATGACAAAAAAGCAACTTTGGAAATAAGTAAACATCAAACTCCTGAAAACGCATTGGCCCTGGTGTCCTGACCAGCAGGACAAGGGCAGAACCCTAAGGGCCCAGGCTCAGGGCCTGTCCTGTTCCTCACATCCTCGCTGAGTCTCCTGGGTCCTCTGCAGCCACCTCCGCCTCAGCTCCAGGATCTCCTGGCCGTACCAATCGTGCAGGGTAGAGAAGCAAGAGGTCTCAGGGGACACGGGGCTCTGTCCCCTGCCTAGGAGGCTGGCAGCGCCCTGCAACTCACCCTCAGCCAAGCCCCGCCCTGCTGGCCTGGTGCCGCCTTCTTCCACCAGGCCCATGGGGCTCCAATCCCTGGAGTAGCAGTGGCCATTCTCTAGGCCCCAAGGCACGTGGTCAGGAGTCTGGGGCTTACAGCGGCTGGTAGCGACCTTCATGGATGAGTGGCGACGCAAGGCGAGGCTCTGGCGGGCATCACGCAACTGGCTCTCCAGCTCACGCACCACCAGGCGCATGTAGCCAAAGCTTGCCCGGGACAGCGCCTTCACCCAGGCCTCCTGGGCTGCCGGCCCATCAGCTGCAAGCAGGTATGGGCGCACGCCGGGGGCGTCGAAGCGGATGGCGAAGGCAAACTCCTCAGGCACAGGAGCCTCGGCCAGCTCCACCGTGCAGCCCTCCAGCACCACCAGGCCCAGCGGGGCCCGGCCCTCTCGACTCTCGAAGGAGAACAGCAGGTTGCCTTTGAGGACAAACCAGCACCTTCGGCCAGTGCCACTGTGGGTGTGGGGAGTCCCTGGGCCCCCCCAAGAGCGCAGGAAGCCCGTGTGGTCTGCTGGGGAGTTGCTCAGGGCATAGTGGGCCACGCTTCTCTCGTTCAGCTTCATGGTCCCATGAGAACTGTGAGGCAAGAGAGGTGGCCGTGGATAAGAGAGAGAGGCAGCCCGTGTCCCTTTCTTTCAAAGGGTTGTGTGAAGGCCATGCCAAACACTGGACACCAGAGTAATCAGATGAAAGGACAATGGGGTTGTATCAGAGTAGGAGGTGTGGCCGGGCTTGGACAAGGCTTTTGCAAATCCAAAGAAACAGGCCTCAGCCAAGCTGAAATAAACCCCAAATCTCTAGAAACTATTGTGCTTTAACCATCCTCCAATCTGGGGGCCCCTTAGCACCAACCGTGAGGTCACACCTCCAGGGTTTCTATGACCCTCCTGACCCATGGAAGGAAAACTGAGGCCCAGAGCAGTGAAGGTGAGCTGCACAAGGTCACATGGCCAGTGACAAGTAGAACTTGTTTTTCTGATTCCTTCACAACTTCTGGGGGCAAGTTTTGGCAACAATCCACTTACCAGCAGAGCTTGCTAGGCGGGGGCAGGGGCCTCTCTTGTCTGGCCACACAGCTCGACCCTTCCGTCACGTGACTCCCCGTGCACCTGCAAAATAATTCTCAAACCCAGTCAGCCCATCCTAAGGGAAGAGAGCTCTGAGCCTTTGGGCCCCAGTGAAACCATCACCTCCTCCAGGAAGCCTTCCCTGGCCCACTCACCCACCCAGGCCAGGCTCCTAGGAGCATTTTAAGGGACTGGAGCCTATTGTCCTTACCTTCACTATTCAGACCTCAGCTCCTTGGTCCCTGAGGCTAGGTTGGAGTTAAGTGCCCTCAGAGCTTCCGGTTAATTCTTTCTAGCACTTGTCACGCAGTTTATGTGAGGCCTACAGTGAGGCCTACAGTGAGGACTGCCCTGATCACTGTATCTAAGGTGCCCCTGGATCACCAAGGCGGCCTGATTCAAGATGACCCAGCCAACAGCCCCCTCATTTGTTTTCATGTCCTTCAGCCCACAGTGACCTCCCCTGTGTTTACAGTGCTGACCCCAGCCCCAGAATGTCTCCAGCGGGTCTTGGCTTGGCTCCCGGTGTAACTCCAATATCCAGCCCTGAGCAGGGCTAGCACAGGCCCTTAGGCAGTATTTGTTGTAAGTAACTGGGAATATAATTGTGGACAAATCAAAGGCCCGCCCTCCTGGAGCCTACGTTCTAGGGCAGAGACACACTGTAAACGAACAGATGAAAATAATGAGTAAATTTTAAATTAATTCGTGAATAACGGAAGGACGGGTCGTGACAAGGGCTACCAGAGAAAGCAGCAGGGTTCTGGAGTGGGGAGGGGCGGTTCCAGCGAAGCAGTCACAGGCGTTTGCTGGAGGAGTGGCCTCACCTCGGTCCGCGGCCCAGCACCCGGTGCAGGGAGGGGGTCGGGAGAGCGGGTCTGCCCTCCTCCCCCGCCGCGTGCCTGGTTGCGGCGCTCCCCACAGTCCCTCCCAAGGGTGCGAGGTTCGGACCGCACACTCGGCGGGTGGCCTGTGCCCCGCGTTTTTTCCGCTTTTTTTTTTTTGTTGTTGGAGGATCAGTGGGCTGGGGCGCCGGACCCAGAGGCCACGGGTGGGCCCTGAAATGGGGGTGTCCTCATCAGGAGCTCCCCAGGGCCGCGCGGCTCTCTCGGGGTCGCCGTCCGCGCTCCCGGGCTGTCCTGCCACGTCGCCGCGAGCCACCCCCTCGCGGGGCCGCCGCCTCCCGGAGCCCGCCGGGCCCTCTCCCGCCTCCGCGCCGCCCAGCGCGCCGAAGCCCTGGGTGGCGGCCCGTGGGCCGGGCTTCAGCCGCTCACGGGGCGATCCTGTCCCCGGACCCCGCGCTTCCGCCAGGCGGCGAGCTCGGCTGCGGGCGCGGGGAGACCCCGAGCGCGGGAAGACCCCGCCCCCACGCCTCCCGGTCCAGGACTCACCAGGCCTGGGGCCGTGAAGATGGCCCTTGGTCCACGCGGGAGGGAAACTGAGGCGGGAGAGGCCGGGGCCCGCCTGAGCCACGGAGCTGGTCAGTGGCGGGCAGCCTCGAACCCACGGTCCCACCTCAAGCCGTCGGCCGGCCGCGTCCTGAGCTACCCCAACCCCCCTGGCATGGAAACTCTTGAGTCCTCCCCTCGCCCCCTCCAGGCCCCCTCTCCCCGCCCCGCCCTCTCCTCCCGCAGAGCCCAGCCGCAGCCGGCCTCGCCCGCCGGGCGCCTCCTCTGGGCGGGCTCCTACTCAGCCCTCAAGGCCCGACGTAGTTTCCTGGCCGCCCAACTGGGCCCCCGGAGCGGCCAGATTTCTGCTTCTGGGGTTACCCACTTCTGCTTGTGCCACTCTCGCTGGCCGGCAACCCACACCCGCAACCCCCAGGCTCTGCCTGCGTTCAGCCCACGGTAGGCCCGTGTTGTGTATTGATTGGTTTAATGCCATTTCAAATCCTTTTGTTCATGACTTAAGTGACGTTGTTTTAATCCACTTGTTTAAGACCAAAGGAAAAAAAAAATAGCATGGCATAAGCATGAAGTATAAGTCGTGCCAAGATGTCATCATCCTACGTCTGTTGTGGTTGATAAGTAGTCAGCAGCCCAAGTACTGATGAGCCCTGCCTGGGGGCTCATGGGTGAGAACCCCGTGGTAAAGCAACTGTGGCCCGGAGGTATATAGACTATAAATACTGAGAGTGTATGGACTATTTCAGAGTTTCGGTTTGGGCAAGGCGACTCTTTCTTAATCTAAAAAAAACCTCTCCACTGAGACATTTGCTCCTACCTGTGGCCAAGGCTACTCTTTGGTCCCTTGTGGTGTTAAACCTTGCAGCAGCCTCAGAAGAAATCAGCAGAGCACCTCCGCCCTCCCGGCTAACACTGGCGTCTTCGTTTCCTAGCAACAGTGCTCTAGCAACAGGGGACTTTTACTTTTGCGCTGGCCGCTGGAAATCCGCTCTTCGGTTGGTTGCTGAGTCTCCAGAGTGCTTCCTCAGAAAAAAGCACTCCATATTAAATTTGGATTTACTCCTTCACCACCCCTTGCCTGAAACAATAGTGTGATTAATCTGTCATTTGTTTGGAGTATGTTATTTCCTTATTTGGTTTATTAAGAGAGATCATCTGGTATGCCATTGGCTTGTGAAATTATTATAATTCCCATGATGTGCTAAGTGAATTGTTGGCAAAGAAAGAATCAATCTCTGAGTATAACTTTTGCAGCCTCCACCCCCTTCCCAAAGAAAAACAAAACTAAGCCAGTGGCTTAGGTTGCAGGAAAGCACGACCCAATGCAGGAGGAGCCTGGCATTTCCCTGTGGCTCTCCAAGGGGGCCACCTGTGTCCGTGAACGTGTTGGTTCCCACTCAGAGCTTTTTTCCTCGCAGTTCATGCAGCCTAGGACGCTCTTCCTTCTCACCCCCTGGCCCTCAGCTTTTAACTCTTCAGGGTCAGTTAAGTCCTTTCAGCTGGTCTAATAATTAAATCAACACGAGACAGGTTAACAAGAGAAAATAACCAAATTTAATTACATTCGTAGTTACAGAAAGCCCGCACAAATGAGAAAGTCAGAGACCCCACATACATGAAAGGTTCAGAGACAGAACGGTGAAATAAGGTATCCTGAGCTAAGGAATGTGGTAAGAGAGAGGCCTGGGGCTTCACACAGGACGAGAGTGATGAGATGTTGCAGATCAAGCACAGGTGTTCAGTAATTAGATGTTTGCCCTGACATATAGCTAGGTCATAAAATGTTATCTCTGGTAAAAACTCTTATTATGGGCAAGGCCCCTAATTTAAATTCTTCTAGGTAGTCATGGGGAGCACAGAAGTTTCCCCTGAACCCACAAGGTCTTGACTGCCTTCAACACAAAGTAATCCATATGCCAAAACGGCACATCTTGGGGAGGCCTGCCCTTCACCTGCCCTCAAGTCTATCGTGTCCCTGGGTTATATTTTTGTCTCAGTGCTAACCACTAGAGAAAACAACTTTATACGCATGCTTTTATTTCCTGTGTATTATCTGCCTCTCTCACTAAATTTTTATTCAATTACTAATATAAACCATAACAAATGTGCTGGAAGGTGGTAGAAAATATAAAGCAAGGTAAGGGAGGTTGGAAATTGTGGGACTGGGGAGGTTGCAGTTTTAAATGGGATCATCAGGGTAGGCTTCACTGAGGTGACATTTGAAAAATTACTTGAAGGAAATGGTGGCGTCAGTCATGCCAGCATCGGGAGGAAAAGCATTCCTGGCAGAGGGTACAACTGGTGCAGTGGTTCTGAGGCCTGTTGTGTTTGAGGAACTGTGAGAAGACCAGCGTGCCATTCAGCAGTGAGGTCGGGGGAGAGCGATAGGAGACGGGGTGGGAGTGTGTGGGCTGGGGCTCTGTACATCTGTGGGCACCGATACTCCAGATTGAGATAAACAGACATCGCATGGGCTGAAGCAAGGAGTGACCTGAGCTATGTTTTAAAGGATTACTCTAGCCGCTGTGGCGAGAATAAATGTGGGTGACATGTAGGCTGCGGCACACATTCAGGCAACATGTGATGGGGGCTGGGAGAGTAGCGAGGCGGCTAGATTTGCGATGGGTTCTGAAGGTAGGGATCACAGGGTTTGCCGAGACTGGACGTGGGGAGGGAGGGAAAGCAGACGAAAGGAGGACGCCAAGGTTTTGGCTTGAGCCCCTGGAAGGACAGTTGCCATCACATGAGAAATAGAAAGTGGCAGGTGTTTTGGTTTGGGGCCCCTTATGTTTGAGATGCCCAGTGGCCATTTAAGCGAAGGTGCCAAGCAAGAATGAAGTGTTTGACATCTAGTAGTTGCTCAATACATTTTCGATGAACGAAATTGGGAAGAAATATGCAGCGTGCCTGGGCTAGCAAAACCGGTGGTCCCAGTGTCAGACAGGAAAGGAGAGCCTCTGGCTTTACAAGAGCTGCTGTGCTCTGCACCTGGCTTGCTTTCCCTCTCCCATCTTATTCGCAAGCCTATTCATCTTCCGCCACCCGTTTTGCAAGGCTTACTACTCGCCATGCTTCAGAGCATTCTCTCATTTCCTCTTAAAACCCTTAGCAGGTATTCAGGCCCCAGCTATTTTTTGCGCGTCTACAGTGTGCCGGGCACTATCCTCGCCCTCAGGGATCCCGCTGAGGTGACAGGTCTAGCCTCCGGGGAGGTGGAGCGGCAGCACATCCGGTCCCTAAATCCGCGCGGCTGGTGCGCGCGGCGGAGCCGGAGTTCTAAGGGGGCGGAGCCGGAGTTCTAAGGGGGCGGAGCTGGAGTTCTAAGGGGGCGGGGCTTGAGAAGTCCGGGGGGCGGGGCTTGAGAAGTCCGGAGGGCGCATTGGGCCGCACAGAGGCCGAGGCACGACGTTACGAGGGGCATTCTGATTGGCTCCTCCGGGAAGGGTTGGCTGCCGTCAGGCCCCGCCCCTCTGGAACGCGGTTGGCGAATCGAGTGACTGCAGCGGTCGGCGGCTGTGGAGGTAGAAGCGGCGGTTGGCGTGAGCGCGTCGGCAGGTAAGTGCCAGGGGCAGGGCACTCTGTGCTTGGGGGGTCCCCGCGCGGGGTCTTCCGTCCTTGGCGGCCGTGGGTGGTCCCCACAGACCTGGTGGGAATTCTGAGTCTGGTCTCGGCCTGGGCGTCCTCGAGCCAGACGCTGCCTCTCTTTGGCCCCAGCCTGGCGAAGGGGCGCCCTTGGGCTATTGGGGCGCCCAACCCTGCGTAGGTGGGTGAGGTCTGATGTCCAAGACACCTTGTTTAGTATTTCTGAAGAAAGAAGTGATGGCTGGGAATGGAATGGGAGTGGTGAGGGCGGCTTGGGGACCGAGTGTGGGATCCACGCCTCGGGTTGAAGGCGACAGGGCTAGCCAGGCAGTAATGACCCCAAGTGCTTTTCTAATGTTTTTTAGCTTCCAAAGTCCAACATATAAAGCTGGTCAAAGCAGAGCAGATCTGGTCAGGTCCTGAGACGCTGAATCCAGACCCATGTTGTGGAAGACAGGTAACCTACAGGGGAGGGTAGCGGACCAGTGCGGGTGGGGCTACCTGGAGGGAGTCCAGCCCTCTGGTGTCTGGGCCTCCTTCCCTATGTGGGGAGACATGTTCCTTATTCCTGGAGCTGGGCGGGAAAAGGAGAAGGAAATACTGCTCACTTAAGAATCAGTTCCCCTCTAAAGGGGTCCGTCCCTTCCTTTCTCAGCCCCTCTCCCCAACATACAGAGGCCCTAGTTATGTGATACCAGCATGTGCTAAAGACAGCCCTGGGGAGTCAGTACCGGGGAGGGAAAGGGCTCACTCTCCCAGGTGAGCCGGCTGAGTGCAGGTTCCACCTGGCTGGCCTCTTTAGCCCTTCTGAGGCCTCTTGGGGGGTCTGTGGTAGAGAGCCAGGATACTCGATGGGACTCAGGAGACCTAGAGTCTGACTCCAGTGTCCTGTCAAGTTGTGTGACAGGGTGCGGGGAACTGGTCAGGGTATAGAAAGGATATGATCTCAGGTGTTAGTTTTTGCTCATTCCAGCACTGCTGTGGCAACAGCAGCAAGTGGGGACCCAGGCCTTGAACACATTGCCCTACTCCAGGCACCATCCACCCGCTCGCTGTACCGCAGCAGCCAGCAGTTGCAGGAAGAGCCAATTCTGCCTTAAACGCAGGAGTCTCATTCTTCTAACGTGGAGGCCAGCAGCCTCTGCGGGGCTGAGCAGCACCTGGAGCGGGTGCGGGGAGGGCCAGGGCCGTGGGAGACACTCATAGTCATCCCGCCAAACCCCTACAGTGTTCTCCTTGGCCCTGGTGGGCCAGGTGCTGGTGCTGGAGAATGGGCTCCTGCGGACGCCACCCATGGGCTGGCTGGCCTGGGAACGGTTCCGCTGCAACACTAACTGTGATGAGGACCCAAAGAACTGCATCAGGTGAGTAAGGCCTGCACGCCTGACAGGTGTCACCCAGGGTCCTGCAGAGTAGGGGCGGGGCATGGAGGGTCAGTAAGAAAACAAAACAGTCAGAGGTAACTTTCAGGATATCTGACACTCAGCCTCATGACCAGCTTGGGGCTTTTGTGGGGACTATCAGGCCTGTGGGGCAGGTGCCTTGTAATGGACCTAGTCCCTGAGATAATCGGAAGGACATAACTGTTAAGGCTAGGCCAGACCCTGCAGGCTTCCCCTGGCTCTCCCTGCCTCTTGGCCTGGGGGCCTGACCATTCCTTTCAATTTCACCCTGTTTGGGGCTCACGACACAATTCCTGTTGTCATTTGCAATTGTTACCTGGCTTAGTCTTCAGCTGACAGCAAGGCCAGGGTTCTTACAGGCTGGATTCGCACTCAGAGCATTGAAGAAGCTCTGAGGAAGGGGAACATGCTGGGCCACTAAGCTGCCCGTCCCCTGCCCCTCTCACCAGTGAGCGGCTCTTCATGGAGATGGCCGACCGGCTGGCGCAGGACGGTTGGCGAGACCTGGGCTACATATACGTTAACATTGATGACTGCTGGATTGGTGGGCGTGATGACAACGGCCACCTGGTGCCCGATGCCAAGCGCTTCCCCAATGGCATTGCCTTCCTGGCTGACTACGTGAGCCCCACCCCAGCCCTGCCCCTTGGCCTTGGGGCCAAACCGCTCTTTCCACCCCGGCCTGCTTGAGAACTCGGTCTGGAGAGGGAAACATAAATGACCAGCTAGTTCTGGCCCATTGCGGTAGATAAGAGCCAGGAAGGGTGTCTGATCCAGCCTGGGATTTCAGGAAGGTTCTCGAAGGAGGCAGTTCTTGAGCTGGTGCCAGGTAGATGGCATTTGAGGCAGAAGGGATGGCAGAAACAAGGGCCCCGAGGCAAGAACAGACCATGGAGAAGTGCATTGGAGGGAGAGGAAGGACCATAGTTGGCAGAGGCCAGCAAGCACAGACCCTTTTCTTCGGGCAGTGGGGCACCACTGAAGGTTTTAACGGGGCCTGGTCAGATGTACCTGAGAGATGGCTTCCTGGGGGTCCTGCCTGAGCCCACTGTGTCCTCAACTCCCCCACAGGCTCACTCCCTGGGCCTGAAGCTGGGCATCTATGAGGACGTGGGCAACTATACCTGCATGGGTTACCCAGGCACCACGCTAGACAAGGTGACCCAGGATGCTCAAACCTTCGCCCAGTGGAAGGTGGACATGCTGAAGCTGGATGGCTGCTTCTCGACCTCCGAGGAACGGGCCAAGGGTGAGTCCCCAGGTGACTGAGGGCCATCAGGGAGACAGGGAGAGATGGCCGTGGAAGGGCCATCAGTGCCCACCTAACTGAGCTCCCTAGGGAGTGGTGTTGCCCATTTCCCTTCAGTCAGGCTGGGGGATGTCGGTGCCCAGGATGTTGGCACCACGCCCACCTGGGAAGTATTTGCGGCTCTAGTTACAGGGGGAGGCACCTCTGCTGAGCCAGTTTCCTCACATTTGGTGGGAGAATGTTTGGGCTAAGGCCCTAGACTGTCTCCTGAACCTCCTTGGTCCTCAAATGTGGGGGTTGGACTTCTCCAGGGTATCCCATGATGGCTGCTGCCCTGAATGCCACAGGCCGCCCCATCGCCTTCTCCTGCAGCTGGCCAGCGTATGAAGGGGGCCTCCCCCCCAAGGTAAGCTGTTCTGTGTGCCCGCCTGGCAGAGTTCCCCACATCAGCCTCAGCACCTCCTGTGCAGTCAAGGCTGCTCTCACCAGGGTTGGCCCCGTGCTAGTTTATAGGTCTAGAGAGAGCATCCTAAGTACCCCAGAAGGACCACTGCCAGCCTGGGTTGTACAGAGGAGGCAGTTGTCAGGCGGGTGGAAGGGGTTGGCGTCCAAGGCATGGGAACCACCTGTGGTGCGCCAACACAGCACCCAGCCCAAGCAGTCAGAATCCTGGTTGTACTGAGTGGGCCTGACCACAGCTGGCATGGGAGGGCAGGGTAGGCTTCTGGTGTCAGCACGCGTGGGAGGCCTGGGCAGCCCCAGAGCAGGGCCACCCTCTGAGGCCTTCCACATCCTGAATAAGCTAGAGCTTCTCTTTCCCCTTCCCCACCCTCTGTCCCCTGCTGGGCCTCCCCAGCCCCTGTGGGCCTCTGGGCAGCAGGGTGTGACTCTGGCGCTGGACTCTGCCCGCCCCCATCCAGGTGAACTACAGTCTGCTGATAGACACCTGCAACCTCTGGCGCAACTACGACGACATCCAGGACTCCTGGAGGAGCGTGCTCTCCATCCTGGACTGGTTCGTGGACCACCAGGACATACTGCAGCCAGTGGCGGGCCCTGGGCACTGGAACGACCCAGACATGGTACCGTGGAGGGGGTATCCCAAGGCCCACCATCCAGGATGGACCTGCTCCCCACTGCCCTGTGCCCTCTAACTGGATGCTCACTGCCAGGTTCGAGAGCAGCATCTCTGAAATGCGGCCTTGAGCCAGCTGCCCTAGACTCACCTTGGAGCTTATTCATAATTCTGTTCCCAGGGCCCCACCCCTCAGATCAGAATGTTGGGGGAGCTCTGCGAATGCCCATTGTCGTCAGTCTTCCCAGGCAGTTCTGATGCTTGAGACTTGAGAACGTGGTCAGTAGTGCCTCGTGTGAGACATGATCCCTCTGCGGGGTGAAGAACATGGACATTCCACAGCTCTTGCCATTCCCTCCCTAGACTGTCCTCGCCCAGGCTGCCCGACTCTTCTTCCGGTGGCCTGCACCCCGTTACCCTCCTGCAGAGCCTCCACAGGCAGACCCGGCCCCTCGAACCTGCCTCCCTCATAACCCTTGAGATTTAAATACTTTTGTAATTTATCTTACAGTTTTATAGCCATCTCCTCGTTTAGTCAATAAGCATTTACTACCAGTGATGATGATGAAATTATTGATACATAGCCAGATGTTGGGCACCTGGAGAAACAGAAATTGGCCTGAGTTCTAGTTCCAGCTCTGCTGTGTACTTTGGAAAAGTGACTGAAGTTTTTCTGTGCCTCAGTTTCGTCAATGGGAAAATGAGAAAAATAATAGTAGCTACCTTATATAGGATTGTTTTGAGGGTGAAATCGATGACCTTTTAAAATGCTTGGCACAGTTTGGCACATGTACAGTGCTTAGTTAAATTGGCATCACTAAGTACATAAGCACGCTGCATTAGCAATAATCGTTTGTGTCCGCCTGCGGATTGGTTGCGCTGATCAGGCGTCCCTGTAGGTCCAGTCAGCTGTGGTTATGGCAGGAACAGAAACTCTGGGTCTGGTTTCCCACTACTGCCACCCTGGGTGTATCTCTTGACTCCTGTGTCAGTTTATAAATGCTTTTGGCAACAGGATCCCGTTGGTCCTGTGACGTCAGAGCATAGCAGCTCCCCCATTTTCTTGGTGAGATAAAAAGCTGAGGCTCAGATGGAAAGTGACTTGATGAATCCCGAGGCCACACTGCTGGGGAGTGGTGTTCGCCAAACCAGGCTCCCATGCGTGGCCGTCCTGCCCAACTCCATTGTCTCTTGCCTCAGCTACAAGCTTAGGGCTGGTTCTCAATGAGGGCAGAGCTGACCGCTCCTCTCCTCTGCCCCTAGCTGCTCATTGGGAACTTTGGCCTCAGCTTCGAGCAAGCCCGGTCCCAGATGGCCCTGTGGACGGTGCTGGCGGCCCCCCTCTTCATGTCCACAGATCTGCGTACCATGTCCGCCCAGAACATGGACATTCTGCAGAATCCACTCATGATCAAAATCAACCAGGATCCCTTGGGCATCCAGGGACGCAGGATTCTCAAGGTACTGGGGTGTGGGGAAGGGAAGGGAGGCCGAGGGACCAGGCTCCCCAGGGAACAAGGCTGTGAGCCTGGAGGTCACATGGGGGCCAGCGGTCTCTGAATCTGCTCAGCCCCACCTCCTGGTTGCATTCAGTTAAAGACTCTACCGGGAGGCGTCACCACACAGGTTCACAGGAAGAGTGAGGCCCCTCAGTTTGGAAGCATAAGACTTGGGCACATGGCTGTGATGCCCGGCAGAGAACTGGGGCTCCCCTCCAGCACTGAGGAGGTGTGAAAGCCAAGGAATATGACTACTGCTAGTACTGGTGTCCACTATTTATTGATCGCCTGCTGTGTGCTGAGCATTTTAGATACACCTTCCCTGTTTTACAAATGAGGAAACAGACGTGAAGAGTCTAAGTAACCGGCCCAAGGCCCACAGTGTTGCCGCGAAGCTGGTTTGCGCAGCCCCTTCCCTCTCTAGTAAAAGCTACACACCTGTAGAAGACGCCCGTAGAACGGGTGAGGCCCAGAGGCAGTAACTAATCCCTGCCAGGCGGGGGACCTCCGGAGGATGGGGGTCCACCCTCCTGGCTGCTCAGGGCAGAGTTCTTCATCCCCACTGGCCAGCGCCCTCCGCTCCAGTGCAGCAGCTGTCTGCGTCTGTCCTTCCCATTACCCTACGAGTGCGCTGAGGCAGGATCTCATGCGGCATCTGTCTGCGTCCTAGCCTGGGGCCTGGCACAGAGCAAGTGCTGGGGAGCGTCTGCCAAGGCAGGGAAAGAAGGGATGCAGTTAGACAGTTGGGATGTCGGAGGTCTGTAGTATCCCCCCAAGCTTTTACATGGCGCAGAACGGTGGGCTGGGGAAACCCGGGACTCAGGGAAGGACCGGGAAGGGACTTCCAGGCCTGCCTGAGCAGGTACCCAGTAAGAAGTAGGACTACTTCTTCTCTGCCCCAGGAGAAGTCCTACATTGAAGTGTACATGCGGCCGCTGGCCGACTACTCCTACGCCTTGGTCTTCTTCAGCCGCAGGACGGACATGCCTTATTACTACCGGTCGTCCCTCGCCCAGCTCAACTTCACCGGCTCTGGCCTGCATGAGGTGAGTGCCTGTGGGCAGGGAGCACCTTTGGTGCTACCCTGGGAGGGTGTTGCTGGGCTGGTTCTCCACATGGCCTCCCCTATGCCATGGAGCAGCTGCGGCGCTGATGGCCATGGCTGGTGCTGCTCTCTGCCCTGGTGTCTCCAAGCTACACACACAGAACCACTGTGTATCAATGGGTCCCCTTACCGCTGCGGCCATGCTCCTCCCCTCACGAGTCGGCCACGCTGGCATGGTCCTTCCTCAGGTCCTCTGTGGACTGGACTCTCAGTACTGCATGTGTCTGGGCTTTGCCAGTGGAGAAGTGACAGGAGATTCGGGCTCCCACTTCTGTCGTGCATCCTGGAGGCCCAGCACAGACGAGCCACAGAGTCCAGGCTCTCCATCCTCTAAGGTGGTCTCTGCACGGCCATTCTTATGGTGGCATTGGTCATGTCCCTCCCCACTGCAGGTCCAGAATGTCTACACCGGTGATGTCATCAGTGGTCTCCGGACTGAAACCAACTTCACAGTGGTCATCAACCCTTCAGGGGTGGTAATGTGGTACTTGTATCCTGTCAGGAAGCTGGGGTCACCGCAGCAGTGAGGAACTGGGACACGTGACAGGCTGTAGCAGCACCACTGAGCCCAGACCACGGAGCCTCGGCACCCCGAGAGCCAGTAGGCAGGGTTCTCTGCTAGTCACGCCTGCCCGGTGACCGACCCCAGCAGACTTCGGGACCAGGTTCCAGCACTGCCCAGGTGTGAACCCTCTTGGAAACTCGGCTTGGGGCACCGTCCTGTGGCCTCCCGGCCTCTTGTCTTAATGGCCCCACAGATGCTGGTGAACTTGGCCAGTCTCCTGAGCCCCCACAGGCAGGGGTGGTGATACCCATCAGGACTCCAGCCTTTGACTTTCTTTTGTTGACGCTGAAATCAGGATTTGGAATTTTTCATATAATTAGGAGTGATCTGACTTCTCATTAGGAACTTCCATGAATCATGTGAGTGGCTTTCCTGCCTGGAGGAGGCCTTGCAGGCTGACACTGCCCAGGAGTGACCCTGACTCCCTCGGGTCATCAATAAAGCTGTTCTTTAGTCAAATAGTTGTAATATGGACCTGGGGCCATGGGCACCTTCATTTAGGGACTCTGGGTGGCAGTGCACAGGGTGCTGGTTTCAATTCTCACCTCACGTGGAAGACGTGTGGCATCTTCTGGCTCCTCGTTTTCCAGTGACCTGCAGGTTGTACTTCCAGACAGTCCAGACCCGCCGTGCTCCAGGAAGCCATTCCTGCTCTGCCCAACATGGTGGCGGTGGTGACAACGTGAGACAGAGCAGCAATGGCCCCAGCCCCTTTGCCTCACGCATCCCTTCCCCATCCCATTTGGATGTTACAGGGTCCGCTGGCCACTACCCCCGCCACACACACACCAGCGCCTCTGCTGCACAGCGGAAAGCCCCGATCCGCTGAGCTTTGCACTGTGGTCTCAGGCACCTTGCCGCTCATCCCCCCATTTTCTGGCAGTGGCTCTCTGGGGCCAGGTGCGGGTGAGGGGTTCAGCTCTGCCTTTCTCCCACGGGGCCCTACAACTTGTCCTCTGCCCTGCAGTGCCCCCGGCCCCTCCCCTGGTTTCTCCTCTCCTACCATGACTGCAGAGGAGATTCAAATCCCTCAGCTGTGTCCAAAGACAAGTTCAGGCAGGGGCTCTTTGTGTCTTAAAATACATTTCCTGCTGCTGCTCCTAAGGAAAGGGTTATTAAGGTAAAGAATGGCGTGTTCTTGACTGCTTCCTTTGGTTCCGATTTCCCAAGCTCTCGTCCATTAAGTAAGGCCACAGGGCATGTCTTCCCTGATGGTTCTTTTCCCCATTTGGAAAGCTGGTGGTGGAGCAGGCTAGGTAGGTTCTCCTTGGGCTTTGAATGTGGGAGCACCCAGTGCCCCAGGCCTTGTGCTCTCCTGCCCTGTGCGAACTCTTCCAGATGGCTCTCCCACACTCCCTCAGGGTTTATACTAAATGGTGTAAATCTAAATACAAGATTTACACCATTTAGTATGGTGTAAATCTTGTATTTAGTATAGTGTCAATCAAAATAATTGGAGCTTCACTGATTTCAGCACCATCAGAGACAGCTCTCTCTCTCTCCAGTTCATGTCTTGAGGCTGTGGGCCACTCAGGACAAACACCTACCTCATCCCAGGCCTCTGCCCTTGGAGCCTTGTCACCTTAGGCATACCTCCAGCTTTGGGTCTTTGTCATAGGTCTATTCAAGCCAAATGGGATGGTCTCTGGAGGGAACACTTCTTTTGTCAGCCGCAGGAAAAAAGTCTTTCTGACCACTCTGGGATATGGTGGAGTGTAGTGGCTGAGACCGTGGACTTGGGAGTTGGGTCCAGGCATCAGCCTGGACTTAACTCGTTAATTCCTTTACCTTCCACACCCAGAGATGGTTACATTTCATTGCTTGCTATATAACTTGTTCTTTTTATCCTGAGGGTGCCTGATTGATTCTATTTCTTTAGCCTTAATTCTCTCATCACACATCCTGCCTATCTTCTAGGACATTGTTTTGCTTCTCTCTACCCAAGGCCAGTGAGGGACTCAATCATTTTTTCCCGGTTCAAAGAAGCCTTGTTTGGATCTAACAGTAACCCTTCTCTTTAAAAAAACAAAAACAAACAACAAAAAAAACTTTTTATAGAAATTTTCAAACACAAATAAAATGGTACAGTGAACGTCCATGTACTCATCACATACATTTCTGCATGTGAGCTGGAATACCTGAAAGCAAATCAAAGAAAATTCTAAACACCACTATGTAACTCTAACAGTTAGAGCCTTTAAAAATATATATATGACCACAATACAATTTTCCTAGCCAACAAAATAAAAATTTTAGTAACCTAATAACCAGTCTGTGTTCAGTTTTTGCCAATTGTCTCAAAAATACCTTTCTATAGTTTGTTTAACTCAAAGTCCCAGCAGAGGGGGTCAACAAAAATGTTCTAATAAGAACTACCAAAAGCTTGTTTCCTCCACAAAAGGAATACAAAATCTTGCCATATATTACCAGAATCAACTTACACAAAACTCTAGAAATAACCAAAGGCCTGCAGCAACCCAGGGAGCACTCAGTCAAGAAAGACAGAATCTTGGTAAGTACAACAAGCTTTGTAGTGTTTGAACTTACCCTAGCATCACGTTTTAAATCAGCCATTTAAGATATGTTCCAAGAGTTAAAGGAAACCGTCTAAAGACATGAATAAGAATGATGTCTCACAAAATAGAGACTATCAGTTGAGAGAGAAATTACAGAAAGGAACCAAACAAATTCTAGAGTTGAAAAGTACAATAACAGATAAACGTTTCATTAGAGGGGCTCCATGGGTCAGCACACATGATCAGACAGGAAAAACATCAGCAAAGCTGAAGACAGGCCCACTCAAATTAACCTATCTGAGGGACAAAGAAAAATGAAAAAAAGGGCAGAAAGAGTATTTGAAAAAATAATGGCTCAAAATTTCCCACATTGCATGAGAAATAGTAATCTATAATCTAAGGGCAACGAGCTCCAAGTAGGATCAATTTTAAAGCGATCCATACCTAGACATCAAATTCAAACTTTCAAAAGACACAGAATTTTGAAAACAGCAAGACAAGTGACTCATCACATACAAGAGAAAATACTCGAAGATGAATGAAAATGAATACACAACATACTAAAAGTTAGGCATGGAAGCAGTGACCAGAGGGAAATTTTATAGCTATAATTTGTCTATGTTAAAATGAGTAAAAAGACAACCCACACAATGGGAGAAAATATCTGCAATTCATATTTCTGATAAGGGATTTCTATTTAAAATATATAAACAACTCTTAAAACTCAATAATGAAAAGATAAATAACCCTATTAAAAAATGGGCAAAAGATCTGAATAGACATTTTTCCAAAGAAAATATGCAAATGGCCAATGCTCAACATCATTAACCATTAGGGAAATGCAAATAGAAACCACAATGAGATACCACTTCACACCCAAAAGGGTAGCTAGAATTAAAAAGTGAGATAATTAGTGTTGGCAGGGATGTGGAGAAATTGGAACCTTCATACACTGCTGATAGGAATGTAAAACTGGTCCAGCTACTGTGGAAGATGGCCTGGCAATTCCTCAAATGATTAAACATAGTTACCATGACAGCAATTCCATATCTAGGTATAAACCCAAAAGAAATGAAAACATGTCCACACAAAACAACCTTGTAAACAGATGTTTATAGCAGCATTATGTAACAACCAAAAGGTGGAAACAATCCAAGTGTCTACCAACTGATGAATAAATAAACAAAATATGGTTAACTATACTATAGAATATTATTCAGCGACAAAATGGAATAAAGTACTGACATGCTACAACATGGATGAATCTTGAAAACACTATGCTAAAGGGAAGAAGCCAGTCACAAAAGACCACAGACCATACAATTCCATTCCTATATAAGTCCAGGATATGAAAATCTATGTAGACATAGTAGTAGTTGCTGAGGGCTGGGTGGGGAGGATGTGGGGGCAGGGGATGGCGGCTGAAAGGTACAAGGTTTCTTTCTGAAGTGATGAAAATGCTTCTAAATTGACTGGAGTGGTGGTTGCACATACTTGTAAATATACTAAAAAACACTGAATTCTACACATTAAAATAGGTAGACTATGTGAAATGTGAATTATATACCAATAAGGCTGTTAATAAAAACTCTCACACCTATGTCCACCACAGTATTATTCACAATAGCCAAAATGTGGAAGCAATCTAAAAGTCCAACAATGGCTGAATGGATAAAGAAAATTGTGTGTGTGTGTGTATATATATATATGATGGGAAATTATTAAGCCTTAAAAAAGAAGGAAGTGCTGTCGTATGCTAAACATGGATGAATCTTGAGACTACTATGCTAAGTAAAATAAGCCAGTAACAAAAAGACATACTGTGTGATTTCACTTATGTGAGGTATCTAAAGCAGTCAATTTCATAGAAACAGAGTAGACTGGTGGTTGGCAGGGGTTGCGGGAGGGGGAAATGGGTAGTTGTTCAACAGTTACAGAGTTTCGGTCTTGCAAAATGAAAACATTATAGGGATTCTTTGCACAACAGTGAGTACAGGTATCTCCCACTTCCAAAAGTTTGCATTATGTCACTTCGCTTTTACAAAAACCACCCTATATTAATACCTGCTTTCACTAACCAAAGGAAATCTGAAGAGGATTTTCACTTCCATAAAAAAGCCATTTTCGTACTAATATAGGTCTTTCATAAAAGCAAAGCAGTGAAACGCCAACTTTCATAAAACGAGACACTCTTCACTTTATGCCATCTTGGCTTACAAAAGATTTCATAGGAACGCTCTACTTTCACCAAGCGGGGGAAACCTGTATAGCTAACTCTATGAAGTGTACACTTAAAAACAGTTAAGAAAAATAAAACTTTTTTTTTTTTTACTACAATTAAAAAAAAAAAGATATATCCATGAGAGTCAACCAGAAGGTGCCCCGCATTTTAGAGATGGTGGCCACGGACAGACCAGGTCAGTAGAGTCCAACAAGATTAGAAAATAATACATGATCTCATAGAGAATATGTTCAGTCTGGATCACACAGGGCAGCAGCATTCCCCAGGAGTGCAACAACATATGCAAGGAAAAGGGGAATCCAGCCCAGAAGCATACCACCCTCCAGCCCTGGGACACCCAAGCGGAGGGATGGAAGAAGAAACTGGGTGTCATTGGGAATGGACACCTGCCTTGCCACTGTTGGTGACTGTGCATATCAGAGTTAGATGTCGACTTACCATAATGATTCTTGCTCTACTTCCTTCTTTTCCAGACTCCTGGTAAAATGCAAAATAACACTGTAATATTCTTTTTCTCCCATTCGATATTACCAAACTTTTCTGTTATCCTTACCTGAACATCTGATGGCTCCAGGAACAGAGCCAGCCTCACTCTTGCCTAGGTTGTTCCCATCCATAAAAGGGTGAAGACGACAGGGGAGAATAACCTCTGTCAGGTAGATATTCTGTGTAAGGAGTACGAATTTAAAAAATTGGGGAGACATCAGCAACATAGCTGAGTAAGATATCTCTCATGTATCCCCCCACTCAACAGCTATTAGGTACCCATCCATGGACAAAAGTGCCTTGTGGGAGCTGTGGGCACTGTGGAGTCCAGCACTACATGCCAAGGGACTCGGGAGAAGTCACCCACCCACGCATCATATAATAGGTATACAGACCTTGTTTCTGGCTGTGGACCCTGCAGTGGCCTGTGAACGCTCCAGCCCCAGCCATGGTCTGAGACCCCGAACACTGTCTTAGACAATCATCCATAGATGGAGAGCCTTTGTGTCTCAGAGTGCGATGTGGTCTATCTTGCTGAATGTTCCATGTGAGCTTGAGAAGAATGTTTAATCTGCTGTTGTTGGATGATGCTTTCTATGAATGTCAATTAAAGAGAGTTCAATGCTGTTTAGTTCAACTATGTCCTCACTGACTCTGCCTGCTGAATCTATCAGTTACTGATAGAAGGGTGTTGAATTCTCCAAATATAATCCTGGATTTGTCTATTCCTCCTTGTAGTTTCTGGTTTTTGCCTCACGTATTTTAAGAATTGTTATGTCTTCTTGGAGAATTAGCCCTTTTATCATTATATAATGCCTCTCTCTCTCCCAATCATTTTCTTTGCTCTGAAGTCAACTTTCTTTTGATTTGTGTTAGCAAAATGTATCTTTCTCCATTCTTTTACTTTTCAAAAAAAAAGCTAGTGATAAAGTAACATAAAATTTACCTTCTTAACCTTTTTAAGTGTACAGTTCAGTAGTGTTAAGATATTCATACTGCTATGCAACCAACCCCCAGAATTTCTTGTATGCCTTTCTCTTAATCTGTGTCATTATATGTAGAGTGGGTTTCCTGTAGACAATATAGTTGGGTCTTGTTTTTTCAATCCACTCTGTCTTTTGATTTAGACCATTGGTGTTTAAAATGATTATTGATGTGGTTGGATCAATAGCTACCATATATTTTACTGTTTTCTATCCATTGTCCTCTACTCTTTTCTGCCTTCTCTGGTTTTAATTAAGCATCATATGATTCCATTTCCTCTCCTCTCTTATATATCAATTGTACTATTTTTTTCTAATTTTTTTTTTAGTGGTTGCCCTAGAGTTTGTGATATACATTTCAGCTAATCCAAGTCCACTTTCAAATAGCATTATACTATCACAGAAAGTACCTCGAAATTTCCAATTACTCCATTTCCTTTTAACACTGTTGTCATTCATTTCACTCAGCCATAAGGGATAATCACTGAATACACTGTTGCTACCACTATTCTGAACAAACTATCACATGTTAGTTTAAGAATAAAATATTTTATTTTACTTTAATTTATTCCTCCTCTATCACTCCTTTCTTTTAGTAGATCCAATTTTCTGATCTACATCATTTTTTTTCTCTCTGAAGGGCTTTTTTTTTTTTTTTTTTTTTTTAGCATTTCTGGCAAGGCAGTACTGTTGGTGACAAATTCCCTTGACTTTAGTTTGTCCAATAAAGTATTTCTTCATTTTCGAAGGACAATTTCACTGGATACAGAATTCTACATTTTTTTAAAGCACTTTAAATATTTAACTTCACTCTTTTCTTACTGGCATGGTTTCTAAAGAGAAGTCTGATGTAATTCTTATCCTTGTTTCTCTATAAGATTTCCTCACTATGACCAAGATTTTCCTTTTGTCTCTGATGTTTCTACAGTTTCAATATGATACGCCTAGTTGTAGAAGTTTTAGTATTTACTCAGTATTCTCTGAGATTCCTAGATCGATAGTTTGGTATCTGTCCTTAATTTTGGAAAATTCTAAGTCATAAATACTTCAAATATTTCTTCTGTTCCTTCCTATCTTTTTTCTTCTCTGGTAGTCCTATTGTGTATATGTATGCTCTGTGTAAGTAGGCAACACATTTTGTAATTGTTCCACAGTTTTTGGATATTCTGTTCCATATATTTGTTTCTCTCTGCATTTCAGTTTTGGAGGTTACTATTGACATATATTCAAGTTCACTGATTCTTTCCTTGGACATGTCCATCTACTGATAACTGCATCAAAGGCTTTCTTCATTTCTATTACAGTGTTTTTGATTTCTAGCTTTTCTTTTTGATTATGTCTTAGTTTCCATCTCTCTGCTTATATTACCCATTGATTTTTGCATGTTGTCTACATTTTTCATTAGAGCCCTTAGCATATTAATCAGTTGTTTTAAACTCCTGTCTGAGTCTATGGCCATGCTACCCCGAATAAACCTGATCTGATCTCAGAAGCTAAGCAGGTTCGGTCTGGTTAGTACTTGAATGGGATACCACCTAGGAAAGACCAGGTACTGTAGGCTTAAAACATAAGGGATTTTAAGCTGAAAAGGTCCTTGCAATCTGTGAGGTCAACCAAGGATTGCCTCACTAAGAACAATATAAATAAATAAATAAATAAATAAATTCCTGTCTGATAATTCCACCATCTTTGCCATATCTGAGGCTTTTTCTTTTGCTCTGTTCAAGCTGTACTGTCTTTTAGTATGCCTTGTGGTTTTATGCTAGAAGCGAGACATGAAATACTAAGTAAAAGGAACTGAATGTCAACTGAGGTTTTATGTTTATTTGGCTTGGAGGTAAACTGTGTTTACTGTTTGCTATAGCTGTAGGTGTTAGAGGCTCAAATTTTCTCTGGCATTGTTGGTTTTGTCTCCTGTGCTGTCACTGCGTTTCCCAGAAAATTCTTAAGTAAGGTCTGAAATCTGCAGTTCTTTCAGTTCTAATCCCATCATTATGCAGGAACCTAGTTGATGTGGCCAGTAAGGTGTTGGGGGAAAAGCCACATTCTATCATCCTACCTAGTTTAAGTGTCAGCCTTTGAGTGAGCCTTTGCCCCTGACTTTATCACTAGAGTTTGCTCATTGCTGGGCCCTCCATCCCCACATCTCTTAGCTAAGGCAGAAAGGCTAAAGGGCTCTGGACCTGGGTATTTCCCTTCCTCCACATGAAAGGCTACAGTGGGCCAGAGTCAGATGTCTCCCTTCCCCAGGTCTGTCAGGCTCTGGTTAAACAGTTTCTCTTGAGGGCAGGACAATGCAGACATCTCTTTCTCCAGGAAGCCCATAGGACCACCTTAAGCCAGTCAGAACCCCTCCTCTAAACCTGCACAGACCTCTCTTACCGCACTTTTGTCAGGAGTTGAAAGTGTCTCTCTCTTATTGGTCATCAGGTAAAAGCCAGAGGTATAAATGCCAGAATTGGGCCCAAGGGAGAAGCCCAAGCTTGAGCAGAAGTATTTCTAAAATGGTGTTGCTAGAAAGGTTCTTGTCTTATTCCACAGAAGAGTTCAAGGGTAAGACAAATAGCAAGCAGAAAAGCACAAAATTTATTAAAGGAAAAGTACACACTCAAGGAGGGGCAGTGCGGGCTTACTTGAGAGAAAGAGAATGAGCGAGTCATGCCAAGATGGCTGGTTATGAACTTTCTGTTTCCCTTGGAGGCGAAGCCCAGGAAAACGTGGTGGTGCTGACTAGCCTTGTTGTCTCCTCCCAGTAGGCAGGGAGCTTGGGTTCCCCCTTTTTCTTCCTCATATGGTGTTTCTGGAACTGTCATGGCATCAGGTGCACAATAGGAGCTTCAGTATTTGCAATGCGGATGAGATTGTAATGATATAATTGGCCAAAGGTCATGCCTTGGCCAAAGATAGCTTCTAGGCTTATCTCTGCTTCTGGGGCTAAGGGAGAGAAGGTCTGAAGAAAGAAAAAATTTCCAGAGCCACATCCTTGAGGGGGAGGGGGTGTGCCTGCACTACTGTCCTGTCTCAGTAGTTCCCAAAATGAAGTACTCCGAGGCCTAAACAGAGGTCTGACGACCAGGGAAAGTAAGATCTCAGGGCAAGCCAACAGGAAGAGATCCAGACCACCTTCCCAGGGGACTACACAGAGGCTGAACTACCTACCTGCCCCAATCCCACATTTTGGGGGTGGGTGGGGTCCAGAACAGGGTGAACATTTGCAAAACATAATGAAATTGTCTATCTCTGGAGCGGTCCGTATTCTTCAAGATCGGGGTGTATCGAAGTCCTCAGAGCACAGGGCCGGCACAGAGCAGCTTCAGTAAGTACTTGACCTGAACCCATTCTTAGAAGCCCAGGGCACCAACTGGGCAGCATGACAAACAAGTGGTCAGCCTACTAGCTGTCACATCGATTTATTCCGGCCCTCCTCTCTGTGGAGTCGGAGAACGGGCTTCCCTGACAGACAAGTGCCCCATCAAGGGGATTCAAGACTTCGGCACTGAAGTCTCTCTTGGAACCAGAAAATAAACAGCTGAAGCAGGACAAGTGTGGAGCCCAACCAGGATGCCAGGAGCCGGGAGCCCGGGCACATCTAAACTGCTCTACTGAATGCTCCCAAGAGACCAGAACCAGGCTAATCATATCACGGATGCCCTCAGAACAGAGACCAAGGCCACAGCAGAGGTGTGCAACAGCAAGCGGATTTTAATGGAGGGTGTAAAGCCAGGGCAACCCAGCCTCTTTGGTTACTTTAACCTCTCTTTTGTCCTTAAGATGGAGGCAAGAAGGAGGCCTGTTCTGTACAAGGACTCAGAAATTAGTCTCCATCCCCAAGTTGTTTTATGTGAACCAGTTCGGATATCGCTCTGGCCGGCTTGAGAACAGGAGCCTTCTCACATTCACCTGTTTGGAGGCACTGGGTATCAGGGAAGGCACTCTGGAATTACGCTGCCTTTACACTAGCTGTTCCCTGTGCCTAGAGCACGCTTCCCTGGGTGTCTGCATGACTAGCTCCCTCATTTCTTTATCCTTTAAATCTTTACTCGAATATTATCTTCTCAACAAGGCTCTACTGCAAACCGCACCCTCTGCCAAGCCCCCTGCACTCCCAATCTCCCTTACTTTGTTCTGTATTTTTTCATAGCTCATATCAACATAGCTTTTTCTGCAGTTTGAACATGATATGTCTAGTTATATAACATAATACGTATTGACTGCATCTTAGTATTACTAGAATATAAGCTCTTATATAAGAGCAGGAATTTTTTGTCTATTTTGGTCACTGATATCGCAAGCTCACAGAGATGGCACATAAAAGGCACTCAATAAATGAGTGTGTGAAAAGGGAAACCTACACTCAGACCCTACTCTGTCACTTATTAGGCAGCTGTGTGCCTTAGGCCAGCCAGAGATCCCCAAACCCTGGCCTGTTAGGAGCTGGGTGCACAGCAGGAGTGAAGATTCATTAGTATTTGCAGCCACTCCCTAGAGCCAGCATCGCCACCTCAGCTCTACCTCAGATCATCAGGCATTAGATTCAGCATTGGTCTCTGCTATTAAAAAGGTTGGTGACCACTACCTTAGGCAATTTGCTTCCGTCTCAGCCCCCATTTCTTTATCTATGAGAGTGGGGTCCAAGCACCCACCTTGCTAAATTATGCACGTAAAGTACCTAGCAGGGTGCTTGGCACAAACAGATAGTTAATAAAAGGTCTGGCCACTTGGTGTAATTACTGCCCCTCTCAAACTCTTCACCTTCCATCCATTATAAATCTCCTTTACTCAGGGTGCATCACTAAGGCAATTAATGCAGCAAGAGTATTCAGGTTTGGGCTGTGGTGAAGGGATGAGGCCATGAAAAACTTAGTTGTCTCAGGATTCTCTTTCCTGTGCCAGCTGAGCTGGCTCAAGGGCAGCTGGTCTCAGGCTTCTAGCAACTCCTATAGCCCAGTTACACAGCAGCAGCAGATCTGGAAGCAATCTCCCAGTCCTATGGGAGATCAGCCTTCCTTTGGCCTACTATACCACCTCTGACACAATCGATTTTCAAGGCCCTCTGACCACCAGGGATCAAGCCTGCAGCAGGAAAGGGACTCAGAGCTCACCAGGACCTCACAGATGTGTGGAGAGGATCAGGCCACTCCTTGCACAGGAAACTCCTACTGCTGGACACCTGTGGGATAAAAAGAGAATGCTAGGAAATAAGTTCTCTAGTCAGAAGTTAGGGTCTCAGGCTCTGGGTCCAGCCTGGGTTCATGTCCTGGATCAACAGTTGTGGATTCTTTGGTTTCCTAAGGTCTTCAAGCTTCAGTATGCTTACCTGTAAAATAAGCTATTAACAGTGCCCACTTCACCAGTTGCTTTGGGAAATGAGATATACTTATGAAGTGCCTTAGCACACTACCTGGCACCCAAGTACAGTAATGGTCATTTGCTCACTCAAAGACCTTTAATCACCAGATGGGTCCTCTGCAACCACGTTGCCAGAGGTGGCTTTGGCCAGTATGAGCCACATAAACCATGGCTGTGAGACAGAAAGAGGTGAAATATATCCATGCCTTCAGGACTTCTGGCTTATTCACCTCAACAAGCCAAAGAGGGGGCAGCTTTCTCTAAAATCTGGAATTTTAATTTCTAATCCTAATTTTTGCCAAACAAAACTGATTCTGCAAATAATTATCTTCAGTTGGTAGCCAGAACTCTGGAGTGCATATATATTATATGTGTATATATTAAATCAAGAAACATAATTTATTCATGTCTTTATTCATTCGACAAATGTTTACTAGACACCACTGTGTGCCATGCCTTCCGCTAGGCCCCTGCAATGGGATTCAGCCTCTGCTCCCAAGGAGCTCAAAGGTTATGGGGGAGGTGAGCATAGGACTGGCACAATATTTCACCAAAAACATTCTGAGAGTACAATATAAGCTTGGCAAAAGGGCATTTATGCTAGAACAAGAACACAGAAAAAACTCTCTGAAAAACTTCTGGGCTGTTTTGAAAGATGAACAGAATGCAGTGGGGAGGAAGGCAGAGGCCATGCAGTTCAGTGTCTGCATTTAGTTCTGCCTGGCTGATCGCACAGCTGGAGAGGTCACTGGAGGGGAGAGATCATGCAGGGCCTTAAATGCTAAGGAGAATAAAATGAGCTGCATGTATGTGAAAAACAGGAGTTCTGACTTTATCCTAAAGGCTATGAGGAGCCGCTGCACCATTTATAAGCAAGGTAGAACCTAGCGTGTTATTTAGTTTTAAAATTGTGTAAAAACTAAATTTCCATCCCCATCCTAGCCCCTAGGTATGCAGCTCCCCAACCCAGAGGAAACCCTGCTCCCACTCGATTACTTTGTTATGTCTTCTAGTGTGGTGAAATCTGAGAATTTATATATTAAAATACCTATAATTTTACTACAAACTACTTTTCTATTTCTTCTTTATATTGCATTTATAGTATATTAATTTTGGTTAAAATGGTGTGGAATCCTGTGCAATTGTCTACAAATTTCACTCTAAGTAAAGGAGACATTACAAAATATTAGTTATGAAGGGGGGCATTCCATCTGATGAAAATCTGATTGAAAATCTGTGATATATACAGTTGCTTTCCTCATTTAACAATAACTCTTAGAAATTTCTGAATACGCATCATGGAAGTACCATAGTTTATTTAAATATTTACTATTAATAAACATATAGGTTATTTCTAATTTTATACTGTTAGAAACAGAGAAATCTTCCCACATACATCTTTGCACACATGCAAGTATTTCTCTGGGTTATATATTGAAAAAACCACTAAATCAAGAATGGGTTTTATTTATTTTAACTTTTAAAAGGTACTCCCACTTGGATGGGAGACCACCTAGGAAGACCAGGTGCTATAGGCATAAAAAATAAAAAATAAAAAATAAAAAATAAAGGATTGTAAACTGACAAGGTCCTTGCAATCTGTGAGGTCAACCAAGGGTTGCCTCACCTAAAAAGATAAACTAAAATAAAAGGTACTGCCAAATGTCTTTCTAAAAAGGCATATCAACTCCCACCAATAGTGTATAACAATAACCATCTCCCCATATCCTTCTCAACACTTGAGTTTTTCAATATTTTTAATATTTGTAAATCATTGGAGATAAAAAGTGTTTCTCATTCCATGCTGCATTTCCCTAACACTGGTCAAATTGAATGAACATCTTTTCAAATGTTTCTTGGCCACTCAGTTAGTGGGGAATTCATACCTTTTGTCCATTTTTTCTTTTGGGTTGATTTTTAAGAGTTCATGTATTCTGACCATAAGTTATTTGTTTAATATATATGTTGGATATCACTTTCTCCTAGTCTGTTGCCTATCTTTTAACTTTGGTCATACAGAATTTAAAAATTTCAATATAGTCAAATTTATATTTATTTTATGTTTTCATTTATTGTATCATTGGCTTTGGTCTTCTTAAAGAAGGCTTTCTCTGCCTCTAGACATCATTTTCAGTGGCTGCATAATAGTCCATTGGATGGATATACTATAATTTATGAAATTCTCTCTCACTGTTGAAAATTTTGGTTGTTCCATCCTTTCACTAATATAAATAATGCTGTGAAAAATAAGTAAGTGTTCAATTTGATACTTCTAACACATATCTCAGTGCCTAGCAAACTCAGAATAATAAATGTTTCTTGAATGGGAGAGGGGGGAAAAGGCAGAAAGCTTTTCCCATACTCACTTACAAGGTATGTTAAAAAATGCAGCCCAATGTCAACCAAATTACTGGAGAATTAGCCCTGTAAGCCTACTTCTCCTTTAGCCCATCTAATCAAGAATTAACTCTATTTCTAAAATCTAGGCATGGAAGTAAACCTTCACCTTCTCCCTAAGATTGCCTTTCCCAAGGGTGGAACAACTACTTAAGAAAGGGCTTTAAACAATATACCTGAGTCCTTCTTATCCTGACTTCAGTTTTAGGGTGCCACTTCGCTTGGTGAGTCTTCAAGGTTTACTTCTTAGAAGGTGAAGGGGCCTGAGAAGATGAGGCAGAAGGAGTAGAAGCCTCATATCCAGCAGGCTGGTCTGACACAGATTTGTGAGACCCAGCTCTATTACTAGTAGGTGGAGCCTCATGTCCTGAAGGTGGGGCTTCATTTCCAGCTGGTGGGGTTCCATTTCCCGCAGGTGGGAGTCCATATCCTGCAGGTGGGGCTTCATATCCCGGAGGTGGAGCTTCATATCCCGGAGGTGGGGCTTCATATCCCGGAGGTGGGGCTTCATATCCTGCAGGTGGAGCTGTGTGTCCCGCAGGTGGAGGTGGAGCTGTGTGTCCCGCAGGTGGAGCTTCGTATCCCTCTGCTGGGGCTCCATGTGCTGGTGGGGCTCCGTATCCCGCTGGTGGAGCTCCGTATCCCCCTGGTGGGGCTCCATATCCCGCTGGTGGAGCTCCATATCCCCCCGGTGGGGCTCCATACCTCATGGGCTGGGGCCCATAGACAACAATTGGGTATGCTGAGAAGAAAAGAAAAAAATTACTTATTTTTTAGAGTGCACAAGGAATAAGTGAAAAGGGGGAGAAGATAAAAATAATGCTGAGGCAAACTGACACAGGAAGAGAATCAGGCAGAATAATGGTAAAGTCAAATCCTTTAGCCACCACCAGTTGAAGGCTTTATCATTTCCTGTTGTGGAGGGATTCAAATTAATATGAAAATAACCCCACAGTTATATCTCTGCATTACTTATAGTTGTGTACAGATGGGTAATTTTTTTACCTAATAAAGTTTGTTTTGATTATAAAAAAAGTAATACATGTTTAATGAGGACTATGAATTTGGAAAATAGAGAAAAGATTAATTTTAAAAAGTCATCTAAAATGCCATTATCAAATACAAAAACAATATTTTGGTGTATTTCTATTTAGGATATCTGTTAATATTTTTATATAATCATTATTATAACAACTGTACTTTTTTATCTGGCTCTTTTTACTAGACATTATACAAAATTCCTTTATATTACTAATGTATTTCATAAATTAAAAGCTGGACAATATTTTATCATATGGATAGGTGCTACTTAATTTTCCTGTTGTAGGGGAGTATGTTATTTCCAACTTTCCAATTATTATTACAATAAATATGGGTTTTATTTATTTTCTTGGCTACATTCCCAAAGGGATTTAACTGAGTCAAGGCGAATGGACAACTGTCAAGTTATTTTGCTGTAATACATATTTATGTTTAAGCTAGCTAGAAAAAATCTTTAAAAAAACTTTCCTAAAGATTCTCAAGGAACTAAAGGACAATGTGAAAAAAGTCAAGAATATAATGTATGAAATATCAATAGAAATATCAATAAAGACAGAAAACCTAACAAGAAACCAAAAAAGAAATTCTGGAGCTGAAAAGTACAATAACTGAAATAAAAAATTCACTAGAGGGATTAAAATTCAGATTTAAGTAGGAAGAAGGAATAATCAGTGAAGTTAAAAATAGAGCTATGAGAATTGTTAAGACTTAGGAATAGAAAGAAAATATATTGAAGAATGAAAAAAGCCTCAGGGACCAGTGGGACACCATCAAACAGACTAACATACGTACCGTGTGGAAGTCCTAGAAGGAGAAGATAGAGAGAATATTCAGAGAAATAATGGCTGAAAACTTCCCAAATTTAATGAGAGACATAAATAAAACGTCCAAGAAATTTAACGAACTCTAAGTAAGAATAACTCCACACCGAGACACATTAAAATCAAACCTGCAAAAGACAAAGACGAAGAGAGAATTTTGAAAGCAGCAAGAGAGATGTGAATCATCACATGCAAGGGATCCTCAATAAGATAATCAGCAGAAACTTTGGAGGCCAGAAAGTAACTGTCAAACAAGAATCTTGTATCTGGCCAAATTTCTTCAAGAGTGACAGAGAAATTAAGAAATTCCCAGATAAACTATAACTGAGGGGATTCATTACCACTAGACTTAACCTGCAAGTAATGCTTAAGGGAGTCCTGCAGGATGAAATGAAAGGACACTAAACAGTAATTTGAAGCCATATGAAGAAGCCATATCAAGATCTCAATAAAGGTAAATTGTTGGGCAATTATAAAAGTTAATATATTTGTAACAATGGTTTGTAATTTCATTTTTATACATAATTTAAAAGACTAGTGCTTTAAAAATAATTATTAGATTATGTTTTGGGGAGCATAATATATAAAGATGTAATTTTGTGACATCAACTGAAATATGTGAAGATGGAGCTGCAAAAGTTTAGAGTATCTGTTACTGAGATGGTAAAAATTCAATATTAAGCTGGTAAAAATTCAAATGAGTGTTATAACTTTAGAATGTTAAATGAAACTCCCATGGTAACAACAAAGAAAATAGACAAAAGGAAATCAGAAAGAAATTTAAGTTTTGCACTATAAAAATATCAACTAAACACAAAAGAAGACAGTAATGCAGGAAATGAGGGACAAAAAAAGCTATAAGGCATAAAGAAATCAAATAGCAAATAACAGAAGGCCCCCACTACAGTAATTACATTAAATGTAAATGAATTAAACTCTCCAATCTAAAGACAGAGATGTTAGTTTGCAACCTTCTCAGGAGCTTCCCTGTGTAATCTGAAACTGGGCCTCCATTCACGTAGGGCAGAGAGAGACTGAAGAAACAGGTAGACCACTCCAGATTAGTAGGTGGCAGTTTTAATAAACAAAGGAACTTATTAGACATGTCTTGGTTGGCTGCAAGATGAGTAGTCTCTGCACCCGCTGGTCAAATCTTAACAGTTTTTACATAATGGCCCAAACTGGAGTCAGTCACTTATATCATCCAGATAGTCACAACTCCACATTTCTAAACCAAAAAGGCCTTCACCAAGACACATTGTATTAAAATTATCAAAAATCAATGACAAAAACAGAATTCTCAGGGTAGCCAGTGAGAAGAAAACGATAATTAGATTATCATAGGACTTCTCAGCATAGACCTTACAATCCAGAAAGGAGTGGAATCAAATATTCAAAATATTTAA
>PVKZ01002860.1:0-180440 GCA_004027375.1 Macroglossus sobrinus | reverse complement strand
ACTTTCAGAGGGTGAATTACATGGCATGTGAATTACATCTGAATAAGGCTGTTACTGGGGGTGCGGGGAGGCGGGACGAGCTGCCCTTACAGCCCCAAAGCACCCTACCTGGACTCGCCTGCCATCACACAGCGAGGTAAGAGGGGTGGGGGGTTGACAAGTTGCTGAAAAGACGACAAGTACATCCAGGTGATGAATGACTCACACGAACCCGAAACGGGACGAGCCGGTATCTGAGCACCGGACCAAGGCAACGGGCAAGCGAAGTGTCACCGGAAACACTTGCAGAAGCATCACGTCAGGACCCAAGGGGACCGAGGAACCCGAGCACCGCTTACCAAGGCGTTCAGAGCTTTGAAGGTGCCAACGACCCGATCCCACCTGCACCTGCCCTAGCAGCTCCCCGTGTGATCACATGTCCGCAGGAGGTCACCAAAATACCCTTCCGCCCTCAACTTCCTCACCCACGAGCACACGCTACACGTCCCGCCACATCGTTCAGCTCCCCCCATTCCCGGCCACGTGATCCTCCGGCCCAGGACACACAGCCGACGTTCGGCGGGGCCCAGTCCACTATGGCCTCACGTCCAGATAACAAAGCGACAAGCATGGGAAAAACGGAAACACTAACACATCAGTGAGCCTTCAGAGTGGCATGACATTACAGCTCACACGTGTGCACGCGCCTCAAATCACAAACACACGCCAACATGCCCACGGACCAAAATCGCACAGCCACTGTACCAAGAGGAAAATGAGGGAAGTGATAAAAACCTCACGCACTGAGGCCAGGAGAGCAGGAACAGTCTCCCCATTCACTGTCCACCCCCTGCGTTCTTACTGTGAGGGACACAGATGAGACACCAGTTGAGAAGTGAACTACGCTTCGCATAAGGATGCTTGCGGCCCTTTACTCACAACAGAAAATAAAGACCAACTTCGGCGTCCAACGACAGGTGAGTGCTTAAGCATCCCCAGTATGTGGACAGAGGAGTAGGTACCCACTGTCCCCAAAGCCGCGTCCGCAGCCCCTGCAGGCACAGAGAAACGCCGTGCCAGCTGCAAACGGGGGAAGCACTCGGGCCTTTCGTGCTGATCAAAATTATTTTCAAAAATGGGTCACAAACTATGAGTTGACAGAGACAAGCACAGTCATTCCCTATCGTGAAGAGCTTTGAAATGGCAAGTTTGTTATTTTGTAGTCGAGCCGATCGAATAGACAAGAAAAATTATTAAACATACAAGCTGACGTCCCTAACACCATCTTGGCAGGCAAGCTCCAGAGAAAACGCAACACGCATCAAATTCTCTCCATATTTCTGGCAGTTTCGACACGCTTATTCCGGAGACTGTTATCTGCTCATCATCTTCACCTCACTAACCTAATGCAGCATTTTTTAGAGATGTTTCCAAGTCAGTGCCCAGCACGCTGGCACCAGGCACACAGACACGCAGGGTCCGCAGAGCGAACGCAAACACCCTCATCTTTCTGACCATTACAAACCAAACCCGGCACGGGCTCAGCTGCTCTGCGTTTTCACTCAAACACCTGGCACCTGTGCACAGCCTGGCTGGAGGACACCTGGGCGTGCACCTGTCCGGCCCCAGCAGTCAGCACATGCGCACACGGAGGCAGCTGGGACACCAAGCTTGGAGACAGACTGTGTTCGTCAAGGGTAAACTGGCTTACGACACGGCTGAAGTCTACACGGCACTCACACCAATGGGAAAAAATGTTCGAGGTACAGTAAGTGGGAAAAAGCAAAAGTTACAAAATGTGTATTTTCTGAGGTCAGTCCACCTGGCAGGAAAAGTTCCTGGAAGGATCCACAGGACACTGGGGGACAATCGCTCCTTCCAAGGACGGGGGCTGGGGCTAGAACGGTGGGGTCACGTGAGACTCCTGGCTTTTCTGTAACGCTGGTTAAGTTTTCAGAAAGACAACAAATTCATGTCTGACGTACATAGTTAAAATGAAAGAAAAACCTCTGGATCGTAAATTGCGTGTTGACATATTTAATATTCCATTAAGGACACTCGAATCTATCTGAAGGCAGGGATGCAATCGACAAAGGGTATTCACCTCTAAGCACACGTCCCTCTGCATCTCCCCAATAATACCAATGCTCTTCCTTGCTTCAAAACAATCCCAGACCCCCTCACCGCCCAAAGAAAGAAAAAGCACTTTGAGTACAAGACCTAGTTTGTAGAAAATCTTATACAAAATCTCACATTCCTTAGTAAGCATTTTTACTTTGAATCCAAAACAACAAGAGTGTTCCTTGGCCTGAGCCAAACTCCGCTGTGTCAAAATGAAGCCTGGTGTCCACAAAGCCACTTGCAAGTTCTTTCACTCCCCGGCCTGGTTCCGATTAATACAGAAAAGCGAGCGGGGAAGCCAGGCTGTGGCACCCCCGAGCGTCACCTCAGAGGACTCCAGCATCTCGGCTCCCCTCTGGACCGAGCCCCTCTGTGGCACCCGGGTCTGAGGGTTCCGAGCTCCCAGGAGGCTGTGACAATCAGCCAGGTTTGGGAACCCATGCTATAAAATACCTTTAGCAGTATTTCTCAACCTGTGCTGCATATGATTATTATTTTTAAAAATATGAAATGGATCGCCCGCTATCCACCTGCTCAACCAGAACCTCTGAGGAGTGGGCCCCAGTCGACAGAACCGTGTTTTAACTTCCTCAGACTGAGACGCCTGCTGTGAAGTAACGGGTGTCGGCCTTGCCGTCCTCAAGCCCTAAGCAGAGCCCCAGTCCCTGCACGTCCCCTGCACGGGCTGTAGGAAACAGCGCATGCCAGGGGAGGGGGTGGCCCCAAGCCCTGGGTGTATCGGACATCACACAGGCTAGGCCGACAGGACCAGAGTCTCAGGACGCCGAGACCTGTCAGTGCTCAGAGCCCTGATTGTGGGGAGGAAAGATAAAGTCACTTCATTAGCTGTGACATTTGGGAAAGTCATGTAACCTCTCTGGGGTTCGAATGATCAATTCTTAAAAGGAGGACTGGAATGAAAGACCTTTGGAGACCCCCCACCTCAAATCCCATGCTGATTCTACCACGTGGCTACAAATCAGACGCGTCGACAAGCAGAATGGACCTCAAACAAAAGCATGAATATCTCCTGCAAGTGTAAGATTCATCACATATACCATTTGGTGCTGCTCTACATACAAATCTCATTCCTCAACTCACTATAAGAAATCCTAACGGAACGTAATTTGTTCTACTGGATCGATCACCAATGAAAATTAAACTAGTTGCCTAAGTCTCGAAATAAATACAAAACATTTGGAAGATTAGAATTTTTAAAGTAACTCTTTAACCTTTTCTTTGTCAATATTTTCATTTTAAAACATTTTTTTCTATTTTTAAAAATCGTTGTAAAATATTCATAACGTGTAACGTTTTCACCAGTTCTAAGTACACAGTTTTATGGCATTAACTGCATGCCCACTGTTGTACCACCATCCATCTGCAGAACTTTCTTTTAACCACTCACTGAAGTATGATCGACAGAGGAAATATTTCATGCTTAATGTATCCAACTCGCTGAGTTCGAGGACAAGTATTCGCTTGTGAGACCATCGCCACCACCAGATTACTAACATCAGAAACAAAAGGGCCATCACCACTGAGCGTATGAACATTGAGAGGAGAATAAAGGAATACTATGAATGACCCTTGCCCAGAAAGTTGATAACCTAGGTGAGACTGACCAATTCCTTGAAGGAGACAATCTGCCAGAATTTACACGAGGAGAAAAATAACAATCTGAACAGACCTATTTATACCTATTAAGGTAAATGAATCAATATGAATAACCTTCTAAAACAGAAAGTACTAACCCCACATTGGTCCTCTGATGAAATCTACCAAACGTTTAAGAAAGAAATTATCTCAACGCTCTACAATCTCTTCAGAAGACAGAAACAGAGGAAGTACTTTCTAACTCATGTTATGAAGCCAGCATTACCCTAAACCCAAAACCAGACAAAGACATTACAAGAAAAAAAAGTACTGACCAGTATCTCTCATGAACGCAAATGAAAAAATCCTGAACAAAATATCAGCTGAATCCAACGATGTACGAAAAGAATGAACCCTGTGACCACATGGGATTTACTGGAGGTAAACGAGACCGGTTCGACATTCAAAAATAAATTTATGTAATCCATCAGATCGAGAGGCTAAAAGTGAAAAATCCTATGATCTTATTGATAGACATGGAAAAAGCACTTGAAAAAATTCAACACAGTCAAAAGCTCTCAGTAAACTGGAACAGGAAGTTCCTCAAGAATGCACACCAAAATCCTAAGGTAAGCATCATCCTTAATGGTGATAAGTAAGATGTTTTACCACTCATTAGGAGCAAGGCAAGATGTCTGCTCCCACCACTCGCATTCAACACCACCCGGAAAGTACTAGCTAACGCAATAAGACAAGAAAAGGAACTAAAAGTGCACAAATTGGGGAAGAAGAAATAAAACTGCCTTGCTTTGCTAATGACGTGATTATCTATGTCGAAAATCTCAAAGAAACAACAAAAAAATTCCTGGAACTAATAAGCCATTGTAGCAAGGTTGCAGGATAGAAGTGAATAAACAAAAGTCAAATGCTTTCTTATATACCAGCCATAAGCAATAGGCATTTGAAATTTATAATACGATGCCATTTGCATTAGCATCAAAAAAGTGAAAATACTTAGGTACAAATTTAAAAATATATGTACAGGATCTGCATGAAGAAAACTACAAAACTCTGATGAAAGAAATCAAAGAAGATATAAAGAAATGGAGAGTTATTCCAGGTACATAAATAGGAAAACTCTATATTGTCGAGCTGTCATTGTCATTTCTCCCCAACATGATCGACAGAGTCGATGACATCCCAATCAAAATCCCAGCGAGATATTCCATGCATATCGACAAGCTGGTTCTAAAATTTGTATGGGAAGGCAGAAGACCCAGGACAGCCAATACGATACAGAAGAAGCACAAAGACACAACTAGACTTCAAGACTTCCCATGAAGTTACAGCGATCGAGACAGCGTGGTCCTCGCCAAAGAACAAACGCATCAGTGGAACACAACCGAGTGCCCAGAAAGAGACCTACCGTCAGCTGACCGATGACAAAGTACAGAGGCAATCCAAAGGAGAAAGGACCGTCTTCTTGGCAAATAGCACTGGAAGAACTGGGCATTCACATGCAAAACTAAATAAATAAATCCAGACACAGATCTTCTAGCTTTCATAAAAATTAACTCGAAATGGATCACAGACCTGAATGTAAAGCCCAAAACTATAGAATTCCTAGAAGATGACAGAAGAGACAATCTAGGTAACCTTGAGTTTGTCAATGACTTTTCAGACACAATATCAAAAGCACAATCCGTGAAAGAAAAAGCTGCTCGATTGGACTTCATTAAAAGTAAAACTCTCGCTCTGCAAATGACATTGTCATGAGAATGAAAAGGCAAAACACAGACTGGGAGAGAATTTTTACAAAACATATCTAATCAAGAAATAGTATCCAAAATAGATAGACAAAGAACTCTTAACACTCAACAATAATAATCCAATTAAAAAATGGGCAAAGCCGTGAGCAGACACCTCACCAAAGAAAATGCAAATGGCAAATAAGCATATGAAAAGACACTCCATATCATGTGCCATTAGGAAACTGCAAATTAAAATCACTAGGTACCACTATAGACCTCTAAGAAGAGCCAAAATCCAAAACACTGACAACACTAAATGCTGGCACGGATGTGGGCAACAGCCACCATGGAAGATAAATTGGCAGTTTCTTACAAAACTAAACATCCTTTTACCATCCAAGCCAGCAATCACACTCCTTGGTATTCATCCAATTGAGCTGAAAACTTATGTCCACACAAAAACCTGCACACAGGTGTTTATGGCAGCTTTATTCACAGGTGCCAAAACTCGAAACAACCAAGATGTTCTTCAGTAGGTAACTGGATAAATAAACTTTGGTACATTCGTATAATGGAGTATTATTCAGGAATTAAAAATAAGCTACCAAGCCAGGACGAAGTATGACAGAAGGTTAATTGCATATTGCTAAGATAAAGCAGACAATATGAAAAGGCCACATACTGTATGGTTTCAACTATATGACGTTCTCGATAATGCAAATGCTGGGACCACTAGATATACAAAGGCGAAAGAATGACTATATATAAAAATGAATTCAAACTGGATCAAAGACCTAATAATGTAAGAGCTAAAACTATAAAACTCCTGGAGGGAAACGGAGGGGTTAATTTTTGGCAACGTTTCTTAAATATGACACCTCAATCACAAGTAGAAAGTAAACTAGAATGTATAAAACAGGAAAAACAAAGCTTTGTGCTTCAAAGGGCACTCTCAAGAAACTAAAATGACAATCCACAGACTGGGAGAAAAAAATCTGCAAATCCTCTATCTGATGAGGGTCTTATATCGAGAACAGGAAAAGAAATCGTACAACTCAACAGTAAAAAGACAACCCAATTACAAAAACGGTGACAGGATTTGAACAGGCATTTCCCCGAAGACAGACACGTGGCCTACAAGCAGATGAAAAGGTGCTGGACATCATCAGGCGTCAGGAAAATGCACATCAAATCCACAATGAGAGTCCACTTCACACCCACTAGGATGACCGTAATCAAAAAGACAGAATAGAGAGAAACTGGAAGCCTCATATGTTGCTAGTGGAAATGAAAAATGTTACAGCTACTTCCTCTGAGCCAGAAATTCCACGGCTAGGTATTTACCCAAGAGAAATGAAAACATATGGCCACAAATGTTCAGAGCAGCATTCTTCACAGTAGCCAAAAAGTGGAAACGAGCCAAATGTCCATCACTTGATAAATGGATTACAGAAATGTGGTGTGTCCATACGATGAAGTATGCAGCCATAAAAAGCAGCCTGTGCTTGCTGGTGGATGAACTTTGCAAACATCAGGCTAAGTGAAAGAAGCCAGGCACAAAAGGCCACTGACTACATGACACCATTCTTATGAAATGTTGAGAACACTGAATCTACACAGACGAAAAGTCGGTATGAGGCTGCCAGGAGCTAAAGGGGAAGGCGAGAGTGGGGAGTGGTCCCGGGTCTGGGGTTTCTTTCCAGGGCGATGCAACCATTCTGGAATCTGACAGCTGTCTGTGATGGTTACACAACCTGCTATACTCTAAAACCACTGAACAACACACTTTAAAAGGGTGAATTTGATGGTATGTGAATTCTATCTTATAAAAACAAGCAGAAAAATTAAAAAAATAATAATCCTTTGGAGCAAAGGCTCAGCGTGTCTTTTATTCAAACAAAATAAAAAAATGAAACAAAACCAAAAGGATTGGAAACAAAATAAACATCCAGCCCAAGATGGGTGAAATAAATTAAGGTGTATTCAATCTGGTAGACTGCCGTGCCCACACCCAGCAGCTACACAGTCATATGGTATAGTACATGGAAAGATGTTCCTCATATTGTTACAACTTTTTAAGTCAAAAAAGTATGCCAATCCTAAAAGAAAAATCCTAAAAGAAAAACCAGTTCGAACTTCTGGCCTCCAGATTGTGAGAGAATAAATTTCTGTTGTTTCAAAACTATTTTTTTAATTTATTTTTTAAATTGAGGTATGACTGACATCATTGTACTAGCTTCAAGTATACCAGTATATATTTAGAGAGATGATCACCACGATAAGTCTAGCTAAAACCTGTCATCATACATATAGATCTTCTTTTCTTTCCAAATAACTGTTGAGATGTAGCCACTTTCAACGCACAAAACAGTAGTATCACCAGGCTGTGCATTGCTCATTTATAACTGGAAGTTTGTAGCTTTTGACCCCATTTACCCTTTTTGCCCAACCCCATACCTCACCTCTGGCAAACACCAACCTGTTCTTTGAATCCATAAGCTTGAGTTTTTCGTTTCCAGATTCCAAATATAAGTGAGATCATACAGTATTTGTCTTTCTCTGACTCACGTCACTAAGCATAATGCCCTCAAGGTCCATCTATGCTGTCACAAAGGGCAGGCTCACTCTTTTCTATTTATTTATTTATTTAAACTTATTTTACGTATTTTTTTAGGCGAGGCAACCCTTCGTTGATCTCACAGATTGCAAGGACCTTGTCAGCTTACAATCCCTTACTTTTTTATTTTTTACGCCCACAGCACCTGGTCTTCCTAGGTGGTCTCCCATCCAAGTACTAACCAGGCCCAACCCTGCTTAGCTTCCAAGATCAGACAGGATCCACTTGTTCACAGTGGCATAGCCGCAGACTCATTCTTTTTTGTGGCTGAATAATATTCCACTCTGTGTGTGTGTGTGTGTGTGTGTGTGTGTGTGTGTGTGTGTGTGTGTCAAATTTTCTTTATCCAATTCATCCCTCGATGCACACAGGCTGTTCCCATGTCTTAGCTACTACAAATCACGCTGCAATGAATATGGGGGTGCGGGCAGCTTTTCGAGTCGGTATTTTCATTTTCTTCACTTAAATACGCAGAAGTAGGATTGCTGGGTCACACGGTAATCCCATTTATAATTTTTTGAGGAACCTCCATGGTGGCTGCACCAAATTACAGTCCCACCAATACAACCAAGAGTTCCATTTTCTCCACATCCTCAAGGACACTTGCTAGTTCTTGTCTTTTTGATAATAGCCATTCTAACAGGTGTGTGGTGATACATTATATATTTTTTAATTCTTTAACTTGGAAAAAAACTTTTAAGTGTACCCACAGTAGGAGTCTACACTGATAAAAAGAAGAAAGGAAATAATGTATACATTCATTAAAAAGTCTAAAAATATTACATTGAATGTTAACAGTAGCTATCCTAGTAGTGGTCCTATAGGGGCTATGTGTTTCTTCCTTTGGTCTAGCTGTATTCTCTGGTTTTTGACAGTTAGCATTTATTACGTAAAATATATATTGATTTTAAAAACAAGTATTCTCAAGAACAGTGGTTTTAGCGCCTCATACAAAGAAGAAAAGAAAAGGTGAATTACTAACTTCTGGGAATAAAGACATCAAAATTTCAAACCACATCACAGACCTAAGACTTTATTAAAGCCAAATTACTGCAAATTAACTTCTTACACTCCACAACCACAAACCTAACGGATTCTGATTCTTGCTTTGGTGGTCAATACTTGACGGTGCTGAAAGTGATGTTATTCTGACAAAATCGAAACAGCGACTACTATTGTCTCTTATTAGAGACCAGGTCCCATTCTCAATCCAGAAAATGGTTCTGAAGAAATACATAGTTTATTCTAGGACAGATCTGGAGATAAGAGTATTTATTCTACACAGTCTGGAAGCACTGTGCAGATATAAAAATGCTGTAAAAAACTTACCACCACTAATCACAGGGTATAGTCCCCAAAACAGAGCCAAGCCAACAGCAAGTAAAGTTTACCCATGACACGAGAGGAGAGAGAGGACTCTGAATTTTGAAAGCAACTCGGAAGCTCTCTTTTGCATGTTTTTAGAGAATGAAAATAAAGCTCTACTTCATCCCGGTTTCTGACTAGTTTCTAAAAATGAGACATGTAAAGTACTTCAAAGATAAAAACGAAGAAAAAGTTAAAATGATACCGCTGAGAATAAAATCAAAGTACAATGGGAAAATTAGGACCTTTTCAAGTCACAGTTTTATCCCCAAATGAGCACATGTCAAGTTGGTGAAATCTGAATAAGGCGATGGATTGTAATAATGTCAATTTCCTGGTCTTGATATTAAACCACAGTTACGTAAGATGTTATCATTTCACCAAACTAGGTGAAGGGACCATGAGATCTCGCTGTACTATTTTTTTTTTTTTTGCAAATTTCTGTGAATCTGTATTTCAAAATAAACTGTAAAAATATATATATATTAAAAGATGGGGCTATTCATTCATGAGAAGGTTAATACAACAACAAACAGGAAAGGTTTAACAGAGAATTTTGGAACTTGATAAAAAGGCTACCCAGAGCACTTTGATTTTATTGAGCAATTGGAAAACACGGGTTTTCTGCAAACCATTCCAACTACTTCAGGAGAAAGCTAGAGTCCTGAGTGAAGTCACCAGATCCTCACATCGACTCTCAGGCACACAGCAAGGATTTTTCCAGACTTTTTTTTTTCCAAGGTTCGACTGAATCAGGAGTCAGTGCAAACACACACGACTGCACGCTCAGTTTCTCCCAAACTCTTTAACTCAAATCTCCATGCGGCCCAGAGCCCCGAGCACACAAATGTCTCTTATAGCATCAAGTAATTTATAGGAGGGAAATAAACGTATCCCCTGATATTTGGGTCCAAAATAATGGAAAGTCTCGGTAGTTTAAGGCCATCCTCAACTTGGACAAATATCATCTTAGAAAATATAATTATTCCCCGTCATTTTTAAACTGGCAAAGTGACTGCGCAGCCTTTTTGGTGTTCGGTGCCAGTTGAGTCCCGAGCACACATTCTGAGGGGTGACCCTCTGCACTCCTCCAGCAGGCTGAGCTGTCCGGGCCGGACCCTAGTTTTTTTTCAAATCAGCATCCTCTCTGGCCTACAGCTCCTTTGAGATTACTGTACACCTGGGTGTGCGTGAGTGATCAACACACACACTCTCCAGGGCCGTGGGTGTGATCCTGAAATATTTTCACTAAACGTTACTGTAACGGATACAACAGGCGGGAGAAGCCAGGCGCAGTCTTACGGCTTTTCTCTCCGCCATAGAAAAAAATGGTTCGAACCTTCTCAGACTCAGCAGGAGTAAGAGTATCTAACCACAACCATCTGACAACCCGATATCAGCAAGGGTACCCTTGAACTTTCTTCTCATGGACCCCTCTGCACTCCTAACACTAGGATTCACTGGCAGGGGGGTCACGGAAGGAGCTGTGACGCTAGGCCACCAGCTCCCCAGAACCAGAATTGTTCTCACACTCACTCCCCCTCCTTCCTGCCTTAGATTTTTCTAGTAACCCTTTCTCATCCTTCCTTTCCTGCAATATACTAACTCTTCCGTGTGAACGCAGAGTAGACTCCGAAAAACGATTCACTCACTGTTTCGACAGCTAAAAACTTAATGGAAGATGAAAAAAAGATTCCAGACACTGAAACGTCAATAATTCTGACAGTAACGCCGTTCATAGTCACATGGCATGAAATTAACTTAGCTGAACACAGTATCCTCCATTCGAGGACATTCTCAAATGTGAATTACGCTATTCACGTAGAATCTACACTGCAGGAAATTTAAACGTCTTCTTGAAAGCACATTTCAGCCCCCGATGCGGCAAAACTCCATCACCTGAAGGTTTCAATTCACTAAAGAATTACTGGGGGTGACATCTGCGAACACACAGAAATGATACTCCGATCAAGCATTTGGAGTGAGGCCTCTACATTGTTTTGCACTCGGCCCATGTTAACCCGCCTGACCAGTCTGGAGCCCAGCACGAGGGCCAATCCCACGGACCACGGTGTGTGGGAATGAGCAGAAAAAGGCCACACGCCAGGGCTGGAGCCGGCGTCAGCATCCTGGACTTGCCGTGACGAGTGTACACTGTCCGTAAGGAAGGACGGACGGACACTGCCCTGCACAGTAACGACATCTGAGCCCCCAACTTCAGCTCCCTGCTGGACAGTTCCACCCAAACATCACCCTGTCTTTTGCTCCAAACCAGTGGTCCTAATTCTTGCTTTCAATAATAACACCAGCATTTCCCCAGACAGTCAAGGTCAAGGCTGTAGAGTGACTATTAATATTAAGTCCATGCAGTGACTCAGAATCCTCTCCATTCCTGGGCTGAAGTGCTGCTCACATTCATTCTTCCTTCCTGTCCCCATTCGTAAACCCAAGTCTCCCAACGGGGTCTTCTTGGGGTTCCACAGTCAAATGCACACTCCAAAGCATCATGCTAAACGGGGCATCCAAGCCGTGAACAAGTATCCCCAGATTTGGTGGCGCGGCCAACACAGACCTTCCCTCGCGAGCTTGGACAAGCACCAAGCACCTGCCACAGGAAGTTGCTGGACACCGGGGCTCGGACCCAGGACTCTGAATCTCCATAAGCTTCCTCTGTTTGCTGCTCTCTGTCCTCACTCATTGCTCCACGGTGATCAACCATTAAATCTTTGCAAAGAAAAGGGTTTATGGCTCGTTTTCGAGGACAACCAGAAGGAGCGGGTGGACTGCTTCCTACAGCGAGCACAGCGAGCCTTGGAGAAAAATGAATCCCGAGCAGAAGTAAGTGACAGCAACTGGGAAGAGAAGAAAAGCAAAGCAAACAACCCCCTGTGTCTGTGGCCCTCGGAGAGAGGCCACGATGCTGAGCCCAGAAGAGCTGAACTTGGAAAGAGGTCTATGAAGACTTGGGGATGAAATCCAAACAACGTACGCTACGTCTCAAAAATTTCTATCTTAACTGGTGACCAAGTGGGTAAGAAGACACAGACACATCAAAGGAACAGTAAACATACATAAGCAAGCTATGCCAAGAGCATGAAGCAAGTACTTCCAGAGTTCAGAGGAGGGAAATAGAATAAAATCAAGAAGCCGGCAACAGAGAAGTCAACCAGCTTGGCCGAAGCAGAGAACCCAGAGGGATGGAGGAAGATGCGAGACAGTGTAGACAGCCGACCCTCAGTTACAGTCCACTGTGCGGGGGCTTCTCTGTCCCCTCCCTCTCTGCACTGGCAGTTCAGAGGCCAGGGCCCACCACCACGTGTTAACCTATCAGCTACATGTCAGTCACATCTCCACAACGCAGAATGCTGGCAACAGTTTTACTATGTTTCATCTCGGAATAGCACCACATAGCACTCTGAATTCAGAGTTTGAAAATATGTGTATTAAAAATAGCAGAACTTCCGTAAAAGTCAAGAAATAGGGATCCATAAATCAAAACAAGAATTTTTAAGCACCCAGACACTCTTATAAAAACACTCTCAGGAATCGCTTGACATAATAAAACCATTTGAAACAGCTGACAGCCTCTAGAGGAGGCGGCGAAAGAATGGAGAGTGTAATAAAGTCATACGCAGTCTTAAAATAGGTTTACAATCAGTGTACAATCAGTTTTTAAACAGGAATCCCTCTGGGAAACAGAAATTCCTCTCTTTAATCCCTCGGAGGGCAATATAATATTTGACCGTGTTGCCTCTACTCAAGTTCAAAGGTGACCCTTTTACAGTATCCTCGACGATAAAGAGCCAACGCAGGACAGGACAGTTTCAAACCTCTCGGCACGAGAGGCAGCCAGCATTGGGGACTGATAATGGATCTCTGCTAGACACATAGGCAGGAGCTTCAGGAAAGCAAAATTAGGGAACTTCGAGGTTTTAGTTGACAGTGATTACTTAACTGGAGCCCGTCCCTGTGAAACGAAACTACCAGAATCCCTCAACATCAATTTGCTTGTCACTAAGCCACAGGTTTCTGCCGCCTCTCGGAAATACGAACAGGATGGAGCCATGAGCCTTTTCTGAAAACGTGACGACCATGGAGAGCGCCCCTGAAGCTCCGCAGCAGAGGGCTCACCCCTAAAGGGTTCACCTGGGGCAAGTGAGGACCGTCTTACAGGTGCCTGTCCCCCACGGCAGTCTTACCACGCTCGGCTGCATTTTCTGTGAAAGGTGGGAGCTGTCATAGTGGCACACAGCAGACACCAGACCACTAGAAGCAGAAGGAACCCACCAACTCAAAAGGGGACACAGAGCTGTGTTTGCTTGCCAAAACAGGGCCGATAAGAAAAGGTTTCACAAGGGGACTACTAATAGTGAATTCATTTGCCTACTGGAGCCCCCAATGTAAACCAGGAGTGAAAAGCAATGTGAAAGCTCATTCTCCATATTCCAAGAAAACATACAGACACAAACAAAAATGTCACCCCCCAAAAAAAAATTAAAATAAAAAATAAAAAGACTCAGTAACCTACTCCAGCCCAGGGGTTTTTCCAGAAGAGAAATCCACCTGAAAACATTCCCTGCCTATGTACATAATTCACCAGGGGTCAGGTAGGACTGCATTTTGTAACACATGAACTTTAAACAGACAGTCATTCGTGGTGCAACACTCCCTCATTAGCATAAAGTTACCCCCTAGAATGGAAAGCACTGGCTGTCTCTGCCAGGATGACAACTCTACAGACAAAAGCTGGGTCCAAGGACCGTGAACTCCCAGAAAGTTCCATCGGCCTCAGAGGAAGAGCTCACCACCTCCACCAGCCTAAACTTAGCTGTCACCCCCATTCCTCACTCCCCGCGGAACAAGGCATCGCTCAGACTCGGAATGTTTTCAAAATAAAAAGTGAAATGATGGGCCACAGGGTCAACAGCAGGCAAAAGACTCACAGGGCTGACGGCGGCTGTTTGGGATTGGGGAGGGGGAGGAGCTTCTGGATGTTTCTATTCTTGGCAAGGAAAGCACCTCCAGGTCCTGTTCCATCGAGAAAGGCACTAAACCCGGGAATGTTCTCGGGGAATGAATGATCTGCCTGCGCTAAGCAAGCTCATCTTGGGGTGTGACGATGGGAGCACGGTGGGGAGGGCTGGAGGGGGGGAATCGGGGAAGGGGTTGTTTGACAGGGGGGATGGGAGGAAAGAATGGATGGATAAGGGGGGTCGGGGAAGCTGTGGACGGTTAAGAGGGAGAGTGTGGATGACTAAGGGAGGGGAGCGGAGGGTGTGGATGGCGGAGCGGGAGAGGGGAAGGTGTGGACCGCCAAGGAGGGTTAGGGGGGCGGTGTGGATGGTGCAGGGTTGAAGGGGCGGCCGTCAGCCCCCCTCCGAAGCAGCGGCGAAGGCAGCCGAGGGGGTGGCCCCGCCCGGGCCCCCCCCAACCCCCCTTCTGTGGGCGTGTGCCGGGCTGCGCGCCGCCAAGGACCAGGCCCCAGGCCGCAGGGCGGCCGGCCACTCACCCCACGACTCCCTGGTTGTAGTTCCTGCGCTTCCACGGGGTCCCGCTGTACACGCCCCCGCCGCCGTCCGCCCGGCCGCCGCCCGCGGCCCGCCCGCCGCTGGGCTGCAGCAAGCTGTAGTTGAGTCCGTAGGTGCTGGCCTTGTTGTCGCGCTTCCTCTTGTTGCTGCTGCCCGAGGCCGGGTCCACGGCCTCGGCGGCGGGGCCGGCGGCCGACGAGTGCGGCGACGAGGACGCCGAGGGGGACGGGGATGCCGCGGGGCCCGCGGCCGCGCGGCGGGCCCAGGCCGCCGGCTGGTGGTGGTGGTTGTTGTTGTTGGTCGTCTCCAGAGGCAAGAAGTCCCGCTGCTCCGCCGGCTGCGCGTGGCCGCCGGGCAGGCGCTCCCCGGAGCGGTACATGCCGGCCGGGGCCGGGGCCGGGGCCGGGGCCGAGGCCGGGGCCGGGGCCGGGGCCGGGGCCGCGCCGCTGGGGCTGCCGCTGCCGCTGCCGCTGCCGCCGGTGGCCGTGGTGCCGCCGCCGCCGCCGCCGCCGCTCGCGCCGCCGCTGCTGTGACAGTGGTGGTTGAAGTAGAGGTTCCTCAGCCCCTGGGTCGTCTCCCAGATCTGCATCCACAGACTGTTGGACGGTCCGAGCTGCTCTGGCTGGAACCAGGCGATCCTCGGATCCATCAAACGGCGGCGGCCGCTGCCCCCGCCTCTGCCGGCCGCCCGCAGGGCCGCCGCCGCCGCCGCCGCCGCGCCTCAGGCGCACGCCCGGCCTCGGCGGCTGCTGCTGCCGCTGCTGCTGCTGCTGCTGCCGCCGCCGCTGCTGCTGCTGCTGCTGCTGCTCCGGGCCCGCCACGGGCGGCGCGGTCGCGCAGGGAGCCCGGCCGGCGCCGGCCGCGTCGCTCCCGCCCTCGGGGGCTCCGCGGGCCCTCCCCCTCCCTCCGCCCCTCCGCCCCTCCGCCGAGCCCCTGTCACCGGGGTCCCCGTGCAAATGGCGGCCGCGGCGGCGGCTCTGGAGAAGGGCTGGCGGCGGCGCGGCGGCGGCAGCGGCGGCGGCGGCGGCGGCGGACGCGCCTGCTCCGTAGCGTCCTGCTCCTCCGGCCCCGGGGCGGGGCCTCGGCCGGCTCCGCCCCGCTCGCCCCGCCCCCGCCCCGCCCTCCCGCGCTCGCTCCGCCCCCTTCCCGCGCTCGCTCCGCCCCCTCCGCGCCACGCCGCCCGTCAGCCCCGGAGGCCGCGCCGTGCGTCACAGTGGCCGCGGCGGGGCTCCGTCGGGGCCGCAACCGCCCGGCCCAACCGTCCCCGTGCCGGCCGCGGAGGGAACCTCACGTACCTGGGCGTCCGGGCGGCCCTCGCGCGCGCGCGCCGTCCCCGGGCTCGGTTTCCGCGTCCCCGAGACGGTGAGGCCGCACGGAAGTGGCCGTCAGCTCCGCCGGGACTGGCTTGTGGGAGGAGCGCCCCGCCCACGGCGCCCTACCCCACCTCCCGGTGGCCTCCGGGACCTCCCCAGCCCTCTGCACCCCTCCCGAGGTCTCCGCCCCAAGCGCACCGGCAGGAGAGAGAAAAGGTCCCCCAAACCCTGGAGCACGTCGCCTGGACCTCACCGGACCCTGCCAGGCTGTGCTGCTGCCCCGGCGGCCCGGCCGGCTCTCCCCTCCCTTCCCCTCTCCGCGCCCGCCCTGCCGCGCCCTGGCCTGGCATGGAGGGCGCAGGTCTGGGTAGAGGGGCCCCCCCTGCCCGAGACTGCATCCTGCGCCCACCTGCTCGGCCGCACGCGCCTCTTCGTTGAGTGTGTAAGCCATGTGCCCAAAGCCCACTTCTCAGAGTCACGCGCACAGAAACAAGCACGCATGCACAGGCACGGAGACACACGCGCTGCTGGGTGTGTAAAGAAACCTCGCCCGCCCTAAGGAAAGCCCCCCAGTTCAGAAGGAACGGAAACCCCAAAACCTTGTCAGCCAAAAATGAGGACCATACCGTTGGCATCAGTGGAGATTTTCCACAAGGTGCTTATTTGCGTGTCTTCTCAATCCCTGTGGGGGATGGGGGGAAAACGAGGAAAGGAAATTGTTAAGTATTTTTAAATGTCAAGAAAAAAAAGAACGAGCACATTTCATGTGTGTCCTCTAAGGATGGTCCGAAGTCCAGAACAAGTCCCTGCGCCGCATTTTGGGAGCTCAGTATCCTGGAAAGTTTTTTTGGCAAATGATGAAAAACTATGAAATACGAAGCATCGCTCTACCTTTTGTCCTGCTGAGAGAAATAACATGACCTCTTGTAAATTCGGAAAACATACAAAAAACCCTTCAGAATTTTGGTTCACTGTATTTGTTGCTTTACTATGCATCAGTATCCAAAAGATTTTCTCAATGAAATTTGCTATATCCTGAGAATTACATAGCAAGGAAAATGAGTCGTGGTATGTTTTATGCTAGTCACACTGACAGACAAATATAGAGCATTGTATAGAAATAGGTTTCTTTGGACGATTTCAAATATTTTTTTTAAATTCAAAAGAAGAAAAGGAAGGCTGAACCAAGAAACGTTATCAACGTTCCACCATCTAGAAATCACCACCACGAAGACTTCGTGAAACATTTCCAAAACTCTCTCCAGGCACACATTTGTATCAAGATAGTCTTTTTTATTTCGACTTCTTTTCAATGTGATTCGGTCTTCCAAAATATTTTTTCAGATGTCCAAGAACACATGAAATGCCACTGACATCTAAGCCACCCCCAAAATAGTCTTCAAAATGAGTGATAGTACATGCCAGAAGTTAACATTTGCTGTATTCGAGTGATCATTTCTTCAGACAGACCTTAAGAACTACTACAGTACTGGCAAAATGATCGAGTGAGTTAACATAAAGGTACTTTGAAAAGTGGGCTGAAAGGCAAGACATTACTGTTCTCAGTCACCTGCAGGGAATGCTGACTAAACCGTTCGGCCTGTCACACACTCATGTTTCAGGGCATTCATTCAGTAAATCCGAGGTGAATGTCTCATCATCCATGAAGAACTGAGCTAATTGCTTTAGAGAAGATAAATAAGCAACCAAGGTCTTTGGCTGCCTTCCATGAATTTATTGTCTGATTAGGGAGACAAACGAGGTAAATATTTAAAGTCAAATTGCAACTCATTCAATTAATTCAACAAATATGTCTTACGTGATGATTATGTACCAGAATCCGGGACTACAGCCATGAACAGTACTAATGAAGTCTCTGCCTTCGTGGACCTTACATTCTAGTGGGTATGGCAGGTATGTAAAGTCAGACGAGGATTAAAAGCTATGACGAAAAAGAAAGCAGGTTCAAGAGCTAGTGGCACTGTGCTATTTTTAGATGGGCTAATCAGGGAAGGCTGCTCTGAGGAAGTGATAACTAAGCAGGGACTTAAAGGAGGCAATGGACCATGACCATCTAGAGAATGACCCATCAGACCTGGGGAACAGCAAGTGCAAAGGTGCTGAGGCAGGAATATACTTTGCGTGTAAGATAAAGGCGGTGTGATTGCATGTTGAATGTGTGCCATGGTCTAGAATCATAAATTGTCTCTCCTGGAAGTTTCCTCAAAAGTCATTTAGTTTAAAGTAAAACAGTAGGAAATTTTACACATCCCCAAATGTATTCACTTTCTCCAACAAATCCGCGGTGTTTGCCTCAAATTTAAATATGATTTCATGGATGTATTATCTTGAACAGAGGGGACTAGCGCATACGCACTACATGGCGTTATTAATCATTGTCATTATAGTTAAATTTTAGATAGTATGTGATTATATTATTCTACTGCAGAGCTAACAAGAGCCATGAATAATACCATAGTTATAGTTATTAGTATCGTCAATGTTTAGATTATGAAGCATTTGTTCCAGGTAATAATCTTAGGCTTAGGCCCCATTTATGAATTTTCCCTTTTTTTTTTTTTTTTTGCACAAAATGTATATCATCGTACCAGGTTTTTTTCTCCTTCATGAAATGAATACAAAGCAGATTCCAAGTAAAGGGATCTTTTTCAATGAGACCGCAAAATAATATGCAATGTGGAACCCTGGACAGTCAAAATTTCTTCCATTTCTGTGTTAGGAACAGACTTGTTTAAGTTGTGTACCAGCCTGATGTGTGTGTGTGTGAGAGAGAGAGAGAGAGAGAGACAGGGAACGAGAACAAGAGCTTTATAATTTCTGTATCATTTATAATATTTATAAAATTTGCTCATTTTAACTGTACAATTTAATGATTTTTAACAGAGTTAGAGTTATGCAACCCTTGCCACAATCCAACTTTGGAATATTTTCAATCCCAAAAAGGTCTCTAGGGCTCACTTGCTGTCAGTCCCTTTTTCCAATCCCAGCCCCAGGCAACTACTGATCTACTTTCTATCTCAAGAGATGTACTTTTTCTGGATAAACTCTTATTTTGAATGGTGTTTCTATGAAACTCGACCTTGGTGGCTGCTAAAGTCCCCCCAGAGAACTGCTTGCCCAGTCTAATGACAGCGAAACACACAACACTGCAGAATGGGTACATTTTCTTATAACTTTTAAGATTCAAGTTTCCACTTGGCTATTAAGGCAGCTCCTTCTCCCATCTTTGCTGTTGTGAGGGAAATGGCATCCTTGGCCACGAGCATGCAAGGCGGGTGACAGTCCCTGGAGAAAAGGCCCAGAAACTCAGCCAAGAGCCAACGCCCAAATACCTCTGCATTTTACTACTATTTCCTTTTAACTTACATCTGTGGTGCAGCCTGTGGACGAAAGAGACTTCGGATGAGATGTTCTTGGGCTGTTGTCAGCTCACCGAACGGCCCAAGTAGAGACGAAGGCTCTTACTAACTAACAGTCAAAAACTTACTCTGTCCAGCAGAATATTCTCTTGCTATAGAACCTACATAATTTGAAATGCAGTCTAGACCTTCTCCTCGTAAAAGTTATTTGGTGTGATGGTTAATTTTATGTATCAATTGGACTGGTCGTGGGATGCCCAGATTAAACATTATTTCTGGGTGTATCTGTGAGGATTTTTGGGGTGAAATTAGCATTTCAGTCTGTGGGCTCAGCGGTAGTTGGCCCTCCCCAGTGGTGTGGGCCTTATCCTATTGGTTGAGGGCCTGAACAGAATGAAAGGCAGACGAAGGAGGAATTCACCCCCTTTTTCCTGCCTTATCAATTGAACTAGGACCTCTCATCTCATCTTCTCCAGCCCTCGGGCTGGGATTCACACCACTGGCGCCCCTGGTTCTCGGGCCTCCAGATTCGGACTGAATTGTACCCCCAGTTTTATTGGGTGTCCAGGTTGCAGGTGGCAGATCATAGGACATAGCAGCCATAATTTCTCAAAATAAATCTCCACATAAATCTCTATGGATATGTATTTTATATACACATATATATACATATACATATGTATATATATACGTACATATATACATACATACATGCATACACAATCATATATATATATAATCCAAATCTCCCACTTCTTTTTCTCTGGAGAACCCAGACTAATACAGAAAATTGGCCCTGAGAAGTGGGGGTGTGCTGCTGTAACAAATACCTAGAAATCCAGAAGTGGCTTTGGAACTGGGTGACGGAAACAGATGAGTTCGGAGATGCAATGCTACAGAGCGCCCACGCTGCCATGAACAGACAGTCAGAGGTAATTCCAGTGAGAGCTCAGGAAGAAAGAATTACAGAGAGAGCCTCGGTGTTCTTTGCAAACACCTAAGTAGTCACAAACGGTATGCTGGGAGAAAGACAGACGGTGAAGACCGTTCCAGTGAGGTCTCAGAGAGCGGTGAGGACCGTGTCACTGGAAACTGGAGGAAAGGCGATTCCTGTTATAAAGTGGCAAAGAACTTGGCTGGATTGTGCTCGTGTTCTAGTGGTTTGTGGAAGGTAGGATTTGCAAGCAGTGAAATTGGATATGTAATTGAATCAATTTCAAAAATGTTGAAGCAATGGCTTGGCTATTGCTGGCTGCTTATAGTAAAATTCAAGAAGAGAGAAATGGCTTAAAGACGATTGTGAAGCAGAAAAGAAGCACAACTGAATGATTTGGGAGATGCTTAGCCTATCCACGTTGCAGAAAATGAGAAGGCTGAGGGTGTGGCCAAATGACCCTTGGGGACCTCGGGAAAGGAGTCTGGATGTGAACCACAGATTAATCAGTCACCCCAGGAGGAAAACTTCCGGTTTGAACGGGAGAAAAAGATGGGAAGGAATGAAAGAAGGCTTCAGATTTAAAGGATGTTGCAGGATGCGACTGCAGAGCTACCGGGCAGAGCCCGTACACATGCTGTTCTTCAAGATGGGGGGGGGGGGGTCATGACCCCCAAGGCAATTCAGTGAGCAGTAGGGGACCGTTTCCTGGCTTCCAACAGGCCAGACAGCTTCTGCCCAGAGCTGTGGGGATGGGACTTCCTGGCAGAGCCCTGGGGGCTGCCTCCTCCCCAGCAGAGCGGTGAAGGGCAGTCAGTACCTGCACCCCACCCAGCAGAGGTGGGACCGCCACCCCAGTGGGTCAGGAAAGCGGGATCTCTGCCCCAGTGAGCCTGGAGGGCAGAGCACGAAGCCAAAGAAGATCATTCTGGAGCCTGAAGACCTCGTGGAGTTTGCCGTGTTAGGTCTCTGGCTGACTTGGGACCCATCACCCCTGCCTTCTTCCCTATTTCACCCTTTTGCAATGGGATGTCTGTGCCACGTCTGGGCCACCGCTGTATTTCAGAAGCTCACAACCTGTGCGGTTTCACGGGTTCACCTGGAGAAGCCTTCGCCTCAGCATGACTCAGCTGGTGCTCACCCCACCCACTCCTGATCCAGACGGTGTTCAGATGAGATCTGGACTCTAGACTTTAGACTTGATGCTGAATGAGTTAAGACTCTCGGAATTTTGGAGATGGAATGAATGTGTTTTGCATGTGAGAAGAACATGAACTTGGGGTTTTCAGAGGCAGAATGCTATGGCTTATATGTTTGTTTGTGTCCTCCCCAAATTCATGTGTTGAACCTTCCTCCCCTGTGTGATGGTAGCTAGGAGGTGACACGATTCGCTGAGCTCATGAGGATGGAGCTCTCACGAATGGGACTGGTCCCCTGTGAATCCTGAGAGAACCTGCTTCTCTCCTGCTCTTCACCCCGTGAGGATACAACAGGAAGTCAGCACGCAGTCTGCCACCGGAAGAGGGCCCTCGCCAGCACCTGGCACTGCTCTGTTGTTTATAAGCCACCAACCCGTGGTGGTCGCCTTCAGCGGCCCAAGCTAGGACACTTGGTCACGAAAGAAGTTTCCAGGGCCCCTGTGGAGAATGTGATTTCACTGTTGTTCTGGTTCTATTTTGAGAGTCACCTTCTGCTTCATGCTGATCGGACAAGTATGATCTTCCCCCCAGTGAAACAACGGACCGGGTCCGGTCCGTGGCCCGTTAGGAACCGGGCTGCACAGCAGGAGGTGAGCTGCGGGTGAGCGAGCGAGTGAAGCTTCATCTGTGTTTGCAGCCATTAGGTTCTCATAGGTGTACCGGTCCCTGGTGCCACAAAGGTTGGGGACCGCTGATGTAGACAATGCAGACCTTCCTTATTTTACCTCCAGAATACATCCCAAGCACATTCACGTCCCTTAGCCCATCCTGCCCGCTGGGCCCCGACCACCATCACTTCCCGCCTAGGCTACTACAGTACCGTTCCAATTTTCGGTCTCAGAGCGAACAACAGCATCTCACAGCATCCAGAGTGAAATTTAAAAATATACATTTGAGCATGTCACTCTCCTCAAAGTGTATAATAAAACCAAACTCTAGAATCTCGCTGCCAAAACCCATTCCTCTCGCTGTCTTCTGCCTCGCAGTAAATGGTGACTGCATTCTGCAAAGTAGCTCAGGCCGGAATCCTTGCCGTCGCCGTTGACGCTTCTCGTTCCTTCCCCCGCAACCCATGCCACCGCCATCGGTGCTGCAGCCGGTACCTCCAGACTCCAGCCGCCTGCAGGAAGCACGCCAGCACCCCCTCGGTCCCAGCCACCGTTGATTCTTGCCGAGATCGTTAGAACAGCCTACAAACTGGTTTTGCCTCTTCCAGAACGCCTGCCCTGGTCTCCCTCCCAGCCCGGGAACGGTGGGACCCTTTGCCCAGGTGAGCCAGAGTTCCTTCTCTGCCCCACATTTTCCACCGGCTCCGCCTCTCACTCAGAGACCCACATATCCACAGGGCCGGCCCGATCTCACCCCACAGTCTCGTCCTATACCTGAGCAGCAGGTCCGGCCGCCTGGGCCTGCTCGCCGGCTCAGAGCGCACCAGCATGTTCCCAGGCCTGCCCCGGGCTGCAGCCCTCTGCCCTCGGCTACCTGCACTTCCTGCGGGTCGCTGCCCCAGGGTCGCTGGCCCCGAGACACCTGCCCTGCCCGCCCCTCCGTAACAACGCTCCATCATTTCTGTCCCATTCAGCCGGCGTCCTCATTCTGCGTTAGCACTATTATGCTGTGCCCACCATTTGTCTTTCCCTTTGTTTGTCATCCCCCACTAAAATGTAATCTCCATGGCAACGGGGGCATGGTTTGTGACGCAAATGGACTCTAAGATGGACACTTCCTGGGGTCCTCATCCCTGTGTAAATCTCTCCCCTACAGGTGGGTGGGACCTGTGACTTGTTTCTAACCAACAGAATGTGACAAAGTGATGGGATGTCGCTCCCATGATGATGTTAAGCAGTATAAGACTCTGTCCTGCTAGCGGACTCACTCTCCTGCTGGCCTCAGAGAAGCAGGACGCCATGTGAACTGCCTGAGGGCAGCCTCAAGGAACTGAGGGCCTCTGGGCGACAGCCAGTAACAAACTGAAGCTCTCAGTCCTATCACGAAAAATCCATTCAACCAACTGGAGTGCGCCTGGAAGCAGAGTCTCCACGTGAGCCTTCGGATGAGGACGCAGCCCGGCCAGCCTCAGAGTGCAGGCTGGTGAGAGCCTGCAGCAGAGAACTCAGCAGGCCCCGGCCAGACACGGACCCCCTGAAACTGAGAGAAGGGATGTCAGTCATTTTAAGCTGCTCAGCAATGAAAAACTAACATGGTTTTGTCCACTGCTCTCTCCTGAGTCCTTGGGATCCAGGGTATACTAGGTGCCCAGTAAAATATTTGCTGAATGAATATATTGTGATAGAAGATAGAAAAGCAACAGCAAATGAAGTCGACAGCAACATTATAATACGCTACCAGTGTGTGTGTGTGTGTGTGTGTGTGTGTGATGAGTATATGCACACAAATGCAGATATCTCTAGAAAGGCATATAAGAAGCTGACAGAATTCTGGGGAGTGAAACGAACGGCTTGAAAATTTCTTTACCCTGTATCACTTAAACGCACATAGTACACACACAGCAAAACAAAGCAGCCGCCATGACTTCCAACTTTCATGGTTTCCAAAGTAAGATCACTTTCTCGGCACTTGCTCCTGTACTGGGTGCTCTGCGCTCCCTGAATGCTGGATAAGCAAGTTCCTCTACTTTTGACACCCTGGTCTACTCTACTCGTTCCCTGATTGTGTTCCCAGAACGACATTCCCACCTGATCCTCCTCCAGGGTGTTCCGCCAGGAGCATCTTCAACGAGAGAACCGCCACAGGCAGGAGTAAATGTTCTGAACTGACTGCCTCACAGAAGCCAAAAGGCAAATTTTGTTTCCAGGATGTGTGAGCCAAACCGAAAAGGCCCCTTTTTTTTCCTTTCCATTTATTTCTTAAATTTAAAAACGTTAAACATTTATACAATTTATAAAGAGATCCCCCAATTACTCTAGCACCCATGTGGCACTACATACAACCATCACAATCACACTCCTGTATACCCTATACTGTGCTCTAAAATCCCCGTGGCTATTTTCTATTAATTTGTCCTTCATCCCTTCACCTTCATCACCCAGCCCCTCAATCCCTTTGTCACAGGGCCTTTTCTCAGGTAAAACGCAAGACACAGAGTGCCAAGCTTTCCCCTTCTTGTTATTGGGTGTATCAGCCTGAAAGGCATTTCATTCCAGAAAAATCTGAATGATTTACCCTGGAGTTTGGAGCTGGTCTGACAGACTTTGAAAGGTGCAGTCGAAATAACGGGGAGCAACTTCCGTATCTGTTTGGCGCAGGTGAAAAGTAGCCAACCGGAAATGTGCAGGCTGGGGACAAAGGGACAAAACATTACGCAGCAAGGAAAAGTGACAGAGCACAGCACGGAGCTCCGGGAGGTCGCGCGCCAGGCGCCCCAGACAGAGGCTGCCCAGGTCATCACTGACGAAGGGTGGCGCATATCAAACCTGTGGCCTTTGGCCTGTTGTGAAACTACTCTGTGTCACGAATCTGAGCTACGCTGCGAGATGTTTCTTCTGGAGCTCTGGAGAACGTCTGAGACACGGTCGTTCACGCTCGGCAATCAGCGATGGACTGTGACCGCAGCACCGCACAATGGCTGACCTCTGCTCAAAGTTCTAGACCTGGACCTGAGAGCACACAACCGTAATGCACGTTCAGTGATTAATCAATATCTGCGCATCGATGGCTGAAACACAGTGAGTTATATATCATTTCTGTCTAGCTTCTTAAATCATGATTAGTTGTGTGTGTGTGGGGGGGCTGGTTAAAACATTGCAGCTTCTCACAGGTGACAGGAAGGCCATTATCAGCTTGATTGTCCAGTCTCTTCGAGCCACAGATCTTGCCAACGTGGCTACAAGGTCATGGCTTTGAATCCCATAACATAAAAAGCTGTGCTCAGCCTCTTGGCCAAAATAGCATCCTTCCCGAGAAATGCTGCATACTTAAAATAATTAGCGTCTTTGCCATTCATCCATTATTTCATTCCACCAACATTTAACACCGGGGTACAAAGAGACGTGTCAGGGGCCTTGCTCACAGCCCCGTGGTCCACGGATGGGCTGGCGAGGGCCTGGGACACACAGGACCCTTTCACTGCATGTGGAAGTGTGAACTGGAGCACAAGCTTCAGAGCATTATCTTGGTTCCATCCAGCACATTAAAAATGTGTGTCCTTGGACCCAGTGTATCAGTCTGCTCGGGCTGCCGTAACAGAATTCCACAGACTGGGTGACAATCCCCAGGCCATGGACCAGTACCGTGGAACCAGGCACACACCAGGAGAGTGGCAGACAAGCAAGCAAAGCTCCATCTGTATCTGTGGCTGATCCCCTAGCGCTAGCATCACCGCATCAGCTCCGCCTCAGATCATCAGGCATTAAGTTCTCATAAGTATACCAGTCCACAGTGCCAAAAAATGGTTGGGGACCACTGACTTAAACAACAGAAATTTATGTTCTTACAGTTCTGGAGGCTGAAAGTCCAAGATCAAGGTGCCATTGGGGTTAGCTTCCGGTGAGACCTCGCTTCCTGGCTTGTAGGTGACACCTTTCCCTGTATCCTTACCTGTGCACGTGCAGAGAGAGAGAGCTCTCCAGTATCTCTGAGTCTTCTTATAAGGACACTGGTCTTATTAATCAGGGCTCCATCCTTATGACCTCATTTAACCTTAATTTCCCCTCTCAAAGTTCTATCTCCAAATATAGTCACCAGGAGGTTGGGGCTTCAACACAAGAATGGGGGAGGGGGGTCAATATAATTCATAACACCCAGAAAATCCAGTTTCGGTATTTGTCCTACATACGTGCTTGCATAAATGCACCAAGATCTTGGGTCATATGCTAACTCCTTGTTTAATTTTTAGGGGAATAAATGTTACTTTTTATTTCATTTAAGTATTTAATCACATGCCATACATGAGACTGTATAGGGCAGGACCTTAAAAGACCTTTGAATGCAGTCTCTGTTGATGGACATTGTTTATAATTAAAGCAGTAACGGGTTCAACCGTCTGTTTTGTCGTAGGGCCCTTTAGATAGATAGCTAGCTCTCTTCTATAAAATGATGCTCCCATGTTCTCACTGTTGAGCTGAACTGAAACAGTTTATCTGAACAGGATACAAGTATTCTTTAGATAACACTCATATCCTTAGACAAGATACAATGCAATAAATAGTAATTATTCTAATTTTTAGGTATTGTGTAATCAAAAACTAACTATTGACCATTTCACACCCAGTAGGAGGACTATTATCACCACATAGAAAATAACAAGTGTTGTCAGAGACCCCGAGAAATTGCAACCCTCGTGCGCTGTTGGTGGGAATGTAAAATAGTGCAGCTGTTACGGAAAACAGTATGGGGGTTCCTCAAAAAACAAAACAAAACCCTGTAACTACCATATGATACGGCGATCCCGGTTCTGGGGGTATTCCCCAAAAAAAAACAGAAAGCAGGGACTTGAACATACGTTTGCACACCCACATTCACGGCAGCATTATTGGCAACAACTGAGAGGTGGAGGCACCCCAAGTGCCCAAGAACTTGGGGGCGGGGCGTTTACGTTGAACAGATACAGAGCTTCAGCTGAGAAAACTGAACCAAAAAAGGAACCCACAAAAGTAAGTTAAAATAACCATCGTGCTCCTGTAAGACACTGAGGGTACGGCAGTGAACAAAACATGCAACGTAGTCTCTGCCTTTACAGAACTTACTAGAAGAGGAGAAAAACAATGAAAAATAATAACAATACACACACTCTTAGAAACACATACATATGCATCCTTATAAAAACGGACAGTGTCTTTTTAAAATATAGATGAGCATCTTGTCTTTTAACTCTTCTCACTCAGTGTTAGAGATTCCTCGATGTCTGCATACATACCTTCCTCCTCGTTCTCCTCCACACGGGGGGCCGCGGGGACACCACACGGTGGCACCACACGGTGGCACCACACGGTGACTCGGCCACGCCCCCACGGATGGCCTGCAGCTGACGTGCCATCTTTTGCTGTTATACACACTGCTGTGCAATAAGACAGATCTTCACAGACGCCTAGGCCACGCTACCTCTTAATCACGGGTCTTTTCATAACAACTTCAATTTTCTTTTTAAAAAATGAATCCCCAGACCCTTCCATCAAGGTGACCCCTCTCGACAGACGCAGAAATGGGGGTACAGCTGGATCAGCAAGTTCCTCTACTTTTGACACCTGTTGTTGTCACTCCTACATTAAAACCTGTAGGTTTTTAACCTAGAGTACCTCGCTCTGATTTTTCTGGTACCTCATTTTCATCTTGCTCCTGTTAGACAAGAACTTAGCCACTGGCTTTTCCACTGTGATTTCCCGAGCAGCAGCTCAGCAGTCTTTCCACTCATGCACACAGGGATTGCATTTCAAAAATTAGTCTTGAAGTGAGTTGTTCGTACCTCTGCACCCAGCAGTAATGTTGCGTTTCAGGGTGACACATTTCTCTCTGGAATCTGCCTCCCGTGTAATTGGCAATGACATGACACATGTGCTGAGTGACATGTTTTTCCACTGATCTGTTTTAATATTTTTTTTTTCAGTTCCAACAGCGATACTGTTCCGATCCTAAGTGGATCTAAATATAGTTTCATCCACCATCCAATGAGTTTCTATTAAAGAGAGATTTGGACTGACAAGTAATTTTTTATACCTGCAGAAAGGAATCAGTTGGATAAACGAAAATGAAATTATCTTCTATCCCAAGGCAAGAAACATCAACTAGCACTACTTCAAGGGTATAGCGAATGCATGAAACTCTTACACACCCAGAATGTACATTTACGAATTTACAAATCTTACACACACACACACACACACACACACACACACACACACACACACACACTTCCCTCCTAAAACAACTTAAATATGTCTTCTGGGTTCCCCCAGAAGCAGACACGGCCAAGGTTCCCAGTGTGAGCAGTTTGTGTGGGAGGAGATCCAAGCAAATGCCAGTGAGGGGAAGGGAGGGCGGTAATGAAGGGCTTGTTTTCAAGCAGGACCACCCACCACCCGTGAGAAACTGAAGCTTCATCCTCCCGGAGAAGGCAGGGACCCAGAGCTATCCTCGGTGGGGGCGAGAGAGCTAGGTATTTGAGCATGTCCTCCAGCCACTGAGGGATTGGAGGACAGGGTGTTTCATTCATTATTTATACTTCTGCTGGGGCAAAGGAAGGCTTCAGGCAAAAAAAAAAAAAAAAAAAAAATGGGTAAGCAGAGGGAAGTCAGGCTGATTGATGTGCACCCAAGCGATAGAAATAAGGGCAGATATGCAGGCTGGCATCTGCCCTCTCTCCTCCTGAAGCTTCTAAGTAGGATTAATTGCCTCTTCTGTTTCCTCCAGGATTGATTTGGCTGCCCGCGTCATTACACATGTCACAGACACTCACAGGCAGGGATTCTGCAAGGCCCCTGGAAGGCGGGGGTTGGGGCGGGGGACAGTCACTTCTTCACCCCCCCAGCACTGGCAGGAAACAGGGTGGTGAGCACTACATGACAAGCTGCTCCCAGATACCCAGCTCTTCCTAAAGCGAAGGAAAAGTCTAGAACACAGGAGCTAGCTCAGGTTTCCGGTTCTGTTCCTTTCCAAATGTAAAGAGAAGAAATCTAGGCCAACTTAGGGAATTAAAAATATAATGTTCCACATAAATGTATAGGTCAAATGATGATGGGTACTAAGGAAGAATACAGCAGAGTAAGGGGGTGGAGTCGAAATAGGGTTCGCTGTGTTGGAGGGGCGTGAGAAGGCGCTCTGATAAAGGGACATTGTGACATATTACTTGTGTGTGTGTACGTGTATATTTTATCCTTTAGCGAGTCAAGTTCTCGGGTTTTCTGCGTAGATTTTCACACGAGCGCTGTCCGCAGCAGCAAAGAGCTGGACACAACTAGACGGATGGCCATTTCGTGAGAAACGTGTGTAGCGTTAATATGTCAGGCACTGTTCTGGGTTGTACAAATATTAACTCGTTTAACCCTCAACAAACCTATTAAGTGGCTGATGTCATTACTCCTTTTCAGATGAGAAAACTGAGGAAATTAAGTCATCTGTCCATGTTAACACAGGGAGGACACGGTAGAGTCGGAACTTGAACCCAGATGACCTCGCTCCAGTCTGAGCTCTTGGCGGGGGTGCTGCCTCCCTCTCCGAGGGGACACTCACTAAATTACGGTTCCGACATTGTGGGGAGTCTATGGAGCTGCTGAAAAGAAAGGGGCAGTTTCTACATGTACCGCTGTGGAGTACCCTGCCATTTGTATACCAAACGGGGGACACACACACGTGCCTTACTGGGCAACATGCGTTTCCAGAAAGGTCCATGCAATCTAGTATGGGGACTTCCGGGGAGAGGGGCTGGAAGACAGAACACTTTTGAAGGCCTCCCTTCTGGCACTGTTTTAAGTGTTCACCACGCACACGTGTTAACTGTTTTCTCAAACGTAACTTTAAAGACAGAAAGGCAATATAACTTTTTCCGACAGAACGAGGGAGAATGTCACCTCCTGAATTTTTCAAAACTTGTGTGACCTTACCATTGAAGATGAAAGGCCAAAGGTGAAAGCTTCCATAATCTTTCATACAGCTTCTATTTACTTTGGGTCGTTTATCAGGTTATTTTATCAAATCGTGACATGCCCTAGAATTCATGGGTAAATTTTAATGAAAATAATTGCATAATGATTTCATTAAAGTGTGTGACATTTTAAAGACTGTGATGATGTTAAATATTTCCTGACTTTGCACGCCCATCTTTGAAACAAAAAAGGAAAAAGGCAGGTGACTATTTCACAGCTTTGTGGAAACATTTCAGCTTCGTCTTCTTTGCCTTTCCCACTGTCTGGCCCTAAAAGAAAATCCATTATTCCTTTAATTCAATAACATTTATTACAAAAAACAAAAACAAAAAAACCAATTCATTTCTTCCTATTTTACTTCAATGAATTTAAGTGTCTTTGTTAAATAGACACAGGAAATTGGTCCCTATGAATCAGAGTAGGAAAGTGATTTTCCTGGCTTCACTCATACTAATTTTAAGTACTTGAAGACAGTAGTTCCTTTATTCAAAAAGAATTTGTCTTTTTCATGGACAGGCATACGTTGCCGAAAATGTTGAAATTTTAGGGCAACTGTGTGCTCATAATTAGGATTCCTACGTAAGATTAGGTAGGATAAAAACAGATTTAAGCAAAATACTGGAAACCACCTGCTTATAATTTCTTACTCTGCATAGGAAAAAAAAAAACCCTCAAGTTAACTCTGCTCATTAAAATAAGGAATTTCTCAATTAAGTGGACCAACTTAGTTTCAATTAAAGATAATTTTCTCAAACGGCAAAATGAGAATCTTCCACTACTTAAAAGTGTAACTTTTTTTTTTTTTGGTTGAATAGTAAAAACCCAGGTGTATTTTTAACGCAAAGAAGGGACAAGATAAAAACATTAAGAAATGCTCACCTCAAGTAGAACTATAGGCATCCTCCATCCAACTTGGGTCTCTTCCATCTCAACAAAGGACCCGTAAGCTAGAAACCAAGTCGCTTTAGAATTTCCTCCTGCTCTCTCCTCCATCCGAAGCATCACCAATTCGTTTGTTTATCCACTGACAGTAAATTAACAATTGCCACTCCTTCCTTCAGCTCCTGTATCGTCTCTTTTCTGCCCTCAAAGACTGGTCTCTTCGTTTCCCTAAAACTCCCTCCAATCTAACTTCTGATCTGATCCATCCAGGGAACTAGCTCTTGCTAATGTCACTGGGGACATCCCTGTCACTAAGCCAGTGGACACGTCTCAGCTCTCCTCTTACTGGCCCCTAACCGCATTCCCCGCTCTTGGTCCCTTCCTCCTCAGCGCACCCCTTGGCCTCCCCGACTCTGCGCCCTCTGCTCCTTCCTCTTGGGTTGTTCTTTCTAGGGGTTTCCTCCGGCTTCCTCCTCCAAGCAGCCTCTGCAGTCCTAGATTTCTTCAAGGCTCACTTTCAGTCCTCCTTCCTTTTTCTTTCTGGGCTAATCATTCTCAGAGTTGTGTCCCACAGATCCTTTTAGGTGGTCCACGAGGCCAAAACTATTTTTGTAACAAATTTTTTTTTTGACTCAGAAATGTTACTTGCCACACTGGCAACTGCAGGCACGAAAGCCATGGTGGGCAGAGCTGCTGGTGCCCCGTACGAATCAAGCCTTCGGCACCGAAGTGTACCAACAGTCGTGGACGCTCCCCCATCATGCACTTACAGGAAAAAAAGTCAGCTGTGCTGAAGCATATGCTTGATGCATTAGTAAAATTCTCGCATTTTATTCAACCCCGGCTCTTGAATATCTGATCTTTTCTCAAGTAGATAAATTATTCTAGCATCATTTATCGAAAAGGCTTATTTCTTCGTTGAATTAAACTTGACATCTCAGTGGGAAATCAATTGACCATATAATTACGGTTCTATTTCTGGTCTCTCCAGCTTGCTCCACTGACCTCTATGTCTTTCCTTGTGCCAATACCATACTGTCCCAATTCCTAGAACTTTATAGTAACTTCTTAATCAGGCAGCGTAAGTCTTCCAACTTTGTCCTTTTTAAAAGTTGTCTTAGATATTATAAGACCTTTGCTTGTCCACGTAATTTTAGAATTAGCTGGTCAATTTCTATAGAAAAGCCTGACAGGATTTGGATTGAGATTGCCTTGAATCTATAGACTGATTTGGGGAGAAATGTCACCTTCTACTCCACAAACATGGTATATTTCTCCATTTGTTTACGTTTCAATTTCTCTCAGCAATGTTTTCATTTTCAAAGTCTCTAGAATATTAAGAGTAATGCTTGAGACTCCTGCTCTTTAATATCTCATATCTATTCCAAGCAGTACCCGCTAGCACGCAGACACCCAGGAATAAATCCGGTCACCTTTTAAAAAAGATTTTGTAAGACACAAAGCTTTCCATTTACAAGTTATTTATTTAAAAATATTGTCTACTTCTTATTCCGTATCAAATCAAACAAGGAGTGAGGTTGTTACAGAGCAATAATTAATGAGACCTGTTTGTACAGATGACCGTTTCGTATATTCTCAACAGTGGACTACAAATTCAACGCATTCACTTCTTCACAAAGGTAAACACAATCGGAATACCTCACACCAAAAAACTTTATAAAGCTTGTCTTCATACTTCTTTTAAAAATGTGAGCTAATATAAAATGATATTGGCTTGGAAGGGCATCCAAGCCATGCTTTGGATCTTGCCTTTTGTGTGAAATTCGAGCTGGACGTGACTGTGTGCTCAGGGAGACCCACCTGAGACCGCTGTGTGTCTGCTCTTTGTGCTCCCAGTATTAGAACGCGCTGGGAACGTAGTTTCGAGCGCTGGAAAGGCCCCACGGATCCCAGAGCTTGAAACATTTCAGAACGGGTTCTGAAGTTCTTAGGAACTTCATATGAACATACAGAATGCAGGCATCAGAAGGTGACTTTGGGAAACATACAGAGAAGACCATGCTGAACACTCGGGCGAGACGCACTCGCTCTTGCAATGGTTCACGTCGTCAGTCTTTTTTCAACCGTCTCTTGATAAGCAACAAACCTTCTTAAATTCGTCTTCACATTGTCAAGTACACACAGCTGATCTGGGCTGTATTTACCTCTTCCTTCTTTTCGTATCTGCCAAAAAAAAAAAAAAATCATATGTGGTTTGGCATACATCACCAATTCTTTTCAATAAAGCCAACGTTTAATCTTGGGTGTATTTATTGTCAGAACAGAACAGCTGCCAGCGTGTGGTGAAACACATTCACTCCCAAGGTAAACAGGAGACACAGTACGTGACCCGTAAAGAGAAATTAAGATGGTGCACCTTTTATTTTAATTAAATTCAATTCACTGGGGGTAACAACGGTTAATAAGTATATGTTTCAAGCACAATTTATAATACAATTTATAATACTGCAGTGTGCGCTCACCACCTAAATTCTAGTCTCGTCTATCGGATATTTCAGATATTTGATCCCTTTACCTTCTTCATCCTCCGCCCACCCCAGGGCCCCTCCGGTGACCACCATTCTGGTGTCTGTATCTGTGAGTCTGTTTGCTCGTTTGCTCTGTTTTATGTCCCACGTGAATGAAATCGCGTGTGGCTCTTGTCCTTTTCCGTCTGACTTATTTTGCCTAGGACGATACCCTCCAGGGCCACCCCTGTTGTCCCGATGGCAACACCTCATCGCTCATTCCTGAGTGATAACAGTCCCCTGTACACAAGTACCACAGCTGTCTCCAGTCATCTGTCGAAAGACACTTAGGTTGTTCTCACGTCCCAGTCACCGTGAATACTGCTGCGGTGAACACATATCTTTACGAACAAGTGTTTCCAAAAATTTCGAGTAGATACCCAGAAGGATTGCTGGGTCATGTTGGTAGCTCTATGCTTAAAATTTTGAGGACCCTCCACGCTGCCCCAATTTCCATTCCCACCAGCAGTGCATGAAGGTTCCTTACTGTCCACACCCTCTCCCAAACTTGTTACTTGTCCTGTTGACAGCGATTCCACCAGCTGTGAGGTGGCATCTCACTGGGGCTTTGATTTGCATTTCCCTGAGAGCTAGTGAGGCTGAGCATCTTTCTCTGTATCTGCTGGCTATCTGTATGTCTTCTTGGGAAGTGACTGTTCGGGTCCTCTCCTGTTTCTTAATCAAATCTGTTGCTGGTGAGTTGCATGAGTTCATGTATTGTGGATATCAGCCCCTTACTGCAAGTATTGTTTCCGCACCTTTTAAATGACTAAACTGGAGACTTTAGAAAACTGAATTTTATGGTGTGTGAACTATACTTCACCCGTAGTCTAGAGCAGTGGCTCTCGGGTTTTAGCATGCCACAGTGCCGTCGGGATGGCTTGTTAAAAAACAGACTGGTGGCCCATCCGGTTTCCAGCATGTCTGGAGGAGGGCCTGCGTGTCTGCCTTTGTAACAGGTGACCAGGTGCTGCCGCCGCTGCTGGCCCACGGCACGTGGAGAACCACTGCTCAGAAGACCCTGAGTAAAATGCGCTGTCTGGTTTTTAAGTGGAATTGGGGGCTAAATATACACCGAACAACCCCCTTTGTTGCAACTGTGGCTCCGTTCACAAAGGAGCTTCAAACAGGCACCTACAGGCTGCCCTCCTGGCTAACGAAGAAAAGAAAACACAATCACGTATTATTACCGCAGCTATGCATTCGAGTGGGACAGTCAATTGGAACGACAGACGTCCCGGAGTCGGGGCCACTCTCTAGTTCAATGCTGTGACCACGTCTGCTTTCCTCGCAAGGAAATTGGGGATATTTTCTCCTTATCTCGAAGACCCTTTTCGGAAGTCTAAATGGCCTATGACCTCTAACAATGGGGACCCTCACCCCATCCTGGGATGGATGTATCGCTAGGAGATGGGGTTAAGTAAAAACATGTCAAGTGTGAGACCATAATATACGATGCAACCTTTTCTACGCCTTGAAAAAAATTTCAGAAAATTTTCTAGACAATCATATTCACCTAAAACTTACCGGAGTTCTCACCAGGAGACCTGACTTCTGTGTTAGAAGCTTGTTATAAAGATTGTAAAACAACAAAAAGCAAGCTAATTATGATCATCAAAAGCTTTTAAAAGCTTTATTTCTCAGAATGATATAATCTAGTAACAGATTTAGATGAGAAGAATGGTGAACTGAAATGCATAGATACGTGAGAGATGAGAAATTTCTGGTCGCTCTCTCCGCCCCCTCACCCCCGCTGCCAGAACAGGCAAGGAGGGCCCGAGACTCAAGCATCCCCGAACGGAGCGACCACGCACCTTCGTCTTGAAGACGGGCTGGAACTCCTTCAGAGCCGGCAGCAGCCTGATCTGCACGGAGGCCCGCTCAGCTTCCCGGCCATCCGCGAACACGTCGAAGAGGGCGTCCAGAGCTTCGCCCGCCACCACGAGGGAGGGGTCTCTCGTGGCGACCTCAAGCAGAAAGCTCCCGATGGTCTGGAGTCGACAAAACACAGTCATCAGCCACCGTTCTAAGGTCGGTTTTCAAAGGACCGGCTTTAAACGGGGCAGTAATTTATGCACGATGTTTTATATAAGAATACCAGGGAAAAAAATGAAAACTTTTAAAAGATCAAAATTTAAACTTAATATATATTTATAATATACCAAGAATAACACGAGCAGGATAAATGAAACCTATCAAAATTTGTACTCTTAGGACGAGACGATGGGCACCGTGGCGTGCCACAGCTGAGGCATGTTTACCAGTTTTGAACTTGGCCTCTCACTGAAGATGACTTTATTTTGGAAAAAGTATCTCTGGAGTAAAATTAATTCAATGACCAAATGCGACTCAACTCTTCAAGTCTCTATCCAATTCACGTAGTCAGATGGAGCCAAAGGGCGTATTTAAGAGCATAGCTCAGGAACCAAGCTCCTCATGGTTTCTTCTCACGCTGTCCACGGAGGTTTCAGAATCCCGCCCCCCCACCCCCGACACTCAGGCCCCCCACCCCCAGTAGCTGGCATGTCCGGCCGGGAGCAGGCTGCTTTACCTTGAGAGTTTCAAGCGTGCCCTCTTCTCTGGCTAGGACGCTGCCAGTGATGCCCAAGATGCTGACCACGTTCACTCGGACCCCGACGCTGCTGCTGAGGATGCCCGCTTCGCACAGCGTCATCAGCTGATCGGGGGTCACGCACTGCTGAAGGGGAAGACGACAGCATTTACAGGGGAAAATGCAAAGGCTCTTCCAACACACGAAAGGATGTGTGACCTCCCTGAGCTAAGAGAAATGCAAATTAAAAATGAGATAGAACCTGCCACGTGTCAAACCAGTAAACACCACCGTTAGACACTACTGGTGGGGGTTCGAGATGGCGCAACACGGAGAAAAAGGACAAATCCATCCATTCTCTGACTCAGCGACGGCGCGCTAGGAGTCTCCCAAAGGCGCAATGGGAAATACACAAAATAACTTCTGTAGGGAAGCTGTTCACTGCGGCTCTGACAGCAAAAGGCTGGGAACTATCCGTATCCACAGTAACAGACGGGCTGAGTGATCACGAACAGCTACGCAGCGGAATAAAACAGAAACGAAAAGCTCACTACGCACCACGATGACCCCCAAGGGGGAGAGGGCGAGGAGCGGACGCGCTGCCTCTAAGGGGTGAGACACGAATGTGCACGTATTTGCCGACGTGTTCAAAACACAAGGCAAAAACGGAAAAGGATGATTATCAACCGTGGAAAGGACAGATGAGGGCAAAGGGACGAAGCCAGACCCCGCTGAACACAGCTTTCCTGGGGGGACAGTTCACGGGACACACAAGGCGCACGGTTCGGTGGCACCTCTACCTTCTACCCGCAGAACCCTTCGGTCACCTCGAACTGTCCCCGCTCAACAGTGACTCCCTCCTCCCCTTCCCCCCAGCCCCTGCCAACCACTGTTCTACCTTCTGTCACTCCTAGGTCCCTAAGTGGGATCGTACGAGTTATCCTTCTGTGTCTGGTTCACTGCACCTGGCACGCTGTCTCCTTGTTTCGTCGTATTGCATTACGAATGAGAAACTGCATTTCTTTTTAAAGTTGAATAATATTCCACTGGGTGTATATGCCATATTTTTCTCTGGACACATCGTTTCCGTTTTAACTCTAAAACTGTATATTTTGTTTAATTTAAAAAATTAAAGCAAACAAACAAAATACTTTTTAAAAAACTGAAACTGAAGCTAACTGTATAACAAGCCACAAGGAGAATTCTTCCAAGCAGCTTTACAACAGCCCTGGGACTGTACAGTGCTGGACAGACGTCTCCTAAGGACAGAAGAGTCACAATGAAACCTCAAGCTGCACTCAGCGGCGCTACTGCCAGGAATAATAATGGCATTTTATTTTGAAGCTGTTTGAAACCTGGAGTATAAGCAAATGACCGTTTTAAGGTCTCTAAGAAGCAAAGTTTCCAGCACAAAAAAGATTCAATTCTATAATCAAAAGCTATGTAAAAAGCTGTCAAAGACCACTGGGTTTTCATGTAAAAGAGACAAGCACCAACATGAGGAGACTCCTACTATCTAAAGATAATGCAATTTTTGCATCAAAAACAATGACTATAATGGAATGAAATAAACATATAAAAACCCACGAGTTCATAATCACTCTGGAGAAAAGGGGTGGTGAATGGTGACTCACACACGCCTATCTTTATTTCAAAATTACCAAAGAATTCAAGAGACCAAAAGTTCTTATTTGTAAAAGAAATACGGCTAAAATGTCAAAGGAATGAAAACCTTAGGCCATCCCCCTTCTGCAGCTCCTTATGAAGCGGGCCTGGGCGACAAGAACCACTGGTGGCTACAACCACGAAGAGAATGCCCCGATCGACTTTACGTCGCTATACCATCACATGACTTATGATATAAAAGTAGAAAATACACGGCCCTATGAATTATTCCTGCCAAAACAATCTGATCCTGAGACTAATTAAGGCTCTATACCCTTCCTGCGGTAATTTAAAGCAAAGCATGGATTTCACTCATAACTATTTCCTCTACACTATCCCAGTTTATAAGGAAATGTGAGAGACAGAGGGACACGTTAAACAACGCCACTGTCACACACCAGCCAGGTGTGAGAACGGGGAAAACACTACAGGACAAATCACAGCTTCTTCAATGAATAAACTGGGTTGGGGAAACGTTCTATAGACAGACAGATTTAAGAACCTGGGAATATATTAAAAAGCACCGAATTGCACATTTTCAATGGTGAATTGTGTGGTATGTGAATTAAATCTCAATAAAGCTGTTAAGAAAATAACATCAACCAACAGCAACGTGTGGCTCTTGCTTCTATTCCGATTCGAACAAACCATTTGAAAAAGACATTTTAAAAGCGATCAGGGACAACTGAACTCAGACTCCACATCACACGATAACTAAGAAATATCTGTTAACCTGGGGTTTTGGGTTCAGTTTTTAAAAAAGTGTGTTTTCTGTCTCAGAAAAAATGAAGCACATAACAAAATATTTATGGGGGAAATATAAAATTTGCTTTAAACTCCTCCAGGAAGCAAATGCAAAAATGTGGGGGAGATCGTGCTGACACCTGGTGAGTGCACATGCGGGTTCACCCCGAGATCTTAAAGCGAGGTCCCTCACTTTGCTTCGAGGAATGTCTGCACGTTTCCTGGATAAACAGTGGGAAACGGAAGTGGGAAGGCACCCATAGCGAGGTGCAGAGGCGTCGCTATGGAGAACCAGGAGGGCGTGCTTGCAAATTTCTGCAATAAAATTTTTTTTTTTTTAAAGACAAATGACACTCGGAGAAAACGTTTACCATGCGTATCTCAAATAAGAAGTTACATCAATAAAAAAATTTGTGTGCTGGTAGCAATGGGGGGGTAGACATTACTTTCGACTTTAAGCATTTTTTAAATAAGAATCATGGATTACTCTTATAGAAATAAAAACTTAAAAAACAGGTAAGTAATGAATCTTGCCTTCACAGTACAGACTGTCCGTTTCACATGAAAAATTTTCACTTACCTGAGAAATGTTTTTGGAGGCCATTGTCTGCAAAAGGGCCCTCAAGGCACTGCTTATGGCTTCTAGAAAGTCAACGTGCTTTGCAAAATCTGAAACACAATAGTGAAACAGAAATTCATCTTTCTCTGAAACAAGTTGTTTTGCAGAAAAAGAAACAGAATCAATACAAAAGCACGTTAAATGTTAATACGTACTCTTATAATAAAAACTTTTGAGATTTAAGCCAAAATGTCAAGTAAACCACCCCCCTGCGAATGGCACGCTTGAGTTCGAAGGACGACTACAACTGAAGTGACCTTGACAAGGGAGTGTGCCACAGATGCGGGGTTTCCACCTGCCTCCCACTTAGATCTGCTCTGTAGACTGAATTCTGCTTTTCAAAACTCACCACCATCATCACGGTGCTGGGCAGGCGAGGGCAGAGTCCTCTCCCAAAGCAGAGGGCTTCCTCGCCAGCCAGACCCGCCCTTGAGCAGGACCAGGCCACAGCAATAAACCAATGTGCTAATACGGCCCTACAGAAGGGAGCGGGTGGCCCAGGTGGGTCAGCTCCCTGAGCCGCAGTGAGAAGGGACAGCAACCGACAGTGTGTTACATTATATTTCCCAAAACAGCCACAATGGTATTTCCAGTCCGGCACGATCGTCCGGAACCCAGCCACGTCCCACCAAGATGTGGACTCTATTTCCGTTCCCTTAAGTCCAGGTGGGACTGTGACCTTGTCGACCAGGAGAACACAAGGGAGCGACAGGCTCGGTTGCAGGAGGCAACAGGACTCCCGCCGACTCGCGTGTGCGCTTCTGCTCTCGACTCCGGCCCTTGGCAGCCAGCTGCCATGTTACGAGGACGCCAGGTCACATGTGGGTGTGGGCTGACGGACATGTGACTGAACAAGAGTCCAGGGGACTCCGTCTGGCTCTAGTGTGCAGACAGAGGCCCCAGGCGAGGGATTCTCGACCTCAGCGCAAGTGACACTCTAGGCCAGGTCACTCTGTTGTGTGGGTGGGGTCGCCTACACACTGCAGGTGTTCAGCAGCGCTCCTGGCCCCTGCCCTCCATCCCAGCAGCAGCCCCCATGGCACAGTGACAAGATTCCTGCAGACACTGGCCTGGATGGGGACGGAGACAAACCTCCACTGCGCTGTCTGAACTCCCGACCTACAGGCATCGTGACAAATGACACACGACTACTGTTGTTTTAGGACATAAAGTTTCGGGGTGATCTGTTATGTAGCAATGGACAGCTCAGCTTCCAGCCCGTGGTGCCTGGGGCCCTACAAAGATTCCAGCGTCCCCTGGGAGGCTGCCCGGAGGGGTGGCCTGCACAAGTCTGATTGGACACTGACTATATTTTTTAGCGCTCTCATTGTCAGATACTTATTATGTACAGGAGTAGAGATTTCCTGCGAGCACCACAAAGCAGACACGAGTATAGTTTAGGATCGGACAGACCTGGGGTAGAAGTCTGCCTCTGACACCACGCGACCTCTCACTTCGTTTTGAGAGGTGTCCCCTGCTCAGAGGTCTTTCCACACTAATCCGCCCAACACGGCACACCTTACACCATTCTGCTTTCTCTTCCGTAGCTGAAACGACGTGAAACTTTACGACACGGGACAGCAAGCTCCGTGAGCTGAGTGGCCTGTCTCGCTCACACCCCAATCCCGTGGACCCATACCGCAGATGGCATAAGGCAGGTGTTGAATACATGCACGATAAAAGAATGGACAACCTTGACCAAGATCCTTAACCTCCCTAAACCTCCACTTCCGCCCCAGAAAGATGGGGTAATAATATCGCACCCATAAAACCTTATCCCAAACAGGCAAACACTGGTATAGAGTCGTTCCTGTTAAATTTCAAGAAGTCACCATACTGGCTTTGAAGCGTAAGTTGTACCTATTTTTTTTATTAAAGGTGTCAGTGTTGCCCTAGAAATACACGAATTGCTACATAAAACAAGCCACGAACAACCAATTACAAACCAGAACACATTTCAGAATTAATTTTTTTCTGTCCGCCAGTCTTCATCATCACCCTAGATTCAAACCCCTACTCTATACTACACAAGTTTTACATCACGTGCAGCTAATCCCTCCCCTAAATTAAGAAAAACATTTGAGCGATTTTAATTTAACTCACATCCCGTCATTTATCCGAAGTTGGGAAAGGAATCTCGAACCGCCCTGCCTTTCTGACAGATTCTCAGTGAAAGGTCAACACACGTGGTATTTTCAAGGAAATTAAGTAAATGTCAAAAGAAGTTAAACAAAGGAGGTGATTCGAAACGTCTTTCCCTTCAATGAGTCTGTACAGCATCTAAGAATCCGTAGCATGTCAGTAATTACCGACCCACAAGTAATCAGGCCACAACTGTATTCAGGAGAATTCTTCAGACTGATTTTCAATGTTCTGATACAGAACATTCCAGATGGCGTGCTATTAGCGTTGTAACGAAAACGCCTCACTCCCCCAAAGCTGAGGAAAGAGGGGTTCCTGAGTGATTTTAGTTCCCACACAACGGAGCAAAGAGTTTGTCCCAGTTTGAAAAGACAACATGGCGAAATGTCTCTTAATGTGCTAAAGATCAATAGTTTGTAATGAAGGGGACACTGATACTAGTGCTTTGAATGGAAGGACCAGATTCTACTAAAAATTTTCTCCTTTTGTGTCTCATGTCAGCCACACATGTAATGTAGGTATGTAACGATTCAGAACTGTATTTTAGCATGAAAATTAAAACAAGCATGAAAATTAAAACAAATTAACTCTCGATCACGGTAACACAAAAGCGGAGAAATTTAGCCCCCTTCTCCCCGCCGAATTCTCCAGTGATGGTTCACGATACCCCTACAGAACCCAGAGATTCACGTTATCTAAAACATCCCAAATGAAGGACTGCATTAGAACATCAGCTCTAAATGTAAGTGGTTACCCTTTAAACTTTCCATTATTAATATCACCTCTAAATAGAAGCCATTATCCTTTATCAAAAATTTCATTCTGATAAAAAAAGGTTACATCAAGAATAGCCGTGAATTTGGCACTTATTTAAAAATCAGAGTATTTAACTGTATTTCCCCACTATTTGGAAACTTGCCCCTATTTCTCCGAGGCTCAGCGTGGTGCGGTTTTCCCGTGGTCTTCCCAGGTAACGAATGAGCAAACATCAGCGACCACAAAGAGCCAGCTGGACTGGCAGAAACGCACCTAAGCGTCTCCCGTGAGGTGTGGGCACAGGACGGTGCGTGAAACACACTGTGTGTAGGCTGCACTGAGAAAGGCCCAGAGGCAAGAGATGGCAACCAACCTGTGGATGAGGGCAGGTGTGGGTCCCTCGGGCAAGGCAGGGCTTTGAAGCAGAAGAGGTTTGCGGGGGCCCGGCGGACCCAGACCCCGCCTTGGCCCTGCTCCCTTCAGGGAACCCGTGGGAATAGGTGAAAAGGAAATCCTGCCCAGCTGACGGGAGCCAGAACTCCAGCGAGAGTCAGAGACCCCGGCCCCACCCTAGCCGTCCAGATCTCGTCCAGGTTCACGGGGCTGGGAGAGAAACACGAAGCGACAGCCGCCACCTGGCCCGCTCGTGCCGACCGGCCACCTCTGTGCCGCGGAGGTTGCCCAGGCCCAGCCTTGAATGGGACAGGGCCAGCACTGGCTGGGCATGGCCCCCAAGGGACCACGGCAGCTAAAGAATACACAGCCTGAGGCCACATGAAAACTATGTCGCTTAACCGACAGGTGTTAAAGGCTCACAAGAGAAAGAACATAACTGTATGTGGGTTTCCAAACAGTTTCTTATTTAAAAAAAATTAATCGACGACTTCTAAAGCACACTCCATTCATCATACGGCACTTCTCATGAACTTGACCTAACTGCGAAGCAGATGGCTAAAGGAGGGGGGACCAACTCTTAAACGGATGTTTACCCAGAAATGTGTATTTAGTCCAAGGCGATCGTATTCTGATCTTTTAAAGAGTTTCAACTCTTTGCCTTACTGTCGTGTCTGAGGAGACGTGTTAAACAGTTTACAATGAAATACAATTCAACAATTGTGAACATAGCACAATGGAGTTACATCTCATTTGCTGGGTAGATTCTAGAGTTAGTGCAGAAAGCAAATATTAGATCTATCTTCAAGGTAATCCTCAAAAAATCCACAAAAACACAAAACTAAGGAGCTAAAAGAACAGCAAGTTCCTCTACATGCAAAGAATGTGGAGACTCTTCCTTTACTAGACTTCTTTTCCTACCAGTCTCTGTCTGGTTTGAGCTGCTAATGTCTGGAGCGGCCACACTGAGATTCTACCACGAATACAAAAACCTGGGAGGAGAGCACGCATCACACCTCGCTCAGGTGGCTAGAGAGAACAGTTAACTACTGCTCACTTCTGCCTGGCTTTTGGTCTACAACAAAACGATTCCATATCAGAGATCTAAAAATTGGAGAGCCAGCTCTTCCTACGCCGAGATGTCTGAACAGAGCTGCGTTAGAAAAAGGAAGGTGTACACTCGTGTGCATGGCAGTCTACCATGTGCCTTAAGAACACGTGTGCTTTATATTAAGAAATCTCTCTGGAAGAAGACACAAGAAACTAATAAGAGTGATCGACTCTGGGAGAGGAACTGGGTGATGCACAGAAGAGGAGCAAAGCTGCCCACCTCACACCCTCCGAGGACCTGTGAATTCCGTCACGCATACGGGTACTGGCCGATCAGACGCAACTCAAATGGTTTTATATTGAAGAAAAATAAATAATTACCCAAACGTGTTAATGAGGCCTAATATTTACAATATCTGTGATTCAGTCTTAATTGGTCTGACATAACTAGATGTAAACAATTTTTAATAAAAAAGAGAACTGTAACCCAGAGACCGGCCGGCATGCCTTGTCTCAACTCTATGACATGGGCAGCTGTGAGTACATGACTGTCAGCGTCCAAGAGGCTTCCGGATGACCAACAAGGCACACTGACGACGTCCCCGTTTCTGCCCCTGCAAAACTCCGTTCCACCTGAGCAGCCTTTCGCAAGAGGGCCTGAAGGCTTACCTGGCTGGGCGAAGAGCAGCTGTGACAGATGCTGGGCGAGAGCCTGCAGGGCTGGCGCGCCGCCCAGGTGCTCCACGTCCAGGAGGGACACGAGGCTCTGCAGACACACGAGGGCTCGGCACTGAACGGTGCTCATTCTGGAAAGGAAGCGGGGAACGCGGTCAGCCCATCTAGCTGTGACCCCACGGCACCCAGCACCAACGTCAACCTCGGCTCCGGCCCCGACAGGGAGCGTCTGTCAGCAGCAGGTCGGGGACAGTGGGCCAAGCATCGAAGGCGAACTGTCAACCGACCAAATCGCACCACTGGAGCGCTCTGCTCCGGCCCCTGTGGCTCGGCCCGTTTGAGTCACAGGAGTTGCTTTAGAGAACCTTCTGCACACAGCATTAACCTTAGACTTATTTTTAATTGTGAAACATGAAGTGTCTACATAAGGCTTAGCTTCAACACATGTGCAGTTAGCAGTTTATAGAGCAAACTCCATGCGCCCAGGTAAGACACGGACACTGCTGGCACCCCACGGCCCCCCATGCCTTTCCCATCACGCCCCACTTTCCTGATCTCTAAAGGTCACCACGATCTAAACCCTCACAGCACACATTCCTTGCTTCTCCTCACAGGTTTGCCCTGATGTACACGTCCCCTCCACACACGGCTCAGTGCCACCTGTCCCTGACTCTCACAGATGCACAGATTCTGTGGCTGGCTTCTTGTTCAGCGCAGCTTTGCCACGTTGTGTGTGGTTCTGGCTCGAAGTCTTCTAACTGCTGCGCGTGTTACTCTACCATGTGACTGTGCCAGGATACACTTATCCACTCTACCGCTGCAGGATGGGGGGGATGCCTCCAGGATGGGCAACGGGGACCGCGGTGCTATGCACGCTCCCAGGCCCCCTGGGCACACGAGCACGCGTGCCTCCAGGGAACACGCACAGGAACGGAACCCTTGCTTGGGGCAGGGTGGCACCTTCTCCTGAACCATCCACCGTTCTATACAACAACAGAGTGACAAACGCTTTTGAAAACAGAGGTTCTTACTTTCTGATCAAAGGTTTCCACGTGGGATTCCTAGAACAGACGTCCACTGCGATGCTGTTGGGAAAGGCAGTTTTCTCAAAAATCTAGATTTGAAAAGGCCAGCAGAGCAAAGGTTAAGAGAGTCAATTACACGTGATTTACAAACCCCAACGTACTGCTTCCAGGTGAAGCGGTCGGGCTTGATGGGGACGCCTTCGGCCCACGCCCAGGGCTCCACTGCTGTTTCCCAGACCTTCCCCGTCACCTAGTCTGAGCTCACACCTTTCGCTTTCAGAACCGGCCGCTTTAGGCCTCCCCGACGCTCCCCGATGAGCCTGGGCCGCACGCGATTACCTTCTTGGGGATGAGGCAGCTGGTGAGGGCGCCGTGGATCTCGTGGGACAGGCAGAGGGGAGACAGCAGCTGCCCGCCGCCCTCGCCGAAGGAATTCTCCGTGAGGGCGTCGCTTTCGTCCCCGCTGGAAAGCTCGTCCCATTCGTCGTCGGAGGGATCTGGGAAGAATGCAAACCACACGCACCTGAGACGTCTAAGGACCCGCGCATGGAAGCCGCCGCTCGGCCCGGGGCAGCGCGTACACGGGCGACAGACCTTCGCCGCAGCACATGTTGACGATGAGCTCCAGGGCCGTCTGCTGAGCCGTCAGCAACGCCGTGGCCTCGCGCAGCTCCTTGTTTGTGGGCTTAGGAGACAAAAGCGAAAGCATCCCACGCTCAGGGCTTGGAAACGTCTCTTCACGTGACTCCCACAGCCAAAGCCTACGAGGAGCTTTGTGCGTGCGGGAGTCGGCGGGCAGCGGGCAGGGCGAGCAGAAGCCGTGACTGCTGAAGTGCAAACGGCATCAGGATCCCCCCGGCACCGTCTGCACGGCGAGTCTCTAAGGGCTGCTCCGTTAGCTGCAGAGAACGGACAAATATTCGGGAATTCTGAACTAAATTCACCCTGAAAGTTCGCCTAATGTGTTAAGAAGCAGCTCAGCATCGAAGATCATTACAACGGGAGTTCCCTTCGGACGCCAGGCACCCACACACGACAAAGTCACTTTGGGATGCGGAGATGCCTTCCTAGAAAAGGCTGCGCGAGCAGGAACTGCCAGCCAGCCTCTACATGACCCGCGGAGCTTGGCCAAGAGGCAGGGAGGCTTCCTTTGCAGACTGCAATAAAGCACGTCTCTTAGACTGAAGAAAAGGGCATTTTTTTCCTCTGAAAATAAGTAACATGAACTTAACTCATCAACTGACGTTGTTAAAAATGGGCAGCATACACTTCCATCGCCTCGATCCCCAAGTCACCCATGAAAAGCGAAACAGCTGCGCTGATATTCCAAACCAGTGCATACGCTGAAAATGTACGTTTTGCTGTCTGAATGACGGATGCACTGTCATTTATTAAGCATTTCACTAGTGTGGAATATTGCCATGACTTGGATATCTTATTTCCTCAGATTTACTGGGTCAAAGACTAAAAACACAACTAGAGACCCGTGACACAGTCCCACTGTCCTTTCCAGAATGTTTACACTCACTCGTAATCCTCCAGCAACTTCCTTGTGCAATGATTGAACTGTAATTTCAAACCACATTAAAAAAAAATCAGATTGCTGATTTAATACATGTAGTTTAGAAATGTTTGTCTTCTTTTTGTTGCCGGCAAGAAGGAACGTAAAAATTGAGTCCGTTTGCCGTGTATGATGTCCACCTAAACGAGCATCTGGAAACAAGACCCGCTGTCGCCGGGCGCTGCGCGACTTCGAATGCACGAAGAGTGGCTTAGGAGCTTTCGGGAATTAAGTGTCACCTTTGCACAATTCTCCTGCTCAGAACATTTCTCTGCTTCTTACTGCTGTCGAACCGACACGAAGAGCCACCTACGTGAAATGTTATGACATCTGTGACTTGCTTCAAAACATTCCGTAGTGAGAGGGGAGAGTGGGTGGGGCAAGAAGACGCTGTGATTTGGTGAGTGACAGCCGTGGAGGTGGGGCGGGGAGGACTCTACTTCTGCAGGTGTTAAAACCACCACCTGGGTCGGCGGTTCTGGTTCTGAAGGCGCCCTGCTTAGGCAGGGGCGGTGAGCAAGGCCGGAGCTGACGGCGAGCCCGCGTTCCTGCACAGCTCGGCTGATGCCCAGCGCCCCCCGGGCACCTGAATATCGGCTGACTGACCAGCACGTGACCCATCCCGTCCACTCAGCTATGCTCAGACTGCAGAGCAAGCTTCTGTTATGCGAAAACACTGCATCTTATAAGCACCCAAATCTATTTCTAAATAAGACTAAACAAAGTCAACTCCTAAGTGAGAGTTAATAAGCATCCTTTTAACAAGTGGCACTTCGCCTTGGGAGACGTGGCTCTCGGTCCCCTCTCGCTCCCTGTAGGGGGCCCTGGGAAGCATGGCTGGAGCCCGGGACACTCGGGGGTTTAGAGCTCCCTGGTTCTGCTCTGACAGGAATTCGGGGACGCCACTCACGCGAGGCACCGGCCAGGAGGAAGTCAGTGCGATGCTGACCGCTGTGGCAGCGCCTCCCGCCCTGGCCGTGATATGGGACGCTGCACGCGTGCACACGAGCCCCGCACGTCCCAAGCTAGGACTTGCCCTTCCGTGCACCGAGAGATGCTGCCGGGCCCTCTGCAAACACCCTTGCGGGGGGCATGAGGCGCACAGCTGTGCCCGTCTGTCCAGATTTTCTGATTTTAGATCCCACTCAGCTGACTCAGATGCATGAGTGAGACAAGGAGTAAGTCTGGGGTTCAAAGCTGTGTCCCCTGCACCGAAAGGGGTGCGCTGTGATTCGTAAGCCACTCTATGGTAGAAATGAATAGTCCACCACGATGAACAACCGCCTGAGCTAAAGTCGACCCTTAAGCCACTTTATGATTTGCACACAGCTCACGGGCAGGCTGGCCTTCTCATATTTGTGGTCACCCCCACACTCAACAGTGCTCTGCACCTACAGAGATCCACGGGGACTGAGAAAGCAGTTCTAACTATGACGTTTCGGTTTCTTTAAAACATCACCAATTCCTGCTTTGGGAGACCCCGTGAATGTAAAAAAAGTGGTATGCTGACAGTGATTTTTCAAGGACGTGCCATTTAAAGCATCCTCACTGGGCACAAACTTATCGAAGCTCTGAGACGTCGACGTCAGACGGCTCTCAGTTCCGGTCCGCTTTACTAAGGACAGGCCATGTCTGAAGCCGCAGAGAGAGGGCGGTGGGTGTCCGCGGCACTGCTGCAGCTCAGGCTTCGGCGTCTGTCTTCAAAATGACCTCAGCAGCCCCCCGACTGGTCTTCCTGCCCCCAAGCCCTACCACCGCCCACCTGCTCTCACTTCGCTGTCTCTCACCCCATCCTTTGTGACAGCTCAGGCGTCCCGTCCCCAAAGCCGCTTGTGACAGCTTCTCCCCGCCTCTCCCATCGGGGCCGAGTCACGTGGGCCTTTTCTACAGAAACTACCCTGTTTAGAAGCGACCCCATCACTGTTCTCAGCACAGATATCATAGTAAGTTATAATTATGTCTCTCTCCCCGCAAGACGGCAAAGGTCCCCAAAGATAAGAAATATGTCTTAACCACCTGTCGTCGGCATCCGGCACACAGTAGGAGCACAGAGAGTGTGCACCTCAGCGAACAAAGCCCGACTCCGTCTGGGCTCCCCGTCTTCCCGAGATGACTTGCTCTCCCCTCCCTGGGGAAATGTGTCCCCAAAGTGCGGCTCCATCCCTACTGACGGGCTCAGCTGAAACGTCCCCTGCCCGCAAGACTGTTTGCCCTCACCCCAACGTCGCACAGGAGCCGTCAGCAGGAGAATGCCACCACCTCCCGGTCTGCGGGAACTACCAGCCATCACTGGGTCTCACGAGCACCCGACCTGCCCGCTCTGCGCAGCAGCCGAGGGTAAATGAGAGTCTGGCTTGCTTCGCTGGTAAAGCTGAATACTAACATGAGAGACAATCCAAGCAAAGTAAAAACTTCTTTGGTCGGAAGACAGGCTGGGAGGCAGTGTGTGGCCACGAGAGCTAGAAGAGATGGTCACGTTTGTAAAGTGTCGCAAAAGTCTGTCTACCCTACCTCTGAAATCCTTTGTCTGAAACATTTTGTTTTAGACAGGAGTTTTTTTTTTCCCCTTTGGAAGTAAATTTCTAATGTTACAATGAGAGTTAATGGGAAAAGATGACCGCTTTTGATTGAAATTCGCTTTACAGTTCATTCTGCCGTAACATTTTCCCACAAAGCTGAGGATGCCACGGAAAGGCAACAGCTCGGCTGATCCACGTTGGACAGCGTGCCCTGACTTACCGGAAGGAGATCTGAGATGAAAGTCTTCCTCCTGACTTTTTTCTTACGAGGAGCTTCTTCCATCTCGTCATCTTCGATCAAGCCGTCGCCGTTGGCAGTCTCCAGCACGTCCTCGGTCTCCGCGGCCGTTTTTAACCTCTGCGTTTCGGCCTCCTTCATTTGAATAACCACTCCGCCAGCATCCACGTCCAAAACTTCAGACAGGATCTTCAGGATGGCATTTATGATTTCCGCCTGACTCTTGGATGGAATAACGTCCTTCAGATTCCAAATTGTGCCTGGGGAAAAAAAAAAAAAAACGAGCATAAGGACAAAGGCACTTCCTGTGAAATCTTTTATTAAATACAGTTTCCACAAGATGGTTTTTTTTAAGCTCAGGTATAATTTCGAAAAACCTTGCTCCCACTGCCTTTCTGCCTTTGTTCAGTTTTTATTAAATGTCAAAAAAACTCTGCAGAGAGGCTGCTGCCTTTATTACAATCCTCTGCAATCATCTCCTTTCCCTGGCACACAACGCTATAGAGCAACAGACCAAGACAGAAACGATCCGGTTTTTCTGAGAACAAATTAAGCTGCCTTGCATTCTTTCATCTTAACCTGAGCTGCTCTCTGAAGCAGCTTCTTGTAAGTGGAACGAAATATACTAAAATTCCCAGATGTCACGGACAAATCAGACAGATAGCAGGTAGGTTCCTGGTGTTTTGCTTATCAAAGCAGAACAGAAGCGTATCATTTAGAATTAGTCTAACTTAAAAAAAAAAGTGACTGTCAAAATAAAAATACTTCCTAGGCATATACCTGAAAGAATTAAAAACCAGGAACTCAAACAAATATCTGTGGACTCACAGGCATTATTCAAAAGCCAAAAGGTGGAAGCAACCCAAGTGTCCAGCCACGAGGAATGGATAAACAAAATGTGGCATATACACACAGTAGAATATGAGCTAACCTTACAAATAAATAGGAAAGAAATTCTGATACGTGCTACAACATAGATGAACTTTGAGGACATTATGTAAAGTGAAATAAGCCCATCATAACAAATCAACACTGTCTGATCCCACGTGCGTGAGGCACGGAGAGTGACAGCAAGTGGACCGGTGTTGGCTGGGGCCAGGTGGCGGGAAGCAGGGAGCTGGGTGCAGCACTGCGCTTTCACGAGATGAAGAGAGTTCTAGAGACTGAATGCAGAACCATGTGAATATACTTAACAGTACCGAAATGCACACTCAGAGGTGACTGAAATGGTCAATTTTAGGTCATATGCATTTTACCACTTTAAAGGAAAAAAAAAACCACTCAAGATAAATTACCTCTATAAGGCCAATATGTACAGAAGATCAAGAGGAAAATATGTACAGAAATTGTATAAATTACCAATTACTCAACAGGTCATCAGATGACTTCTTATTTTTGTGTTTAGAGATTCTGAGCAGGGAAGAGTTGGCGGTGCAGACCATACAGAAAAGGGGGTGGTCACGTCCGGGACGCCCACGGTCACTTTCCCGTCTTACGGGTCAATAAGGGGACCCTGACAAAAGCACTTCTTCATCAGACAACGGTGGTTGGTTAACTTGCAAACGCACCTGTTCCAGAAGGCTTCCCAACTATGCACCACTGCTTGAAGTAAGGGTCTCCACTTAAACATTAAAATTTTCCGAACAGACATAAGCACAGAAGGCCCTGATTGGTGAAATAAAGGAATTCTGACCCCCACCCCCCCCCCGTCTCCACTTATGACAGGTTACCAAAAAGACACACTAAATTTTACCTGCCACCAATGTCTTCAATAGAATATATTCCAAGGAAGTGACAGGAGAAAGCATTGCTGATTCCAGCACTTGTAACGCGGGGCCGCTGAAAGATTTCAGAAGCTCTGTGTTATCCTCGGTCACTGTCTGCAGACAGTACGCTACCAAGACAAAATTAAACATTTAGAAATCATGAATCCCATCAGGATACTTGATTCAAAAATAATTCATCAAAAAACATTCACATCTTTACAATTCTTCGGCGACAGGTAGCTTTTGTAGGATGCATACACTTCACCTGCGGATGGTACGTGCAAATGAGGGTTCCCAAATGATCGGTGCTATAAAAGACCTTTTTTTTCTTTTTTCTTAATTTCTAATTCTTTAAAGAACTAGCCTTTTATAAAACACAGTTTAAAAGGGTATCCAATGGCGTGACAATGTGGAGTCACCATAAACACCAATAAGGGCTCAGCCTCTATTACTTATCATGGACCAGGGGCAAACAGCCTGCGGACCAAGCTCCAGCCCACGGCTCGCTCTGGTCAGGCAGCTCTGCCGGGAAGGACGAGCCCTAGGTTGGGGCACATTCTGGCTTCCTTTAAATTCAGCATGACTTTAAAAGTTACGGTTATTTCTATGGAAGTAATATTTCTTTAAGAAAAAAAGGATTTTACATAAAAATATGAGAGCAAATTAAAATATTAAAGACATACGATCCACTTAACTCCTCTCCTGCATTAAAACAAGACAACGGATTATAGCTTACATGTTAAAAATAATATAATTGAAAATACCAAGACATCTGGGATTATATGAAAGCTTTTGACAGAAGAGACATCTAAGCATAATGGAAGCAGGCCCAAATGTGTTTTCAAGAGACTGTATTCCACATAAATCCATTTCTTGCCAGGTCTAAAATTTTCAATGTAAATCACACTCATTCAAATTAGTCAAAATTCATGCTATTTCTGTGATCTAGTTTGGTTCTCAAAATACATCTGTACTCAAATCCATATATGCATGTATATTCATATACATATATCCAAATGTAATGTTTCTCATCAAGAGACAAAGTAAATTCACTTTAGCAAAAGGCCAAGATAAGTTGTGACTGCCACCATAAAGACAATACAAGTTCAAAGAAAACTTTATTACTACGTAGAATGGAATCTCAGAAGTTTACTTGACTGTATGTAAGCCTTGCTTGATTTTCAAAAGTAAGCTGACATTTGTTTAAAAGCTCATAAATCTTGCCTGAAATTCTCATTGTACGAAAAACTGTCCTCAGAGATTAAAAGTCACCTACCCATTTCCTAGTTCGACTGTTTATCAAAATCCACATTTACTCACACATCTCCCCTCTTTCAAAGATTCCATTCTGAGAAATGGGTTTTTTAATTTTTCCCAGCAGAGTTCATTCCACTATATTTTTTCTTTTCTGTTCTCTTGAAAATATGTGTCAGAGCCAAGAGAAACCCCATAAGGGGGATACACTTTGTCCTCAACCGGAGAATAATAAAAGGACGGCTGGATGCATGCCATCATACCAGGCAGTAAAGACACGTTTCTCCGTCAATTACTTCGCCACTCTACCTCAAAGTTCTGTGGGACCAGCCCCCCTCTAGTTTGTCTCCTGCTCCTGCTGAGGGAGGGTCCCCCAGTGGCTCTCTAACCCCAGGCACAGGAGGAGGGAGCCACGGGCAGCTAAGCTGCCAGACTTGCCCTGCCCACCGGCAGGGAAGTGGGTCTATGTGAAATTTCAATCACATTTCTTCCTCCTTCAAAAGCAAGCCCAGGTTATCAGTTTTCTGTGGCAAGTAGGAGATAGTGGTGGAGACACCGAGATAAGTCTAGATTCCAATTAACTTCGGCTCAAAGGCCTGGTGGCTGTGTGATAGTTTCACGATCCACAGAGATGAAAGCTCAGGAATGAAGACTTTCTAAGATAAGTGACACGCTAGAAACCACACAGGCTCAGGTAATCGCTCCCTCCCTTTCCCAGCAAAGAGCAGGAAACCTGTGTAAGTGTCAATGACAGATTTTAAAAGATCCAGGACCAAGAGAACTCAGCTATACGTTTATAGAGAATGAGAAAAAAAAAATCATTCTTTTACAATAAACATACTATGTACGAATAAAGATTTTTGAATAAGACCACACATAATTAACACATCATCCCCTTTTCTTCACTTACCTACTGACACAGCCAGGTCGACATTGGTGGAAAACCTACTTAAATACTTTAAGACGATCTCCAAACACCCTTCTTTGTTGAATATAGACAGTGCTCTACTACTGCATTCACTAAATTGAAGAGGGGAAAAAAAGGTTTTACTAGTCACATTTTAACATTAAGGAATCAACCGCAGAAATTCACGAAAAAATCAATCAGGCTTTATAAAGGCACCAGAGAGGTGGAGTCAGACACTCGCCATGCGTACAGAAGAAGAAACCAGCGCCCGTTCACTTTCACTGCCCGTGAACACAACTGTCTGGCTGATTCTACTTCTACAGCACAGTGGGACCTCTCGGCCCCTCTCCGCCTGAGCCCCGGTGTCCTTACGGGAGGCTTGAGCTGGCAGAGATCTTAGAAATCATGTACTTCATCTCTTCATTTTAGAGATGAGGAAACCCAGGCCCCCAAAAGCAAAGTGATTGGTCCAAAGACCAGCCGTTTGGTTAGTGGTGGCTTCTTGGGTCCAATCCACGGCTCCTCCACTGGCCACAGTAACAACACGTTAAAGTGAGGACAAAAGGCCTCCATACTTATCACACAACAAGCCAAATTTTTTTAAAAAGCAAAATTAAATTGTATTCATTCCTTCTAGACTGCTATTGTAATTTCGACAAGGAGAACTGCAGTCTGCAACAAAGAAATTACTATATTTTTGAAATTATACCACCCTTTCATGAATGAATGTGATTGTTATCACGGTTATTAATAAACACACATACAAAAGACCTGGTAAACAAAGGTAATTATAATAATTTTCCAGAGAAAAGTATTCCCCTACACATATTGCCTACATATATAACACACAAATAGCTAATAGAGCTGACTAAACTATTAAATTCAATCCTTTATCTAAAGACAAACTATTTCTAACTAGCTAGCTACTGCAACACTGCTATGAGCCTACCCTCAAGAAGCCCACGGTAAAGTTAGGTAAAGTCGAGAAGGCAGGACAAACACGTGTTAAGATAACTTAAAAAAAAATACATATATATATATATATATCTGCAAATATAATTTAAAACGTGAACTGTAAAACAGACACATGAAGAGCTATGACAACTGGAATGATACAGATGGGCTCACGGGCATTGAGAAAAGAGAGGTCACCATGGAGATCACTTTTTCAGGCTCTTTTCCAAAGAAAGTTTTAGAAAATTTCCAAGTTCAACAATTTACATAAGGAAGTTATCTGGTACACAGAAGTGACACAGCCCCCAGCAGCTTGCTCCAACGCCATTTCCTCCAATTGGCTCTCTGCTATTTTTAAGGTGGAAAACGCACCCACGAGTTGAAAATGAAACGGCAGACAGGTTTGGATTGCTTGCTAGCCAGGCAGCGTTTCAGATCCAACTTAAATCCTGCATTCTAAGAAATACCTGTGCTTTCAGGTCAGAAGCTGTAACTGCTGCTGATTAAAAGGAACTGTGACAAGACCTTGCTAGACAAAAATATGGAATGTACAATGGGTTAGAAAAAAAAACAAATTCAGGTTGTTTCTAGCTCTTTCCTAACAGCAGGCCCACTCCTTCCCTCCTCTGCTACGACCGTGGGAATGGAGTGTGGCCTCTGCTTGGGACCAAAGGACCTATTCTCAGGCATCTGCTGCCCTGTCAAATGGCAACGTCAGGGTGGAGGCATAAAGGACCAGCCCGGGCTTGCAGCCCATCTCATTCCAGACGCCAGCGCAAAGCAGCGACTGCAGCGGGCCTGGCCGGCTTTGGGGCGACGCTGAGGCCCCCGGAGCCGGTGGAAGGCGCCTTACCAAACGTTCCACAGCACATTCACCGCTTCGTTGGCTATGTTCTCAACGGAACTCCTGTTCGGGTCTCTCTTCTCCGGCGGAGACGTCTCATCTGAATCCAGCCCTGCACTGCACTGGAACAGAACATCACGATTAGCACTGTGGTTCGGAGGAAGAACTAAACAAAAAGACTCCACATAGTGAAGAATCACAACAAATAAACATCAGAAATCGTTAGCGGTGAAGAAGCCGATCGAACCCATACAGTCACGACGACACTGCTCCCTTTCGGCAAGAAATAGACAGGAAAGATTCCCAAGTCACTGCGCGGAGTGGATATAAAGCATTTCGCATTTTAAATGAAAACGTAAACCCAATATAAAGCATTTTTTCTAATGTGATAGCCAGTACATGAGGCAAAGAAGGGCAACGCATAATAAGAGCTCACTCACATCCATACGGTACCTTCGATGTGCAAGGCGCTATCCTAAGTGCTTGATATATATTAAGTCATTAATCCTTACCAGAGACCTAAGAAAGGGACGCACTATTATCCCCAACCTCCCGCTACAAACAGGAAACTGAGGAGCAGAGAGCCTGCTGGGGGGGGTCGCTCCGCACGCGGTGAGGCTGGGCATTCTGGCTCCAAAGGTGGCACCGCAGCCAGTGTGCAATGCTGTCCCTCTAGTGAGCCCGGCTCCTCCTAAGCACGGGGCTTCTCATCGCGGCACTACTGGCATTTTGGACTGGATGATTCTTTGTCGTGAGGGCTGTCTCCTGCGCTGAACGATGTTCAGTGGCAATCTATAATTCTGATTATTTTTAGCGTGTGATGTTAAAAGTCTAAAGGAGTTAGTCTATAGTTTTAGGAAGGTCTTTCCCAACTGACACATGAAACAGGCAGTGAGAGACTGGTATCAGCAAGGCGATCAGTGTTTCCAGAAAAATAAAATCCCCACAGGATAATTTGAAGGAAGACAAAAATATCACCAAAGTACTTAAAAAATAATCATCATCATCATCATCTAAGTTTGTATCCTAAAAGCTACATTTAAAAACCGTCATCAGAATACTTGGAAAATGGCATACCTCTTTTAGCAGTGCGACCAGAGGGGTCATGATATCCTTAGTCACCATGTCATCGCAAACTTCAAAACCTCCGCAAGCACTGAGGTTCCTACACAAGAAGTTTAAAATGTGTCGCTTTCAAATCACACGTCACAAAACACTACTACCCCCTCGAATTTCTTTCTAACCGTCCTCGAGGTCTCCCAGATGACACTGATTATTACTCCGATAAGATGCCACAGATCCAACCCATCCATTTCCACCTGCTCGGCTCCCTCTTACACGACGTAAACAAATGACTTAGTCATGGAAAAACTCAGTCTGACAGAGCACACACGCGTGCGCCTGTAGGGAAGGGAGAGGGGAGAAGACTGTTCTCATTTAATGTGAATAAATCACAGCCTAATCTTATGCGAAGGGACCTTTTCTTGGAATCAAGGCTTCAAGACCAGCAAGGGTGAGGCTGCTGAGAATGACGCCCCCTGAAGCAACCCTGCTTTTCCAAGTGGATGAATGAATGAAAAATAAATACAGAACTCTTCAGAGCTACAGATATTAACTTCTACTCTTGCCCCCTCTGCAGTCCATTCTCTGCACAGCCTGGCCTTTTGAAAAGGTAAGTGAGATCCGGTCACTCTTGCTGAGAATAGGTCCTTTAGCCCTGCATCACTCAGTCCTTGTCCTTCTCTCTGGCTTCATCTCCCATAACACCCTAAGAGCCACACTAACCATGCAGCCTAAGCCCTCTGCTGTCTTGCTCCTTGGCTGTCAGGAAACGCTTCCCCATTTTTCAGTATCTGGCTCTCTCATAGGACAGCTCTCAGTTCACAGATGTCATCTAGAGATCATCCAATTTAAGTAACGTCTCACCTCCAACTCATCATCCTCCTGGTTTCCTCCACAGCATGTCCCACTATCTAATATCTGTTTTGCTTGTTTGTTTCCTGTTTCATCAACATGGGATCTTGGCTGACATATATTCAGTGTCCTGCCTCTAAGTCCCCTGCACAGAGAGGACCTGGAACATATACTGAAGAGTTCCCTGAACCTCAGAACTCTACGGAGCGGTTCCTGGAGAGGGCACAACGCGCTAGGCTTTGAACGAAGGATGCTGGGCAGGAGGCCGGGAGGCTGCTGCGGGGGAAGCAGCAAGGCGGACGCATAGAATGCGTGAGCTCCGGGGGTTATGGAGGCTTCTGGAGTCTGAGTGCCTGAGTTCAAATCCCGCCTCTGCAAATGGGAGACCCCGGGCAGTTCTTGGCGCTCCCACGCTGCCTAGGACGAGCGCCCTGAGGATGACACCGGGCAAGCGACGTTGCGTGGCACCCAGAGGGCGCCGGCTGGACGCAGTGCCATCGGGACACCCCCGCCTGCTCACCTGAGCGCTCCGGCCGCCGTCTCCCTCACCGCCAGGCTGGGGTCCAGCAGCAGCGGCCCGAGGCGGCGCACGGCGTCCCGGCGCGCCAGGTCGGGGAGCGCGGGCGGCTGCTGCACCAGGCGGGCCAGCCCCGCGCAGGCGCACTCGCGCACGTCGGCGCTCGGGTGCTGGAGCTGCGGGACACGAGCGAGGGTTGGAGGCGGCGCAGGGCGCAGGCGCGCGGCGCTGCTCCGGGGCTCCGCGGGAGGCCCGCGCCCCCCGCCCCGTCCCTGGGGCCGGCGGGCCCCGGCCTCACCTTTTCCAGCAGCTCCGCCGCTGGCCCATCGACCTCCATTCGCTCGGCCCCGTTCTCCGCCGCTGCCACCCCGGCCGGGCGGTCGCCGCTAGGGGAGAACTGAGGCCGCCTGAAGCGCTTCGTCCGGCTCTTTCCCATGGCAGCTTGCGCTGGGGGGAGGACCGAGAGAGAGCGAGGAGGACCGGGGCAGGGCACTGGCTGCTGAGCTGGCAGCAGGGTCCTGCGGCCGCGGTGGGGCGCCCGGGGTACTGCTCAGCGGAGCCCACGGAGGGTCTGAACCCACCTGGAGAAGCAGTGCGCATGCGCGCGGCGTGTCCGCGGCGAGGAGGGGTGGGGGCGGGGACGCGCAGGCGCGGAGCGGGGTGGGCGGGGCCAGACATGGCCAGGGGGCGGAGTCCCATGGTTTTTCCAGGAAAGGGAGGCTGGGTTAGGAATACCGACCCCGCCTCCCTCCAGCTAGCGACGTCCGTCAAGTTACTGAATCTCGCCTAATTTCCATAACAATCAAACGGGATTAAGGATATCTACTTCCAAGGTTATTGTGAGACGTACATAAAATTATGTAAAGCGCCTAACACCAAGCCCAACATAGTAGGTGCTCAAAAGACAGTAACCACTGTCGTGTGCCCGTGCCTAGCAAGCTCCTGTCGCAGCCAAAGCCCAACTAATAATGCTTTAGAATGGACTCCCTTAAAAAATTAATCTTCCTCCGTCAGTTCCCTTATTAGTGAAACGGTGACATTGATAAAATATTCCTAACGCAATTGTAAGGATTAAATGTGTTTAAAATACGGAAACACATGAGCACTATATAAATGTTTGCTTGAAACTTTTATTTAACAATTGACAAAAGAGCTCTTTCACAAGTACTTATTGAGCACCAGGTAATGCTGGGGGATTAGGATAAAACAGTAACCGAGACGGATTTGGTTCCTGTCCTTCTGGAGTTTAAAATTTAGTGATGTGTTAAATATATAGTAATTATGTGATTAATTACAGTTGTGATAAGTACTAAGAAAGGAAAAGTACGGGAGACTCTTACGTAGACTTTATAATTACGTGTATTTATCGAGCACCCAATAAATGCATAGCTCAGTTCAACACTGTATGGAAAAAAGTTCCACCCTATGGCATCAATGAGCTGTCCAGTAAGGGACATGACAGTAATTACTACAGCATATTTTGAAAAACGATCACAGAGATGTGGCTACACTTTACAGGAGGTCAAGCCTAGTAAAGACCAACTTTAGGTACAAGGAAAAGTTGGGAGTCCCAAATATACTGATAGGTTTCATTCCTAGCTCTATCTGGCCATGGATCGCCTGCCACCTCCCTCATCCAGGTTTGTCTTTTGTCTTGACTACATGTATCCCTCCAATTTTTGCATTCTATTTTACTCTCGCTTAAAACCTTTCAATGCTTTCCCTTCCCTTAGGATAAAGATCACAACCTTGGTGCAGGATCTCCCCGCCCCCTCCAGCTGCGCCTCATCCCACCACCTGCTCTTTAGCTGAGGGCCAGCTGTTTTCTGCCTCAGGACTTTAAACAAGTCCCAGCCTCCTTCCCTGCCCTAGTGAAAGTGAAGTGTGACTTCTTCATAGTGGCTTCCTGATTTCAAAGTCAGAGACAGGTCTGCCCTGGGGCAGCACATACGCTATTCCTTAGCTTCAAAGCACACCTGTTCCTTCCAGTGTAAAGTTATGGGTATATGTTATACACAACATCCATACACATACTCTGCCCAAGTGGACACTAAACCCTGTGAAGACAAGACTCTGCCTGTTCTCACATTCACTGTATTCCCAGCACTGGGGAAGGTTGCAACAGTGAGATTCACTTTTTTTTTTTTTTTTTAACTTTTAAGATCTGGTTTAACAGCTAGATTACTGAGCATTGCCTCTCTAGCCAAGTGCGAGTGCTTTACATGAACTAACATGTTTAATGCTCTATATTTAGAAGATTGGCCTTATACCTAAATTATAGGAGATATTATCTACCTAGATTAGCACTATGTCCATTTTATAAATGAGGAAACTAAGATTACATAATATAAAACTAGCAAGTAGCAGATGGGAGAATCAAACCCAGTCTGGTTTAAGAGCCTACATCCCTAACCATACATTATAACGCCTCATGGATTAAGTTAAACACACAATCTGAGTCCAGAAGCTTGGTTCTGGTGCTGTTTCTGTCTTTTCTAAGTCCTGGGGACCTAGCGTAAGTCATTTTGCAACTCTGAGACCATCCTCCCTAAGTGTAAATTTAGAGGACTGGACTCAAATCAGTAATTTCCTAATGGAGTAGAAGCGAGTGGGAGAGGGTGAGGGTGGTGAAGGGAGCGACCCTTTCAACCAGAGCAAAGACTTTTGGGAAATGAACCGTTCTGCTAGGACTGAAGGTATGAAATATCTTTAACAGAAGTTTCTTTCTTGGCGCCAGTGGACTCTAAGTAGGCTGGCACTGGGAAACCCGTGAAATCCTCTCCCAATGCAAGTGGAGGAGACACAAACACACAGGCGTTATTTTTCTAGGGGAGATGATGTACGGCTTTCATTCCATTCAAAGGAGCTGATAACTCCAAAAAGGTCTAAGGACCTATAATATTCGTCGTCAGCTTTATACTCTTGGAGGAAACTGGCAATGCAAGTTTGTAAAGCACGCTTTGAGAAACCCTGCATGTCTTAAGAGCAAAATGTCATTAGATAATGATGAATAAGACATATTAAAGGTAATCATAGCCTAATAAACTGGGTATGTTCAACTGCTACTTGAAATATGCTTTACTGGACACAAAATTAACATATCTCGTTTGGAACTAGCCCATTATCTGGAACGTTTTAAAATTTTTTCAGAGTTACAGACTTAAACCAAGGAAAAAGCCCAATCACTAATTATATATAAAGTATTTATTTTTATGCACATATTTACCTACAAAATTTACAGAAAATAAAATGATGCAGAATATATAGAATGTCCCCTTAAGACTTCTTAGGAGCAGAGGGTTTTATTGCTACAGTTCAAAGAATAAAATTGTATACACGTGAGAGCCAAGATGAAGACATTTAAGTTAAATGGTAGCCTTGTTAAAAAGTTTTTGTCCTGTCATTGAATCTTCAGCTTTATGTTAAATGAAATTGAAAGATCGCTCATGAAATAATTTAAACCTTTTCAAAATCTTCTAATAAACAGGTAAAAGGCACCTCCAGTTCTTTAAAATATTTACAAGAATCCCAATAGTTTAATTTTAAGGGCTATTATAGTACATGTGGCTAATATGCATACACAGTATGTCAATAACACTCTCTAAACAGTGAGAATCTCTGACTAGTTTGTGGCACTGCTCCCGAGTTCTCTTGGTGATGGGTGGATGGTCAGTCACACCTGTGCAACACTGGCGTCCCAGCATGTCTACCACGGCATAAAATCCAATTATCTAAAACGACTATCAAATTCCCAGACAATACATAATTTACAACTCAACTTGTATATTCAGAAGCCTTTGGAGTGTTCTTAAAATTATTAAAAAAAAATAGAAAGCCAATTGAGCGTGAAATGAAAACAACGAACAGGAAAAGATCACAATAGTGGCTGAAGTTCACTATCTGGTTTAACGAAAATGGTTTCTCAGAACGGCTACAATTTCTGACGACATAATGGAGATGAGTCATCTCAGTCGAAGCTCAATCGGATGTGCTTCCTGCACTGTGACCGAGCGGAGGGTGAGAGCGAAAGGCACGGCCACGCACGACGCAGGGCCCGGAGCTGTGGGGATGACGAGCAGAGGTTCCCGCCCCACTGGCGCAGGTCACCGTCCACAGGACGCTTCCTCTTTAACACTGGCACTGATTTGCTATTTACAGTAGTTTGCAAAAATACATTATAAAAACTGGATGAGGTTCCGGTTCTAAGTTTAACTTAGTAAGATACATACTTCATCTGCAAAGATCTTTGCAGGCTCCGAAGTACTAAAGTGACACTAATACTGAGAGACAGATAATCAAAGGTACCGAAGCCCCGATGACGTGAGTCGTCACCCTCAGGACTCTGGGTGAATATTGCACACTTCTCGTCGGTTGCTGCTGCGAGGCCGTCACACGTCCAGCCGCAAGAGGGGTCAGAGGGATCCTGTATGGCTTTCCGCTGTGCCACTTGTTTCAAAAAGGCTGCTTTAGGTCCCGTAACAATGAGTGCAGATTGTCACTGTACGTGAGGCCTAGGTTTCAAAATTAGTTTTCCTGTCTGTAAGAGTAAAGAATAAAAGTTTTTCAATACGTAGTTGTATTAAAAACACCACCGCTTATCACTAACCCTTAAAAGGCACGTGAGGGGATGAGAACACCATCTTTGTCATGATTAAGAATTAATGGTTGTTTTCAAAGTTTTTCTTTGTGCAGAGCTTTCTTCCAAAATCTTTCTTACTTTAAAACACACAAATACAATCTTTATTTGATGAATTCCATGTCCACTGGCTACCCAAACATCAGCCAATCCATCCACTGGATAAAATAAAATCCCAACCTGTTTTCACACTAATTCATGAAGGACATAAAACATGAATAAAACTATGTACCTGGCCGAGACATTTCCCCTTTTCCAACATTAATTTTAATCTCTTCAAATTAAAACACAAGCAAATGGCTGGAACGACAGACACTCATACACTGCTGCCACAGGGCCAACTGTCCTATTCATCCAAAAAAAGTACACACCACATGATCCAAATGATTCCGCTTCCAGGAATTTATCTGAAGAAAACTAAAGGCCCATGTGAAGATGTACATGTAAGTGTTGTGCATTTGTTCAGCATTTATTGAGTGCCTCCCGCGTGCCAGGCCGTGTGAAATGCTAGGGATCCAGCAGGGAACTTGACGAAGCCCCTGTGCTCGTGGGGTTAAGTTCTACACCAACTTAAGTTGTCAGCTGTAACATACAACTTATGTGACACGCAAAGTGTGGAAACAAAATAGGGATTGAACTGATACAGCCATACAATGGGACAAGGTGCAACGACATGGAACACCTTCATTGAGATAATACAGGTAAAAAGATGAGTCCAGGACTTCATATGCTTACTATCCAGCATCTAGTGGCTCTTAAATCCTAACATGTCAAAGGTTTGAAAAATCTGTCACACATTTTTTATAAAAAGTAAATGAGGATGTATAACAAAATATAAAACATGGTGATTATCTTTGGTTGGTTAAGATTCTGGGTGGTTTTAATTAACTCATTATTATCCCCAGGTCAAAAGTGTTGTCAGGATTCGAGTTACCTCTCGGTTCTCACTTTCACTTAATTTTTTGGTATTTCTGTTGTGTCTGAAGGAGGTATTTTTGTATAAATATATTCTTCTGTATTTTCTCCTGATGCTTTTATGGTGGGATGTGTATGTCTTTTTAAATGTATTTCAGACTTTAATAAATAGCCTGTTTCTCCCCTTTTGACTTGAAATATAATCCTTATCCTCTACTAATTTTTAAAAAATCAAAATGTCTACTCTTTACTTTCTTCCACTGATCCAATTGTCTTTCTGCCTTAATACTTTTTTTGCTCGCTCTTCTAAATTTCTATTCTTGGTAGGTATCAGTTGTTCAAAGGCTTTTTAATCGAAGGTAAACATACTTTTAAAAATAAGCAAATCAAAATTGTCAGATTCTTATAATACATCAACACACGATCAACTTTTAAAAACACAATAGGCTCCTATGTCCATAGTCTGTCAATGAATCTGACTCTATTTAAGATCCTACATACAGTACACCATTAGAAAAATAACAGCTGACAGAAACAATATCCAATGAGTCATTTTTGGCCAATAATTAACACTGTATTCCATTGATTCTAAGATGGCTTCAATGATAAGATACATCATGATTTTGTCATTAAAAAAAGTTAAACTGTCAACTCGACCGATCTAATTATAAGACACCACTGATTTAGATGCATCTCAATTTTGGAGATGTTAAAATGTAAAAAAAAAAAAAAAAAAAAAGTCTTACAATCAATGCTGTAAGGAAAATTCCCACTAGTCATTACATGGCGAGTATTTATCATTAATAAAATTCCTGTTCTACTTAAGCCCAAACAATTCAGTCCTTTGACACAGCTATAAGTTTCTAATGGAAAAAATACTTACGTCATCACAAGACATATTGTACTCGGCTAATACAGTGCGACAGCGAGCGGCTATACTGAATACATGTGGTCAAAGGGAAATGTCTCATTTCAAAAGTGAGCTTCTGACACCGCCTAGGTCATCGAGAAGCTGCTTTAGCTTAGCTCGGAGAATAAGACTCCATCACGGTAAAGGATACATCGACGGTGCCACTACTCTCTTGTGTATCCCGGCGAAGAACAAGCCTATCAGAGTGATACAGCTGATGGTGAAAAACGGGTGATTCCATAATGACGTGAAGAAGGACACCTGTAAGAGAAGAGCGTGAAACGTAACAATGTTAGAATCCTGATTCCCACCTCCCCAATCACACGTAAGATATAGAACATTTTAATCACCTAATGTATGAGGACGTGAAGGTTTCCAAAAATCCTAGTTCCCCACATTGCTATGCTATAATAATAAATATATGTAATATGAGTTTTTATATCTTTAATGCAGTAACAATATAGCCACACTCCCTCCTTCCATTCCAAACACTTGAACCATTAAAAAGGCATTTCTAGAATCGAAGACCACCCCACCAAAAATATTTCCTGAACCTTCCTAGTGAGAAGCAATTTTAAAAGCACAAGGCGAGAAGTTCCAGCAGAGCAGGGCCACCGACTGGCGCCCTGCTGTTCACTCCCAACGTCGGAAACAGCCCTTGGCAAATGCCAGGTGCTCGATAAACATTGCTGACCGCAGGTGAGGCCTCTGAGCTCAGTGAAAACGCACGTCCAACGTTATCCGGTTACCTTCCCTGTTAGAAAGCTTCCTTACGAGAACTGAGCGAGCTCTGCCATGCACAACCCAGCCCCGGTCGGACCATTTCATGCCACACTCGCACACGTGCTACCACATCCCTTCTGTCCTCTCCACCCGGCTAACTCCTACACATCCTTGGAAGACCCCACTGCAGCATCGGCACTCCTCTCTGCAGAAACAAACGTGAGTTTGCTTTTGAAGCTGAGATTCAGATGGCCACATGACATTGGAGCAGGAGAAAACAATTAGTAGCTATCCATCAAGAACTAGAGTTCAAGAGGAAACACAAGGCTAATTTCAGATGTGGGCACAATCAAGTGAGAGCAGAAAGAAAACATGACAATACACAATACTAAGACGATTTAGATGGACGAGGGTCCAAGATCCAGGACTAGAACAAGAAGAGTCAGACTACTGGGAAATAGTAAAGTGGACTGAAAAAAAGAGAAAACAAGTATTTGGAGAATCTGAAAAAAGAAACTGAATGAACTGGTAATAGTAACTAAGTGGGAGCAGCGGAATCAGGCTAAGGGCTTCTATACTCCACTGTTGGTACCAAGAGATGCCCACAGGTTTCAAGACAGAGAACTAAACTTAGGAAAGCACCGGGCAGACGGCCTAGCTCGGTATCGGTTAAATAAATCTGTCAATGCAGAAATGAGAGGCTGAAAACATTCAGGAGGGGAGCAGCGCCCCGAAGGATGAGATCCTGAAGGTAGATTCACATTCCAGAGGGATGTCTTCTTAAAGCCTGTGAGGGCAGCTGAAGTCCCAGGGGCCAGCGAAGTTTCACGTGCCCTGCAGTGTTAGCACATCCCGTGTTCTAAGCTTCAACTTTGATTCATCGGCCAGTACCAGTCTTCTTTCCTCCATGGCAACAATCAACTGCATCCAAACAGTGCTCCCCTCGGCTCAGGCGTTCCCTTTCCAGGATGCCACAGTCCTGCGCTCCTGGGGTTCTTCCAGCTAGCCACTGGCCTCTGAGTTTGCAACTCCTGCTCCAGACACGATTGCTACTTAAAACTCCTGTCAGGTTTGAGGTTATTAAATACTAGAATATAAAGAAAGAGCCAACCCTTAGGCTAATCGTTATATTCTCACCTAATTTAGAAAATCATATTAACTACCGAGTTTTGGGCCTATTGCAAATTACATTTAATTCTGTGATTTATTAAGATCTCAACTAGCTGAAATCAGCTTATATTTTTCCCAATTAGAAGTCAGATTCATTTCCCAAGACAGACCTTTTTCAATCTTCTCGCCAGCTACCTTCACTCTGCCCCTGAAGATGAATGCCAGGCGCTGCCTTAAGATCAGATTTTATAAATGAACACACAGGAGAGTTTCCTACCTGCCACGAACCCCTCTATTAACATAAAATCCCATCGCCGCCCTCCTCTGCTTCCTACCCTGGCATACCTCCCTGCCAGTGGGTAAAGGCAGGCGGGCTACATGCTAAATAAACCCTGGGCTGACCTGCCATGCGGACTGCGGACAAAAGCCTTACTATTAGGGTTTTCTCCTGTATAACCTAAAAAGTTATAAATAGAGCTAATGAAAGGAGTCTGCCTAGTTACAGTTCAAAACAGGAAGTGAGGTTAAGATCTGTGAAAACTGCATCCCCATCACCTAAATAAAGGGGTGCTGGGGGCGGGGAGGGGTCTGGACATCACTGATAAATTGGAGACTACTGCTTCTCTAATAAAGAAACCCGAGTTTGAAATTAAGACACAAGGTAGCAGAAAGAGGGAGACATTTGAGGTTCATGCCATCAGCTTTCGTCAAAGGATGCTTCAAGAACCCAGATTATGAAACCTGTTATTGCACTTGGCATAGGGGTACCCTTGGCTGGTGCCCGATGGGAGCTCTCTCAGTGTTTCCTTTATTAAACTTCAGGCTGGATTTTTTTTTTGAGAGAGAGAGAAATGCTGAGGGAAATAAAGCTTTGCTAGCTCAAAGAACTTACGTGTTCTACTCAGACAATGAAAACCACGGGGCCGGCTGTGACTTTAACCGTTAGGGAACTCAGAGACCAACCTGGAATTCGACTTTGGCACATGTGCTGGCCCACACGGCCCTGAGTATCAGAGACCTCCTAGTCCCATCTGTTTTTGCCAGTCTTGACTTTCAATTACATGTATATTTTGCTACTTTATTACCTGTTTCCTACAAAGTAGTCTCAAATGTTATCAACAAAGATAACTCATGGGAGAAAAGGCTGTTTCACAATTTTTAAAAGCTGGCACTGAGGACACGAAACGAACAAAGCAGAACAAAGACAACGTTTACACTGAATTATGTACAAATAGGTACAGATGAGATATGCAAGCTGCACACAAGTTCAGAAAGGAATGAGAATGGAAGTGAAGTAATATTTCTGGGTTTTTTTTTTTCCTGTCAAGAGAGTTCATCCACAATGGCCAGCCAAAGGTTTCCTTAAGCAAATTAATATTAAGCATATTTTTAATACGACGATTAATATCAGTGTTAGTAGAAATAAGTAGCATGCGGTTAACACTTTACACTTAACAAGACACTGCTCTCGCCAGTATCTCATTTAATCTACTAAGGTTTTAAATGAAAAGGTCTACCTTTTGTGTCTCGGGATCTATCAACCAGTTCCAGGCACCCGTAGCTGTACAGACAGATACCACTATAAGCAGCACTGATGAGAGATAAACACGAAATTAGTAAGGAAATAAGCTCTTCATGTTTGATACTACTATCACCAGTTCCTAATAAATGACAGCCAGAGGACGCAGCGCTTGATTAAACGGAAAATGCACTTGACTCAGGAATTGGGAGACTTGCCATGGAACCCTGAGGAATTCTCTAAAACACTGTGAATCTTAGTAACTGAGGATGATACTGTCCCCCATTTTCTTGTCAGAACTTAGGAAGATTAATGAGATTAAAAACAATAAGAACCCACATGGCAAAACTATAATGTAAAATTCTGTTATTTAATTTTCAATGTGCTTTGTGCTAATTTTGCAGATGCTGTAAATTTAAAAAACAATCTCTCATTTTCTAATGTAAACGAACCAAACAAAGACTCCTTTATAAATGCACTGAGAATTCTGACTAAAGGATTTTGTCTTGCAGACAACTGTCTGCTGTTCAATTAAAGAAAGGCCAGTGTTAGCCTGAAGTGTGGATGGAGGCGCCAATCAGTATCAGATTTTAAGGGACTTGAAGGCCGTGGTAGAAATCACTAATAGTTAGATCTTATAAAATGGATTTTTCTTCCCATTAGGTAAAATTATTTTTAAAATCCTAAACAAAGCATCAGTAACACTTAAAATAAGTGGCATTCAAAAAAAATAGTCAAAAGGGATCAAGACCCAGTTAATATTCTGATCGAGACAGTTACTGCCTTTTGCTGGTGCATATGTTTTTCTGTGTAGAAATCAAGCTTCAAATAGCAATACAGATATAGTAAAACTTTAATTATCTAGAATTCCTGGCAACGCACTGTTAGCAGAGGCAAATGACGGAAAATCTCATTTTAGGTATTTCACAACAGGATCAAAATTTCAACATTATGTTCTCAACTCAGAATAGATTAAACTCAATTTCCCATAATTCCATATTTCCAATGAGAAAGATACTATAGTTTTTTCTTTTTAATGAAGCAAAATCATACCCACTGGATGGGGCTTCACACACCTACTTTCACATGTACGTGAACCATGCTGCTGTCATTTACATGCAAGACTGAGACGTGAGCCCAAAAATGTGTGTTCATCATGTAACATTTTAAGAGATAGAACAGCATCACATTTGATGCAGAACATTTGAAAAGATTCTCAAGTAGCAGGGAAACAAGCAATTCCTACATAAACCAGAGAACATGAGAAAATTCATGACTTGTGAATTCTGACCAATCAGAATATTCACAGCATATGATTAACACTTTGCAAATAGATCTAATAGCAAAATTACACAAGAAATTGTAAAATAGAAAAAGACCCCAACTTCATAACTTCTTTTTGGGTCCCACAAACCGAGTTACACTCTGAAATAAAATCCCTGACGTGTACTGTTGTACTTCTTGGCAGGAATTAAGCTTCAGCAACGAACATCCAAGAAATTAAGACTGGTCTCATAATAAGTTAGCTTTTTTATTTTTTGCCGATGTCATCACTTGTGTATTTGTCTGCATTCCCTATATATTACCACTGAGCAGTATCACGATTCTTTCAAATCATATTTTGTAGTACTCATGATATTTATGAATAGACAGTAATAAAGTGAATTTCTTCCAGGTTAGGCTCCAAAGCAGCACAATTTTGCTGTTAAGATCAATTAAGGGTAATTTTATAAACTTTGCAATTGTATGTTAAATATGATTTTCCCAAACAAAATTTTATTTCAACAGTTTGTATGCAAATTGTAAACCGCTAAACAGGTTATTGAAAATTTTAGTATGGTGCTGCTCAATGAATTTGTAATATGTTTTATAAAGCATATTTTAATAGAAAGTAAAAACTCAACCACAAACACTGTACTTTTAGAATGGCCACTTCCTTTTCTTAAAAATGTATTTATAATGCATTGTTTACACTGTTAAATAAATTTCAAAACTGTCAAAACGAAAGGAAAACCTATGGTTTAGTAAAGCAAGCGTATGTTATATCAAGTGTTACATAAGAGCAAATCATCGCTAGGCAAGGATTTTTTAAAAAGTCTTAAACGTCAGTTTATTTTCCCTTAAAAAAACATTCAGTCACTTACTTCTCCAACGTCCAGTGGCAGGTTGCAAACAATGAATATATTCAGTAAGTCTCCTCTCGAAAGCCTTGAGATCTAGGCAAAAAGAGTCAATCTTCTAATTAGCTACTCTCACTAGTTTGAGTCTATTAAGATGAAATTTTAGATACTCTAACTGCTTCACGTCTTAACACACCAACTTACATGTGTCACTGCACTGTCACTTCGTTTACTAGGACAGCTTTAAGCACTTGACAAAAACATTAGGTTTCTTTAATTCCAATTTCACACATAAGGAAACTGGCTGGTTCACTTTTAGAAGCTTCGTAAAATGGTTTGAGGAAAATCAGCAGCAGCCTCAAGCCGGGGCCAAAAGCTGGAAATTTGGGGGTTGCAAATAGAAGGATCAAAATCAGGTCGAGGTTTAATTCTGTTGGAATCAAGAACTTCCTAGTAAACAGAACAACGTATGACCTCCCTCACCCCACAAAGTCTTCGAGGTCACTTGAATGCAATCACTCGATTCTCATTTCTAGCCCTTCTATTTCATTAACGGCTATGCTTTCTGTCTGGTCTTACTGGATTTCAAACCCGCTAATGCGTGGGTGCGAAAAGACAGACAGTCCCCTTTCCACCCTCCCAACGGATTACGGGTGATCTTGACGCTATCAAAGCCCGACACCTTCTAACAGAGGCGTCCGAGATGCTCCCTCTGAACGAGCAAGGTGGACTACTATTCCCCCAAGTCGCGTTTTTTAAACGTTAAAAGGAAGATCAAGAGGCACTCTTACCCCGGCAGTTGCCAGAAACCAGCGCAGGAATTAGGAACACAACTTGCAGGGTTGTCAGAATAAAATAAAGGAATTAGGGATACAACTCACGGGGCTATCACAACAAAACGAAGCTAAACTGAATTAGCAAGCTACAATGCACGAAGTGCAAATGTTTACTGATGAATAAAAAATGGCCCGGAAGGCAAGATCTATGCCAGCGTCCGGCCGGGTCCAGTCGCCCCTCGGCCCCTGGGCCGGGCGGCTGGGCCCCCGCACCCCGGAGCTCCTGACCCGGTCAGTCCATCCTTCGCGGCCCCTTCTCCCCCGGGCGGGGTCTCCACGACTCCTGTCCCCCCGGCTTCCGGAATAAGCTCCGGATGCACCCCGGCGGCCCACCGTACCTTCTGCCTGCTCCAGCGAGTTCATGTCGGGCGGCAGCTCCGGTCACGGCCGCGGTCCCGTCCACATCGCAGCTCCGCGGCCCCCGCCCGGCCCGCAACGCCAACTCCCACCTCTAACCGCTCCTCTCTGCCCCTCCTCATCGCACCGCCCCTTTCCTAGACCCGCTACGCTCATTGGACATCTCTGCCAGACCCCACAACTAAGACGGTTTTCTATTGGCCAACTTCTGCACTGGCCTCGGGGGCCTAGCGTTGGACGGTCAGCCGGAGGGGCCAAGAGCTGCAGGCGACCGGGCTCGCGAAACGCTGGCGCCGCCTCCTGTCCCGGGGAGGAACTGCAGCCTGTTCGAACCCGTTCCTTCGTTCGTCTGTTTGCAGATTCGGCTTTGTTTTTTTTCCTTCCTCAAATATTTATTGAGCGCCCACTTCCTTCGGGCCAGTGTTCAGATCGCTGACAAGGGATACAGAAAACAACGAGTTGGCCCTCCCTCTAGGACTCAAGAGGAAATATGCACGGAACTAACTAGAACCGAAAATAATGAAATTTCTTACAGTACCTCTTTCCTAGATACCCAACCCCTTAAGCAAGCATGTCTCCCTAGATTACTTTTTTTCTCACGTCAACTTTCATAAATCATATAGAAAGCCAATAAAGTACCCCAAATACCCAGAACTCTAAAAAAAAAAAAAAAAGCCTGCAAGGCATCAACTACATTTATATTTGATTAAAATGCTTTCTTGCTCATTTCCTTGCCATTCATTTAAGAACCATTCACTTGGAGACATGCTCGGCCCCGTGTCAGGGCTGCCTTTATCAGCAAGATGGACACGATTCCCATCCTCGGAGTGGAAGAGTTACAGCCAGCGATAAACATGCAAATAAGTAACTAGTTTCAGATAAGCACAGTTCTACCAAGGAAGTAATAGGATGGTAATTGGATGCAGTGAGATAAAGAAGGTGGGTAGCGGCGTTTCAGCTGAGAATCCCGAGATAGAGGAAACTAGCCGTGCAGACATGAAAGCTAAGAAAGCTCCAAGCAGCCTTCACCTCAGCACTTTTCAAAGCTTCCATTCACAGAATCTCACTTTGGACCAAACCCTTTCCATTATCCCATTGAACACTGAGGAGGTACTTTTTAAACTAGGGGTCAAAACCCCTGAGAGGGTCATGAAATCCATTGAATAAACTGTGACTGTTTTGTTTTGTTTTGTTTTAATGAATTAAAGTAAAATAAAAAAAAATACCAGCATCACTGGAAATAAGCATAAGTATTGTTTCATAATCTTTCCGTTGTGTATGTGGGTGCTCGCTGTGTTCCAATTATATTTAAATAAACGAGGGTTCTGGTAAAAAAAAAAAAAAGTTTAAAAGTTTGAAAGCAACCAAGATAGGTATTAATAGGCTTCCTTTTACAACTCAGAGAAGTAAAAACGAGTTTGCCCAGATCTTGAAATTATTGTCACAGCCTGGATTTAAGTGACTAATTTGATACGCCATAGCGGGTGGGGGAAAGTCCCTTCTGACTTCTTGCTCACTGTTCTGTTTCTCGATCTCCACGTCTTACTCATCCCATTTCCTCCTGGCACCCAGCAGCGCTTAGAGAATGGCTAGTGCACATCTGTTAGGTGACAGGCTGTCCTGGGCCGGATCCTGGGGAGAGGAGTGAGGCAGGCCTGTGAATAGGACATGGCAAAGCATTGTGGTAAGTGGAGCTTTGCTAAGTTGCCTTCAAAAGAGACAGTTCTCTTAACTGCAGAGCTTTTGTGTGGCTGATGTGGTGTGTGAGTTTCCAGCAAGAGCTTGGGACAAGAGAGGAGAGAAAACTAAGGACCGCCCCCTGGGGTTCTCCCTTTCCATCTTTCGTTTTCAACTGTGCACAAATAAATGTTGAACACGCCTTTGAAAGGGTGCACGCTATTAACCTGTCGTTGACATCCACGCGCATGGATCATGGGGGTGGGGGTGGGAAGGGAGGAAGAGAGAAAAATAGAACCTTTGGGGCAGGTTCAGAAACTCGAAGCCTGAAGTAACAGGGAGACCAAAGATATAGATTTGCAGAAACATCTTATCAATGAGATTCAGCAAGGAGAGGATAGTCGACAAAGATTGAAGGAATACATGTTCCAGACACTGGGATAGGATCAATCCGAGGATGTAGCGACCTTTCATTCTTGCCCTCTGTAAAGGGAAAGATAGTTATAAAAACAAAAGACAAAACACCCAAGTTTTGTTTTGTTTTGATCAAAGATTCTTAAAACATCAGTGATGCAATACAGAGCAGCTTCAAAGAAGGCTATCCAACACAATAGCTAAGTTCCTTACATTTTACTAAGAGGTCTGGTGCTCCACCTTTTATAGTTCGTGAGTGTGGCGTCTCCTTTAAATCCCACAAACAGCTCCTAAGCCAATGGGTGTTATTAACCCCATTTCAGAGGGAAGTCTATAAATGAGTTGATTGACCCCAAACCCTATAGCTGGAGTTATTGTTGTTTCTCTCTCTCTGTCTCTCTGTCTGCCTCTCTCTCTCTCTCTCTCCCCTCTCCTTCCCCCGCCCCCACAGTATATCCAATTAGTTAGCAAATCCTGTTGGCTTTCCCCTCAACATATATTTAAAACTTAATCCCTTCTCACTACTTCCGCTGCTGCTGCCACCATGCAACCTGGATTTACTGCAATGGTGTCACTCACTGGTCTGCTTCCACCCTTGTCCCAAACGGTGGTCTATAAAACCCTAAAAGGCCATCTCACTCTTGTGCTCGGGACTTTCTGATGGCTCCACATGACAACAACAGTGATTTTGATACCACTTTCATGGCTTCTGTCATAATATTTACAGACGCTATGCCTCTTCACGTGGTTTAAAGTTACATGTGAAATTTCCATCATGGGTTTGAATACTTGTAAGAGATGGAGTTTCTGGTATGTTACAGATATTGACATTTGGCGATTGACTGTCATACCGCCGTGTTCAACAGCATCTAAGGACCCAGGCAATTTGACACTTACCGTAATCCATTGAAAAATACATGAATATCTCTTATGAACATACACACTCTCAAAAAATAGTCACTTCCTACGTCCGCCACTGTCACCCAGCTCAAGGCCACCACTACTCTTGTCTGGAAGACTGAAGGCCCCGTCCAACTGTCTTCCTTCTGCTGACCTGGTAGGGTGACAAGCTTGACCTGGGCAAAGCCAGGACGGTTGGTTGGTGACCCTGCCACAAGGCTGGGTAGGTTCTGACCTGCCTACCTCTTTGGTGCTTCGCGTGGGACTCCCTTCTCCCACTTCCCACCGCCCCTCTCCCCTCCCCCACCACCCTTCTCCCCTCCCCCACTGCCCCACATCCTCCCCTCTAGGGCTCACTTAGCTCCAGTCCCACGAGCTCCTTGCTGTCCCTGTACTTGGGACCCTCTTGCCCTGGCTCGTTCCTGGACCTGAGGCTCCAGCTCAATGTCCCCTCTTCAGATGCCTTGGGTGGCTCCAGCCTCAGCAGCTCCTCTACCGTCACCGCCTGGCCCCCACTCCCTCCTCCTCCTTCCCCGTGGAGTTCCAAGCTCTCTGCACCACATCTCGCCCCCATCAGGCCCTCACATTGCTGCCAGGACACAGTAAATGCTTCCTAGCGGTGGCGACTGTCGCCTTGTCCTGTTTTCTCCCCGCAGTATCTGACACAATCACATGTATTTATGTCCTCCATGTTTGCCGTCCGTGTCTCCGCCTGGGATGTGGGCTGCGTCGTGGGGAAGACCTGCTTCCCGTCCTTCAGTGCCCAGGACAGAACCTGGAGACCGTGTGACACTCAGGCACGCGTTCCGCGCCAACGAAGCTCATTGGCTGCTCAAAACGTGACTGTACGTAATGCCACTGAATTGTGCACCTACAAATGATTAAAACGGTAACCATTGTGCTCTGTAGATTTCATCACAATAAAGAAATGCACGCTGGTGTCGCGTAACACACGTTTAATCACGTTCTGAGTTACAAAAGCCAGGGAATGAAGCTAAGCCTGACCATCCCAGGAGTTAGTTGTCAGCTACTCAGGGAGGGGACAGCCAGTGTTTGCAGCTCTCCGGAACTTTTTTACATAACACTCCTCTCTTTGATTGCCCTCCTGGGGAGGTGGGTGGAGTGGGGGCTGGGGAGTCCCTGGAGGCTTGTGGCCGGTTGAGTTGTTCTGAGAATAATTCTGCCTCCTTCGCAAAGTGGTCCAGGGCAGTCCTCGGCAGGCTGAGCTCCACGCGCCGGTTCATCACTGCCACGGACAGCGTCTCTGCAGCTGATCAGTAAGTACTGTGCCACTGAGTATGAATATTTTTTATTTTCCATCCAGTTTCTTAAGCCCCAGATCTGGGAGTGATTCGTGCCCTTTCTTTGCCCCATTTCCTTTCTTCAGCTGCAAGGAGTCCTTTCACTCTTTCTCCTACACGTTCTCAAGCTTTGCTGCGGTCTTCACTCTGATCCCGAATACACCCTATTTCTCTTCATTTCCACGCGGGCCACCCACGGTGCCAGCATCTCTGATTAACATCCCACCCTTTCCTCATGGATCCGCTTGACAGCGCTGTCTGCGAGGGCCTGTCTCACCCAGTCACTACTTCTCCTTCTTCCTCACTCCACACCCGCCATCCATCCATCCATCCATCCATCCATCCATCCATCCATCCCTCCCTCCATCCCGCCGCCCAGATACCTCTGAAGCCATCTCCACTCGTCCCCGCGGCTGCCGTCCTCCCCCTGGTGGACGATCACGATGGTGTCCACCCCACCTGCCCTCACCTCCACATCTGCTCCGGAACTCCTCGCCCCAAGCCATTCTCCTGATTGCAATCCAACAAAACTCCTGATTGCTCTCCTATTTAACATGACAAAATATTTGATGTGTGCAAATGTACGTGAGCCCTACACGTGGAGATCATAAAGCATGGCCCAGGAAACTGAAAAAGTCCTTTCGTGTCCTGAGTGTTCCCAACACTGCTAGGAATTAGGGTTTTTTTTTAAAAAATTCCTTGTTTTAAAATTATTCCCTTGCTTTCCTTTAGAGTTTTACTCTCTCTCTCTCTCTCTCTCTCTCTCTCTCTCTCTCTCTCTCTCTCCTCTCTCTTTCTCTCTCTCTCTCTTTCTGTGTGTGTGTGTGTGTGTGTGTAGATTTCACTACAATAACAAAATGCACGCTGGTGTCACATAACACACTTTAATAACTTTCTTAGTTACAAAAGTCAAGTCTGACCATCCCATGAGTTGTCAGCTACTCAGGGAGGGGACAGCTAGTGTTTGTATTTACTATTTAGTCTTGCTTGTGTGCGTTAAGTTTTACAAACAGTGTCATGCTGTGCCAGCTCTCTCTGAGAGCTGGCTGGTTTCCTCACCATCCCTAATTCGAAGATGCATCTGTGTTGATGTGTGTGCCGCCAACAGGCATTTTCACCTCTAGTCGGTAATCCGTGGGCAAATCCGTTATTCATTGATGCCTTCTACTGTTGACAGACATTTGAACTGTTGCTTTCTCTTTCCTCTCTTCCTGGTTTTTATTATGAGCAATGCTTATTATACATGTCTCCTGGTGCACCTGGATAGCAATTTCTTCTGGGTGGTGGCTTTCAGCATTTTCTCCCTTCTACTCTCGACAAGAATTCTGTCTCAGGTCGTAACCCAGTGCACACAAACACACATATTTATCCTGACTTTTGGGGAGGCCCCTTGGCATTTTCTGTGCTATTTTATTTCATTTCTTAAAAAGATGTTGATCCACAAAATGATCTCAGGAGCGACCCATCTGAAGTATGGAAAATCCTGTAGTCTTGTTTGAGTATATGACCAAGAGTGGGATTGCTGGGTCATAGGTTGGGAATGACGTCAACTTTATGTGGTAGACCTACGGCTCTCTAAGGTAGTTACGATAATTGAACCCTCACCATCCCAGATTTGGAATTGAATGACATTTGCTCTGCATCTTTACTTGGTGATGTGAGAGTTCTTAATATTTATCAATCCAGTAGGTATAAAATGATATCTCGTGATGGTTCATCTAGTGATATGCCTATCCACGTCTTTTGCCTTTTTACTCTTGGATTTTCTCTTAGTGCTTTGTTAGAGTCCTTTATATGTTATAAGTAGAAATCTCTTATTGGCTGTATTTATTTTAAGGGTTGTCTCTTGGTTTATCTCTTGCCTTTTACTTCCTTTATCAGCAAAAAAAAAATAATGAACAGAAATGATTCATTTTAACTTATTCAAATTTGTCACTAATTTCCTTGGTTGTTAGTACTTTTTGGATCCTGTTTAAGAATTTTTGTCTCTTCTGAGGTCATTAATACGTGCTCCAAAATTTTCTGCTAAACAAAAATTTTAAAATGTTCATCTTCGACCACTAGGTATTCACGCAGCTCTCTTTATTTCCATTTGGATTACCAGTCATGCCAGCCCCGTGTACAAAATAGCCTGCTCTTCCCCCACTCATCTGCTCAGGCGACGTTGTCATATATAGCGACCTTCTCTAAGTACTGGGGTCCATTTCTGCCTTCTCCTCAGCTCCCTTTGTCAATGCGCCTACCTCTGTCCTGTATCACAGTGTGGTAATTAAGGAATGTCTCAGTACTCTTGGCTCTTTGCTCTTTTATATCCACTTTAGATTTAGCTGGACACGTTTTACGAAAACCTCTGTGAAAACCTTGGAATCGCACGGACTCTAGAAATGGTTTCAGGAGAGAGTGGACATCTTTATAATATTGACTTCTCTATCAGTGAAATCATCCAGCGCTCATGCTTTTTAGAGCTGCTTTAGTGTCCTTTAATAACGATTTGTCTCTTCTCCATACTGTAGATCTAAAAAAAGGCTTTTAAAAGTGTAAATGAGATCTCCTCCTTTTCCTGGTTATAACTTGATAATGGCTTTCTATTCCCCTTAAAAAAATAAAGCTCAAATTTCTTGCCTAGGTATGCACAACTTACCCTGGCTACCTCTTTGATTTTATCTTATAAAACTAGCACCCTCACTCAGGACTGGCTGCCAGTCTCATTGGCTTCTGGTTAGTTCCTCTAGCTTACCTCAGGGAAGTTGCAATCTATGGTCAGAATTTACCTCTGTTAGTTAGCACCTCCCCACGCCCCAGCCTCTGCCTGGCTAACATCCAGCTCAAATCTCTACTTCAAAGAAACCCTTTTGAACACCCTACTCAACATGGTTCACTTAATGCCCTTTCATAGGGGGACATCTCTTTATCACCTTTGGCAGTTGTTTGGTTCCCTTGTGTGTCCGTTTAATGTCTGGTTCCCTGAAACATCTCCCTGAGATACCTTGGCCGTTTGTTTCACTGAGACACCTGGTGCATTGTTTAGCACATAATAGATGCTCAGTAAATGTTTGTTAAAGGAAGAAAGGAAAAGAGGGGAACAGAAGGAGGGACTTCCATCCTTAGCTAGGAAAGAAGAAACAAAACCAAATGAGGGACATTAAGGTGGACATAGCTCTTTGACCTTCCACATATCGAAAGCTGGGGTCTGTGTCCCTTTGCGTCTGGGTGCTCTTTGCTATTGCTTTGGCCAGTAGAATGCAGCGAAATAATGTTGTGCTCAGTGAGATAACCCTATTAATCAATACGTAACTCGGCTGCTTGCTTTAGGGAATTCATGTGAGTGTATTTATCCTGACAGTTGGCTGGCTGGGCCCTCCCTTCATCCGGATTGCTCATCTAGAATCTCCATCAGGATTGCTCATCTAGGAAGACAATTTGTCTATCGAACAGCAGTTTTACCATATTGCAACTTACTTCAAGCCCCTCGCTTCGCTGTGTTCACTGATCCTAAAACATTATATCTTGACATCTGCGCACTCCCAGTCAATCCCTATCTGGAAAGACCTGCTTTGAAATATAGGCGTTCAGATCCCAATCCTATAAATTTCCCGTCCTCATCTCCACCTGTGGAGATCATGAAAGTGGTATTCTCCGTCTAGCAAAGTTAGCTCTGCTTGGTCATCTTCTGAGAAGCTGACAATCTATAAATTAAGCATCATTTTTTGAAACGTGAGTTTCAATCGTATAGGTGTATGTTGGGAAGGGATGTAAAATGCGTCGCCGGTGTGGAAAGCCATTGATTCATCGTTGTCTTTGTCCTCTAGGAGATAACCTGATAAGCACAGGGATTTTGTCTTCTCTGCCTTATTCCCATCCTTTGGCCAGTTTCTGCCACGCTAATATCTGTTGCATGAAAGAATAAATGAAAAATGAATGACAAAATGACTGTGATTGGAAACAATTAAAAAACAGAGGGAACGAGATGGAGGGAGGGAAGGCAAAGGAGTAACCGAGGAAGAAAGGGAAAAGGAAACATAACAAGAAGAGGGAAAAGAACGGCGAGCGAATGGGGCCCGCGCCTCCCCGCCAGCAGGGGGCGCTGTGGGCGGCCGCGGTGGGCGGGGCCTCGCGGGGGCGGGGCCGCGGCGCGCAGGGCAGGGTGGGAGTGGAGAGGCTGGCGGGAAGGGCGCGTGCAGGTGCGAACAGGCTGCAGCCAGGTGAGCGTCCTCCCGAGGGCCGGCGGGCCAGACTCGGTCCTGCCGCAGTCCCCACATCCCCAGTCACCTCACGGGTGGGGTGCCCTGGGAGTTTGAGGCGGGGCCGGCACCTCGGGGCCCCGGGCTGTCCCGCTTCGCGGTCTTCAGTTTCCATAGCTGGGAAGGGGGCAGGCGGGCTGGGCGCGTTACCCCGGAACGAGCTCGGAGGCTGCAGCAGCCGCTCGGCGGGGCTCGCCACCTCCCTGGCCTCGGGGCTGGGCCGCTGGCCTTCCCGCCTTGGCCGGGCCTTGCGCACAGGGCCGGCGGGGCCACGTGGCCAGCCCCTCCTTGGCCCGCAGCCCCTTCAACTCCCTGGAAAAACTCCTTCTGTTACTCTGTGGCCGTCTCCATGCAGCCTTCGTCCACTGTTTGAGTCGGCACGTTCGGCGATCGCACCTGGCGTCTGGAGTCGCCGCTGCTGGGGGGGGCACGGGTGAGCGGTGCGACCCCGGTGGGCAAACTCCATGACCCCTCTGGGCTTGCGTGTTCTCATCCTTGAAATGGGGTAATAACAGGACGTAGCTTGGAGGAGCTCTGCATAGTCAGATGAGTTAGAATGGAGGAAGGTTTAGAGCGGGGATGGCATCCTGCACCGCCACCGAGGTGCCTCTGCTTCCTGGTCCTGCTCCGCAGTGGGCATTCCGCTTCCGCGTGTAATTTCTGTTTTGCCTGCTTAATGTTCGAGTGATAAATTTTGCCCACGTGGGCAGGATGGTGCTCTTACCTTTGCTCACCCTGTATCCCCTGCACCCATCTCTGTGCCTGGGTGGAGTCCGAAGCTAGCGTTGGCTAGGCTGGGGGGGTACGGGGTGATCAAGACGGTTGTAACTTAGGTCTGAAAGAGGCGTTTGACAAGCATAGCGGGGCTTGGGGCATTGTTTGGGACCTCGTGTCTGGGGAAAGTCAGCTCAGGTCTCATTATTACCCTTGAGGGAATTGGACCTTGACAATACCAAACAGATTTACCTTTTTTTTTTTTATGATCGTCTTTGTATTTCAAATTTGTCCCAGACCCAGGGGCGATGGAGGGTGAGACTATTTTGCAGGTGAATGTGTCTCACCAGGGCTGTCCCATAGGGGAGGAGGGAGAGCAGCCAGAGGCCATGTGCAATTCAGTGTTGGCTTTTTAATGCTGCCCTCAGGGCTGCTATCAGGTGATCACTGCCCTCTAGGGTGAAGTTTCATTTTGGCTGAGTAGTGGGGTGACCCTGTCCCCAAGCTCCTGGTGGAAAATCTCATTTACCCATTGCACGTTTGTAAATTGACAGCTAAAGTATTTTTCATTGCACTTCTAAAGAATTGCAAAAGATACCATTACCCTCCTAGCCTGTCTTTATTATATGTTTATTTTAAACTATTTTCAGCAAAATCAGGAGTTTGCACATTTAGTTCATGGAAATTGTCTGGCAAAACATAGGACTGGCCAAATTGGGCCTCATCATCCAACCCAGAAGTTGGACTTCATTTTTTTAAAAACAGCTTATTGGTCTATAATTTACGTACTATGCATTCCACTCATTTAAAATGTCATAGTTTTTAGTAAACGTACATAAACTATTACCGCAGGTAATTTTAGAATATTTACATGACACCACAAAGATGCTTCATGCCCATTTTTTAGGCACTTTTCATCCTATCCCAGGCAACCAGTGAGTGACCTGCCTGTTTCTATAAATTCACATTTTCTGGATATTTCATATAAATGGAATCATCATATAATTTGTAGACTTTTGAGACTGACGGTCACTTTAGCATAAAATTTTTGAGATCAATCCATGTTATAGCATCTACCACTACTTAATTCCTTTTTTGTTGAATAGTATTTCATTGTGTGGATATACCACATTTTTTCTATTTATTTACCAGTTGATGAACATTTGAATTGTTTCCATTTTGGGGGGTATTGTGAATAATGCTCCCATGAATATTCGCATACAAGTCTTTGTCCACACAAGTTTCATTTCTCTAGGGTAGATGGGTCACATGGTAAATTTTGTTTTTAAATTTTATTGGTTAGACATTTGTATAGTTTATAAAACGGTCCCTCTAATTGCTTTTTCTCTCCTGTGGCTCTCCACTTCGCCATTACGTTCTTGCTAACTGCATTCCCTGTGCTGGTCCTGTGGTAAAATTAACTTTTAGGGACCTGCCACACTGCTCTCCAGGGTGGCCACACCATCTTACGTTCCCACCAGTAATATGAGTTTCAGCTGCTTCACGGTCTCATCAACACGTGTCTGTTTAATCATCGCCATCCTTGTAGGTGCGAAGTGGTATCTCATGGTTGGTAAAATGCACAGGACAGAGTTGACATCTTTACCGTTTTAAGTATAGTTCAGGAGTGTCCAGTACATGCACATTATTGTGCAACCGTGCTCTAGGACTTTTTCCACGTGCAAAACTGAAACTCCTTACTCATTCGCCGACTCTCCATTTCCCCCTCCTCCCTGCTGCTGGTAACCACCATTCTCTTTCACTTTCTGTTTCTATGAATTTGACTGCTCTGGAAGCCTCACATGAGCGGAGTCATATAGTATTTGTCCTGGGTGTGACTCGTTTATTTCACTGAGTATAATGTTCTCAAGGTTGATCTATGGTATAGCATGTGTCCGAATTTCCTTTCTAGGGCTGAATAATACTCTGTGTGTGTGTGTCTGTGTGTCACATGTTGTGGATGCACCTCTTGGCTATTGTGAATAATGCTGCTGTGCAATGTGAGTGTGCATATATCTTCACGACCCTGCTTTCCATTCTTTTGGGTACATATGCAGAAGTGGAATTACTGGAGCATATGCTAGGTCTGTTTTTAACTCTCTGAGCAACTGCCATACTGTATCCTATAGTGGCTGCACCGTTTTAACATGTCCCATTGGTCACAAGAGTTCCAATTTCTCCATACCCTTGATCAACATGTATTTCTGGCTTTATTTTTGGTAGTAATCATCATTATAGGTGTGATGACCTCATTCTGGTTTTGATTCGCATTTTCCTTAGGATTGATAACATCATACATTTTTTCATGTTTTGTGCTATGCATACGTCTTTGAAGAAATGTCTACTCATCTGCCTGTTTTCAAATTGTTATTTGTCTTTTTATTATTGAATTATAAGAGCTCTTTATGTGTACTGGCTGCAAATTAGCAGATACAGTCATATCTCATTTTATTGTGCTTCACAGATACTGTTTTTTGTTTGTTTGTTTGTTTGTTTGTTTTACAAATTGTAGGTGTGCGGTCAGCCTGAATGGAGCAAGTCTATCAGTGCCATTTATCCAACAGTGTTCGCTCACTTTGTTCATTCGCTCACTCAGTTCGGTACTTCGTGCACTATTTCAGACTTTTTCATTATTACCTTTGTCCTGGTGACCTATGTTCAGTGATTTCGATGTTACTGTTGTGATTGTTTTGGGGTGCCACAAACCACACCCATGGGAGACGGCAAACTTATGTTCTGATTTCTCCGTTGATCAACCGTTCCCCTGTCTCTGTCCCTCTTCTCGGGTCTCCCTCATCCCTGAGACACGACGATATTGAAAACAGGCCAATTCATGATCCGAGAGTGGCCTCCAAGTGTTCAGCGGACAGGGTCACATGTCTCTCACTTTACTTTTATTTTTATTTTTTTAATTTATATTTTTCAATTAGAGTTGAAATTTAATATTGTTCTATATTAGTTTCAGATGTATAGCATAGTGGTCAGACATGTATGTCATTTACAGAGTGACCTCCCAATCAGTCTGGTGCCCACCTGACACTATACATAGCCATTACAGTGTCATTGACTATTCCCCGTGTTGTCCTTCACATCCCCGTGGCTCTTTGGTAATCAAATGGTAAGATTTTGTGTGTGTGTGTGTGTGTGTGTGTGTGTGTGTGTGTGTGTATGTGTGTGATGGCTGAGTAGCATCCCATTGTATGTATATACCACAACTTTAATCTGTTGATTGGCACTTGAGTTGCTTCTATATCTTGGCTATTGTAAATAGCACTGCAGTGAACATAGGGGTGCATAGATCTTTTGAAATGAGCGTTTTGACTTTCTTTGGGTAGATACCCAGAAGTGGAATTGCTGGGTCATAAGGTAGTTCTACTTTTAATTTTTGGGGGGAACCTCTAAACTCTTTTCCATAGTGGCTGTATAAATTTACAATCTCATCAAAAGGGCACAAGGGTTCCCTTTTCTTCACATCCTCACCAACACTTGTTTTCGATTTATTGATGATAGCCATTTTGGCAGACGTGAGGTGATACCTCATTGTGGTTTTAATATTCATTTCTCTGATAGTCATGTTGATCATCTTTTCATGTCTAGTGGCCATCTGTGTGGCCATTTTGGAAAAATGCGTATTCTTGTCCTTTGTCCATTTTTTAATTGGATTTTTTTTGTTTTTAGTGTTGAGTTGTATGAGTTTTTATAAATTTTGGATACTTCTTATCAGAAGTATCCTTGGCAAATACCTCCTATTCAGCAGGTTGTCTCTTCGTTCTGTTGATGATTTCCTTCCTGTGTAAAACCTTTTTAGTTTGATGTAGTCCCGTTTGTTTATTTTTTCTTTTGTTTCCCTTGCCTGAGGAGATACATCAGAAAAAAAATATTACTAACAGCAGTGTCAGCGAGCTCGCTGCCTGTGTTTTCTAGGAGTTTTGTGGTCTCGGGTCTTACATGTAAGTCTTTAATCTAGTTCGAGCTTATTCTCATACGTGATGTGGGAAGCTGGGGGAGGTGACCTTACTTCTGGTCCACAGACCTGTTGCCGTCCATCCCTGTGACGAACACCCCACTCTCCCGGGCGGATGGGCTCGGAGTCATGCTGGGAATCGGGTGATCTCTTGTTGGAATTCTCTGCTTTGTTCTGCTCTGCCCCCTTTCTTGAATCTTATTCTGAAGTTTTACGCTGGGTGAGGCCCTGGCGTAGGGTTCCAGGCAGTGAGAGGTGGGTCTTCTGTACAGTGGGAGAGGGGGTTGGGCAGAGGGAGGGCTTTTTCTCAGTCTGTTAGATCAGGGCCGATCGGGAAAGAGCAGAGGGTCTGAAGTCGATTGTCTTCAGAGTTCCCACGCTCACGCTCACGCACCCCACAGCACGTCTTACTGTCCCGAGGTGCGGACACCCAGTTTGAAGACTCCTGCTCAAGGAGTCACCTGTTCCAGGAGGCGTCCTCTGATTGCCCTCATTCACCTTTCTGTTCCTCCCTCTTCCCTAAAAGACCCTTGCACACGACGCTTCATTTCACCCCCCTAAACTGTATTTACTCATCTACCGAGTAAATGTTTCATTGAGTGCCTACTATGTGCCAGGTGCCGTGTGTGGCACTGAAGACGATATGGTCAGCAAGAAACAGGCATGTTCCTCTTTTCATGGCGCATTCATTCCAGTGGGGAGACGATCATTAAATAGCCACACAAATAAATGTAAAATTACAGTATGGTAAGGGCAGGGGGCAGGTATGTGAAACGTGGTATCACGGGAACTCCCCGGAGGAGGGAGTGCCCTGACCTGTGAGGGAGGTGGGCAAGGCTTCTCTGCACAAATTAAATTGAGCTCAGTTGAAGGAAGGGCAGGGAGGCATGAACGTGCGTGACGGGGGCGGGGGGTGGACATTCTCAGTGGAGGTCACAGCCTGTGCAGGGTCCCCCAAGCTGGTTCCAGCATTTCCAGGAACTCCTGGGTAGGTGTGGAGAGATGACAGTTAGAGGATGGATGCTGTGCTCGGAAAGCAGGGACCTCAAAAAGGCCTTTCACGTGTATTCTGCATCATACATATTTGAATCTCAGAGCAAAGCTTAAAAAAAATACAGAAGTAAACACAGTGACCTCGAGGTAGACAGTGTTTTCTTAGGTGTAACATCTAAATCGCAAGCAGCCAGAGAAAAAGCAGATAAACTATTTCATCAGAAGTAAATACTTCTGTGCTTCAAAGGATACTATCAAGAAAGTGAAGGGGAAGCCCTCAGAGTTGGAAGGAATATTTATAAATCAGATATCTGTAGTATCCGTAATATATAAAGGACTCTTGCCACTCAACAAAAGGAAAAATTAATTTAAAATGGTCAAAGAATCCGAATATACATTTCTTCAAAGATGTGCAAGTGGCCAATAGCGCGTGAGAAGATGCTCAGCATCTCTAATGACGAGGGAAATGCAAATCAAAGCCACCCTGAGGCCCCCCTTCACGCCGACTAGGACGGTGGCAATGACGATCGTGAGTAACAGGTGTCGACAAGGATGTGGAGCAATGGAAACAAACCCTCATACGTCGCTGGCGGGGATGGAAAATAGTGTAGCAGATTCGTGAAAGATAGTCTGGCAGGTCCTCAGAGAGTTAAGAGTGTAGCTATCACGTGACCCAGCAGTTCCACTCCTCTAAGTATTGGGACAGTGGAACAGTTCATTCCCAAGAGTTTTGACACATTGGCATAAAAACTTGTACAGAAATATTTATAGCAACATTATTAGTCAGAAAGTGGAAACAGCCCACATGATCATCCGGCAAGTAGATGAATGAACAGTGATGAATCTATGCAGTGGAATACTACTCTGCCATCAAAAGGCGTAGTATCGATACACCCCGCAACATGGACAGACCTCGACAACGTGCCAGGTGAATGAAGCCAGACACGACAGAGAACATTCTATACCAACCATCGGAATAGACATATCCGAGGAGACAGGAAGTACGTTAGCAGTTGGTGGGGGCTGGAAGGCATAGAGTGGCTGCTGTTGGAGCGGGGCAGGCCTCGGGGGGATGAAAACGTTCGGAATGAGATAGCTGGGATGCACAGATGGATTCATCAGGAGAAAGGAGAAAGAAAGCCCCCTGGACAGCGTGTTTGGTGGTGGTCTGGCTTCGCCATGTGTCCATCAAGCGGCTCAGGGTTGTGGGGGAAGAGAGAGGGCACTAAAGTGGGACGGAAATCAGTGAAATGAAATTCATGGTTGGTTCTTCTGTTTGACTGTGGTTTTTCATTCCCACTTCCCTCTTCTCCTTTCCTCCAATCCATAAGACACCCTGCCGGTATCCCTGGGCCTTCCCCTAGGTGTTTCATGGACTTGATCTTTTTCTTTAGCCGAGAAATGGAGTTGGGAGGGTATATCTGGGTTGTAATTCTCTGGCCTTCAGTGCTACGTTTGCCTGAAATTTGGTATACTGGGGTGCAGGGTGGGTGTTGGAAGCAAGCATTGCTACCTGTAACGTGTGCAAGATTCACGTGCTATTGATATTGTGAAAATGGGTTTTTGATTGAATCCTAAAAGCAATTGATTTTTCTAGGACTTGAGATGTCTTCGTTGGTGAGACATCCTAGAGGACAACATGGAAGACCTTCGGTGACCAACAGGTAAAGTGAGAAAGTCTTTAAATATGTGTCTTGGTTTTTATGGGATCCCAGGGCAAAACCACAAAATTAGATGAGAACATAATGCAGATACCAAGATTTAATTTTGGCAGTTGTTGCTGATGTTACTTTAATTTTAGTTTACGTAATTAAAAAAACTTCTTTTCCATCTTTTCTGATAGCGAATGTAATACATTAAAAATTTTTTTTTATTTTGGAATGATTATATAGACTAAGGAAGTTACAATAAATATTTGTTTTTAAATATTCAAACAACACTGAAGTGCATGGACAAAAAGTGCAAATCCCGTGTCACCCCCATCCTGAGCGTTCACCAGTGTGAACAGTCTGGTGTGTAGTCTTCAGGCTTTTTGTTACATTTCTGGAGAAATCTGTAAACAAAGTAAATTCAAGTTCGACGTGGTCTGCAGACCTAACTGCTTGTGTTTACTCATTAACATTCACCTCGCAGATGCCGAGGTAGACAGCGTCTGGCCTTCTCAGTGCCCTGTCCTTCACTGTCACTTTTGTACACTGCTTATGAATCAGGACCTAGTTATTGGGAGCCAGAGCTGGGCCCCCACCCTACCGTGGCCTCGCTTCTCCTGCTTGAAGAACTCATGAAAATACAGATTGTCAGGCCTCATTCCTGCTGTTTCGAAGCCTGGGGCCCAGGGAGGTGCTCTCTGAGTGCGCTTAGGCGACATGTCCCATCGGGACTGGAACCTCTCTGGGACTCCTGCACCAGCACATCGCTGGGACCGGTCATCTGGGGAACTCCGCTAAGCCCAGCTACACCCCGCATTTGACCCATGACAGGTTGCTGCTGGTCCGAGTCAGGGCGCCTGTAAATGAAGCTCGTGCGGGTGCTGCTGTTGGCCTGGGCTCCCGCACCACATGCTCGGGCCGCCCTGCGGCGCAGCCCTCGGGTCTGGCCTACTGCGTGCCTGCAACAGCGCGGGTCCTCCACCAGTATTAGTATCTGCAAATTGATGTTGCGTGAACATCTGAATAAGCAGTCTATATAAAGCTGTACAGACTACAGCTTTAAACCAGAGGAAAGAAGAAAGAGATGGGAAAGGCGATGGAAACATTCAAAACCATAGACGTATTTGGACTAGACCTCAGTCTTCCATTTCTGCAATATCAAATTATCACAGATTTCGTAGTTTCAAGGACCACACGTTTATCATCATCTGGCTTGGTAGGTCAGAAGTGCATTGTGGGTCTCACGGGCTGAAATCGGGGTGTCAGCGGACCGCGTTCCTTTGTGGGGAGCCGGGGGGGAGAGAATCTGTGTCCTTGCGTGTTTGGAATTCCGTTTCTTGCAGCTGTAGGTCTGGGGGCTCCAGGTCTCTGTGGCTGTCAGCCAAGGGCCATCAGGGTCTGCTAGCAGCCTCCTGCATCTTCACGTGCTCCAGGCTCCAGCGGTCCTTTTGGGCCCGTCTTCGGGCTGCCACAGGCCATTAGGACAGGCAGTCCCAGCAGCCCCCGAGAGCATCGCTCCGTCACGGAACAGCACGGTTACCCTACTTGATTCTAAGATACAATTTATTTTTAAAAACTTCTTATGATGAAAATTTTCTAACATAAATTGAGATAAAGAAAATTTTAATATTCTCCTTGTACCATCGCTTTATTCTAGTAAATACCGACTTTTGGCCAATCTGTGTCATCTTCCTTCACCCCAGTTGAAAATTATTTTGAAGCAGATCTCAGAGGACATATTTTTATATATATATGCATTTTCATGTGTATTTCTAGAAGATAGGGACTCTGTTTTTGTTACATAGGTTGGTTTACTAATAGAACTCGCCCACATCAGTGTGTGTGCATAACGTTTCTGGTTACGTCGACTCGTAAAAGTAGTTTCCGCGAATGAAGCGTGACCAACAGCTGTTTAAAGATGTCCCAGATTCCGGCACGATCTTAGTTTCTTCCTGCAAGTGCCCACAGGACCCTGGAAAAAAGAGAATACACCAGTTTCCTGTCGATGTCACAACAGAGCACCACACATCGGGTGGCTGCAAACAACAGGAATCTATTCCATCACCGTTCCGGAGGCAGGAGTCTGGAATCCAGATGTTGCCAGAGCCGGTTCCCCCTGGAGCATCTGTCCCAGGCCTCCCTCTGGCTGCTGGCGAGGGCTGGGCCGTTTCTTGGCTTTTTTTCAGCTGCATCACTCTAGTCTCTGGCTCTGTCGTCACATGGCGTTCTCCATGTCCAGACTTGCCATTGACGTTAGATTAGGAACCAGTATGACCTCATCTTAACTTGATGGTACCTCGCAAAGACACAATTGCTCGTGTCAGCGTTTTCAAATAAAGTCATAGTCACACGTCCCGGGGGTTAGGACTTCAGCATATCTTTTGGGGAACACAGTTTAACCCACAGCGAAGAGGCATGTTTAAAGTGACACTTGGAAATTGTTCTACCTTGGAGGAAGGCTCAGGCCACATCCCCTGTGATATCGTGCCGTGAATACGTTGGAGCAGGGGATGGTGCAGCAGACAGGTCTCGAAGGTTAAGGTCACGCTCTTAGCACAAAGGAGGACCCTGACAACATCAGGTGCTGTCCATGTTCATTTATGCTGCAGGCTTGAATCACCTCACTAAGAAAAAACTTACAGCAGTTTTGACCATTTGTGTTTTTTGGGGGGAATGGCATTAATTCTCACTGAGAATGCCTCTTGCATATGGTATATGGTGTAATTGAGGTCAAGTTCTGAGTCAGTTTATAATTTTGATCGTTTTTCTCCGTGTGTGCTCTTTCGAGGGCTAGAATTTGAGAGTCCTGGGTAGACATCTCTGGGCCTGGGAGGTTAGTGTTGATGGACATTTCACGCTCTCATTTGTAGCATTGAAAGCTTTTCACGCGCTCGGTAAATGTTTGTCTAGAGCACATGGTGTACCGGGCTCTGAGTGAGTGAGAAGGGACATGCTTGGTGCTTAACAGACTGTCTATGCTCAACCATTATTTGTGCATGAATGGAATTGGAGTCCCAGCTCATACAGGTGTCCCTAAAGCACATATGGAAAGATTGACAAACAGATGTAATGAGCAGGGAATCCTGAAAAGAGACGGAAAAGTGTAAAAATGGGAACTGTGTCCCGAATGTGGCTGTCCACACGTCCCCATTCACCTGCCTTTGCCAGGGTTTCAGGCAGTTGGTGCCGGTTTCAGGGGATCAGCTGAGGCCTAAGAAGTATCTTCTTTGACCCAGGAGAACTCACTTCCCTTCATCACCTTCTAGATGGCTTCTCCCAGTTGCTGGCATCAGCATTTCTTTCTTCTAAACTTTCACTTACGTTTATAAAATAATAAGGGCAAAATGCAATAAAATATTCAAGTCGTTGACCCAAATAAACACCATTACACAGAAAAAGCTGTCAAAATGAGTATGAGCTCCCACGTGTCCCTGTGGGGCAGCTTGATGTGTTGGCCCAAGGGTGGCTCAGGGTCCTGGTGTACAGTGAAGTGAAGAGTGAGTTTTCTGGATGTGGCAGTCACAGGAGGTCAAAGAGGTTCTAGTTCCAGTTCCTGTAAACAGCAAGCTACCTAACCACGTGAGACTAATTGTCCTTGTGTGCAAAATGAGAGGGGCTGGGTGGGCTCTATGAAGTCTGAAGGTCTTTTGACATTTACAGTTAAAAACATTCTTCATTTTGGCATATTCATTCATTCCGCAGTTATTCATTGAATGCCTGTGATGTGGCAAGCTCTGTTCCGGTTGCTGGGGAAACAGTGAACAGACTGAAATCCCTAGTTTTGTCTTATAGGTGCTTACTTTCCCACTTAGATAATACACAGATTCATGAAAATATATAGTAGGTGACCAGTGCTCCTCAAGGTCGTCAAGGTTATCAAAAACAAGGACAGTCTGAGAAACTGCCACAGTCAAGAGGAGCCTAAGGAGACGTGACATCTAAGTGAAATGTATCCTGAATGGGATGCTGGACCAGGAAGAGAACACGTTAGGTAAAAACAGGAAATCAAAGTGTGGGCTTCAGTTGTTAATAGTGTATCAGTGATTGGCTTGCTCTTTGTGACAACTGTACCACGCGAGTGCGACGTGTTAACAATAGAAACCAGGTGTGTGCCCTGTGAGAACTATCTTACAGTGGTACCATCTTTATAATTTTCCTGGAAATGTAAAACTGCTCTAAAAACGTAAGAAAAGCACAGCTGGACCAGAGGGGCAGGGAGCACAGCTGGTGGGAAGGTGAGGCAGGGCCCCGCAGAGAAGATGGCACTTGGCAGAGCCCTGGGTGGACGTGAGGGAGCCAGCATGTGGGTGTGGGTGGGGGGACATGTGTTGAAGGCGGAGGGAACAGCATGAGGCAAGGCCTGCAGAGAAGACACCTCGGAGGCGGCCTGCTGGTTGCCATGCAGGGTGCCCGCTGGGAGGAGAGGTGGAGGTCGGGAGATGGGTCAGATGCATGGGCTGGGCATCCAGAACCTTCTCAGGCCTGGTCAGGACTTTGGCATCAACCCTGGGCCAGAGGCTGGCAAAGCGGTGGCTCTGGCCTTCTCCACGTCAGCACGACCTTCCTTCCAAGGCTTCGGGAAGTGACCACTTGAGGGCCTCATGAGGCCTTAGAGCAGGGGTCAGAAAACCACACGTTAGGGCCAAGTCTTATCCCCGACTTTTTTCTACAAAGGTGAGCCCGTACCTTCCCTCTCCCTTCCAATCTGTGAGGTGGTTTCGTACAGTCATAGTACAATTTAATTGTTTTGTCACATTCCATATTCTATCCTGGGATTCTCTTAAATTCCTAAATGATGTGTTAAAATTTGCATACATTAAAGCTCACTCTTTATGCCGTAAAGTTCTGTAGGTTTTGACAAATGCATGGTGGTGTGTATCCACAATCACCGTATCATACGGAATAATTGCACTGTCTGTTCACGCTTTTCCTGTTAACTCCTTCCCACCAAACCTCTGGCGACCACCGACCTTTTCTTCATCTTCCTAGTTTTGTCTTTTCCAGAATGTCATACATTGGAGGTCATGCAGTATACAGCCTTTTTGGACTGGCTTCTTTCACTTAGAAATATGCATTTAAGATTCATCCATGTCTTTTTGTGGTTTGAGACTTCACGTCTGTTTATCACTTAATAACATTCGTTGTATGGATGGACCACAATTGTTTACTCATTCACCTACCTATGAAGGGCATCTTGGTTGCTTCCAATTTTAACCATTTATGAATATAGCTGCTCTAAACATTTGTGGGGTCTCTGTGTGTGTGTGTGTGTACACGCAGGTTTTCAGAAAAGTCGGGTGTATTTGCTAAATCGTTAGAGTAACACTGTTTAGCCGTGTGTTGACCTCTGCTCTTCAGAGTGTCATGGAAGGAACACGTGACTTGTTTTGGTTTCTGTCCCTTTGACAGTGCCATGTCACTACGCTCTTCCTATTTCTGGAAGCTTGATTGAAATTTCTCCAGAGGAGTGTTAAAATTCAAATGGTTTTCCGTGAAATTTGAAATTATGATGGAGCTTCTAAGAGTAGACTCTTAAAAATCTTTTTAATTTTAAAATTTATCCCCATTGGGTCCTATCCTGAGAACTTAATAGATCAGCTGTCTAATAAGTCGAGGTAATTGAGATACAACAGTAAAAGTTAAAAATAATCGTTCCAGCATTCCTGGAGGCTTTGAGAGTGGCATGTACATTTAATTTGAAATTGTGAGGAAAGTGTTGAAGACTCTATAGATGAGTGAGGTTCTCTCTGTGTGGTCTTTAGAATCTGCATGATTTCTGAGCAGCTCTAAAACTTGAAACAGATTGAAGCCTGTTAAAGATGTGGGGGAAAGGCAGGAAAAAGGTTTGGATTTTTAGCTTTATCAGTGTAGAAGTACTGATGTGGAATGTTGATCTATAATAATACACCACATATATTTAAAAGGTACAGTTTGAGTTTTGACATGTGGCTGTCAGACCCGAACAAGGTGATGAACACAGCCGTCTCCTCCCAGCGTTTCCTTGGGCCAAAGAGGTCACTTCTGAATGTGAGTGTACGCACGGTGTCATCATAGAGAGATGCTGGCTAGCCGAAAATTGTCACTGGAACGTTTTGCAGGATGTGATGACAGTGATCAACCACATGAAAGGACACTTCACTCACATCTGTCCGTGCAGCTCTCTGAGAAGAGGGACGCGGAGCGCACCGTCTCATACGCAGAGGGGAGACGGCTTTCTGCAGGCGGGCCACTGGCCAGAGGGCTGCCCCAGAGAGTCACCCCTGGCAGCAGTTGTCAGTGACACAGAATGGGTCACAAAACTCGCCTACTTGTGTGACATAGTCATCCTGCTTAACCAACTCAGTCTGTCTCTTCAGGGGAGAACGGCAACGGTGTTTAACTCGCAGATAAAGTGGCTGCATTCAAAGCCAAACCGGAGCTATGGGGGCTACGAGTGAACCCTGGGATTTTCTGCATGTTTCACACATTAGCAGAGATTTGGAAGTGACAGAGCCAGGGCCTTCGTTCTCGCAGCTGGTGCGCGGTCACCGACCTCAGCTTTTCCAAGAGTCAGAGCAGGACTTCCCGACCGCAGACACCCCCTGACCTGGGGAGGAATGGCCCACCACCCATTTGTGGGTGAGCCAGGTGGATCGGCTGCTTGGGATCGCAAATGACGGTGGCCTTACAAGTCTGTTAGCGACAACTTCAGATCTCCATGCATTCTGGATTAAAGTCAGGGCGGAATATTCTGATGGCCCCAGAAGCACTGACAAGCCTGCTTCCGTGTCCAGCGTCCTGTCTCTGTGAAGCAGGGATTTCAGCAGTGACAGCCACAACGAGATTACGGCGTGGACTGGACATAAGCCACACACTTCAGGTGTCACCGCCTCCCATCGCCCTCAGATGGGACCGTTTGGTTGCAGGAAAACAAGCTCAGGGCCCCCATTGTCTCCGCATCGTGGTGGGTCGTACAATTATTATACGTTACAGTGTAATCACAATAAAAATAAAGTGCACAATGATGTAATGTGCTTGAATCCCCCCAAAACCATCCCCTGCGGTCCATGGAAAAATTGTGTTCCATGAAACCTGTCCCTGGTGCCAAAAAGGTTGGGGACCACCGGTTTACTTTGTCGCGGAGTAACGTCCCCTTATCCGGTGGTGGGGACTGAATCGGGCTCCGCTACGGCTCTGTGGGACGTCCCCCCCCCACCATGCGACAGTATGTAGAGACAGACACTTAAGAGGTAATAAAGATTAAGTGAGGTCACAAGGGTGGGATCCTAATCCAGTAGAATTGGTGGCTTTATAAGAAGAGGAGAAGCCATGTGAGGACACAGCAAGGAGGTGGCCGTCTGCAAGCCAGGGAGAGCTCTCCCCAGATGCCACCACGCTGACATCCTCATCCCAGGCTTCTCGCCTCCAGAACTCTTGAGAGAATCGGCTCCCACTCCGTGGTGTTTGCTTAGGACAGCCCGCGCAGGCTGAGATGCGTGGATCCACCCCGGTTGGTTGTCCATCCACCTGCGGGTGGTCGTTTCCAGTGCGGGGCTGTGAGAATTGTCGCTTCTGTGAACGTGCCTGTTCAGTCTGCGTGTGGACTCGCGCTGTCATTTTTATTGGGTAAATCCTAGGAGTGGACTGGCTGGGTTATGTGCGTCGGAGGAAACTGCCAAACTGTTTTCTGCGGTGATTGTACCGTTTTACGTTCCCTCCGGCGCGTGGAGAGTTCCGGTGCCTCCACGTGGGTCTTGAGGCCTCAGCTGTGAGTCGCTCTCACTTGGGTGGTCCGCCCAGCTGTGTGGCGGAAGGCACTCCGCCTGCTGTCACACGGCCAGGGGAGGCGTGGGCAGGCAGCCGTTTCTCTCTGGAGCCCTCCCGCATGCTCTTTGTGGTATCACGTGAGAGTGTTGTATGCCTATGTTAATTTACTTTCCATAAAAACTTAGTCTGACTTACTATCTTTATCCCTTTTACTTGTATTTACATCGCTTTTCCTAATTTTTTACTTACAGACTTCCTGGGTTAAACTCAGAGTTTTGAGCTGAGAGGTATTGAGAGGAAGCCTGGGTTTTAGAGTCAGACACACTTGGATTTGAACTTGAGCTTCACAGGCTAGCAGTGTGGCAAGTCATGTGATCTGAGCCTGTTTCCTCGTCTGTTTTATTACCCAGCTTCGTGATTGTTGTAAGGCTCAAATATAAAATATCGAAAACATCTTCCTTGAACTACTGGAATACTATTCTAATTTCCCAAGATGTATTTGTAATTACAAATTCTGTTTTCTGTTTGACCGTGGTTGACCTGCTACCCACAGAGTAGAAGAACTGAGGTTTTAATGGGTGCCTCTAGTTACGGGGAGACCACAGAGACTATGGCAAAAGCAGTGGCATTGCCAGGGCTCAGGGTGACCTTGCAGCGTTTAGCAATGTCCGAGCCTTCCCTCGGCCACTTGCATCTGCTGGGGGATCTCGGTCATGTGTGTAGTGTGGTGACTTCCACAAAGGCGACTCCTGCCTGAGTGTAATTCCTCCACGCGGCCCGTTTGGGAATCCCCGGCCTCCACGTTACCCAGCGGTGGCTGTTAAGGAGAGGTGCTTCTCAGCCCCTGAGCCCCGAGCCCGGATACGTGCCCGTCTTTCTCGGCTGGGCCGCAGTGTTTGCTCACAGGCCCTTTGTCCAGCTGGCGGGCGTGCAGCAAGAGCGCGTGGGGCCTGCCCCCCGGTGGAGAAGCGGGGAGCTGTTCTCTGCTGGCTGGGCCAGACAGCACATCTGAGGCCGCTGACATTTGAAGGGTCATCCTGGAAGGAGCTCCGAGGAGTCAGGAGCTTGACGTTAGCACGGCCAGGTAGGCCGGAGCTGGAACTGCTCGGCAGCAGGTGCCCCGGTGAGGCGAGACGTGTGGGTGCCGGCGGGCACGGCGTGCACTTGGCCAGGTGGGGGTGTCTGGAGGCCTTTTCTCCTCTGCCCGGCTGCTGGGTTCCAGTATCCCGTGGCGTTGCTCCTCGGAGCCGGCTGGCTTTCTTGGCATCGGTTGGTCTAGTTGCTAGGAAGCCGAGGAAGGCAAATGCAACTTCCTTTTGACTCGCTCACATTGAGCCATCTGCTGATTCCTTCTCGTGGCCTTCAAACTTGGCTGCGATCGTCGAGGAGAGGGTCGAGTCGAGTCGGCATCTGTGTTCCTCGTCCTTTTTGGGAGTGGAGAGCTTTCGAATCAGGCTTTAACCCTCTCAGTCCAAGTGCACGCCGTGTCCGTGTTCAGCTGACAGTTTGGAGCAGGCGCTTTCTTAGGTTTTGCCCTTTGTCTTGTCTTAGATGTAGGTCTGTGTCGCGTTAACACACGGCCCTTCAGTGAGGAGAGGGTGGTGTCCGCCGCGTCGGACGCACGTGACCTGGAAACGTTCACAGTGCTCTTTGCCGCGGACGTTGCACACTCGGCGTCAATGCACACGCATCGCTTAGGAGTTCGTGTCCGATACGGAAAAGGTGGCCGATAATCCACAGAAATTTCTGGAGATGTTGGTGCAGCGTCCAGCAAAGAGAAGCTTCAGGAAACAGTGATGATTAATTACCACACACTCTCCGCTTCACATACTTTCAGGTTTAGTTCAGTTGGGTGAACGGGGTTCATTAGCTTGAAGCCCCCTCTGTCATGCGTTCGTGACGGTCTTTCTTGTCACAGAGTCGTGCCTGCCGCCGTCAACTCTGCAGAAACAGTCGCGCAAACAACTAGACAAAAATAGAAATAAGCATTACAAAATAGAGGAGAGGTTCTGGAAGAAAAAACCTTCCGAGGAAAGCCATTGTTCGCGTTTTGAAACCCCAGTTTGACTGAACATTTAATCGCCTTAGTGGGCAGCAGAGCGGTGGAGACCGGCGTACGGACCGTGGGAAGTAATTTCTTCTTAAGTGTAATTTTGTCTTTGTTGGTTTTTTCGCAGTAAGCCGTATAAACCTTTTCTGTCGACTTCTTATTCTCCCCAAGAGGGCTACTTAGAGGAGGGGGAAGACGTGCGAAGGTAAAATTTTATTGTCGTGGCTCAATCTGCTCAAAGCTTTAGTGGTAATTTAGATGTGCTCTTACTGCGCAGACTTATGTGTTTGTTAAAATGGATGTTATTAATATTTGCTTTTTGGGGAGTCCCTCGGGTACCCTCGATCACGTTGAGCCCCTCTCCGCTTTGCCGCTTACCTTTCCAGAGTCATCCGGACTCGAGGAACTGAAGCGGGGGCCTCAGGGACCCAGCCACGGGGGCCTTGTCTCCGCGGGGTTTCCAGTAAGCCCCACGCGGGTGACCCGCTCTGTGGGTCCCCCTTTCTCCCTTTCTCCCACACCGCCACACCGTTTTTGTGCTACCATCTAACCATCTATGCTCAACAATGCAAATTTATTTTATTAGGAGACAGATCAGTACTCCAGAGCTTGAGCATATTTCTTAAAAAAAAATTTTTTTTTTTACCCAAGGAATGATCAAATAGATGTAAAAGTGTGTATAATAATCAAAAGTGAAAAATCCCTTTTCAAAGCTTTTCCATCCCCTCCCCATTTTTACCTTAAATGGCTCTCGCTGCTGTGTTGTCTGGGACTTGCTTCTGTCACCTGACTGTACGCCTCGGAGGAGTGTGTGTCCTCCTGGTTTGGACCACGGTGCTGTGTTCCAAAGGAAACGTTTGAAGGTGACCTCATTTTGTGTACTCTTCGCGGTCAACGGTGGCCTTCTAAGCAAATCAGCCTGGGGGTCCAGGTTCTCGCCTTGGGTCTGCCTCTGGTTTTGGCAAAAGCGTTGTTCCTTGAACCATGTTTGAATTGATCTCTCTGTTCTGACAGGGCCTCTCGCCCACATTCAAGATGAGACTTGTGTCAGATTAGATTAGATTAATAATTCAGAATGGGAAAAAGGCTTTCCTCAGCTGCGGAAGCACTGGGAAGTACCGGATTGAGGGGTGACCGATAGTGGGGGTCATCTTCTCTCAGGGAACGTTTCCTGGAAACGAGCCTCAGATGCCTCTGAAGCGGGGATTTCCTTAGCCCGGGGCTGAGGGAACCCAAAGACAAAGATGGATAAAACGGCTTACATTGTTGAGGGCCTGCTCTGCGCCAGGCAGCTGTATTAACTCACTCCGTCCTCGCAGCAACGCTTAGAGGAAGGGTCTCCTAACACCCCCATTTTACAGGTGAGGAGACTGAGGCATCCGGACGTTAAGTCATTTGCCCAGCTTACCCAGTTGGTAAGTGACGGAGCTCAGATCCCAGCCCGGGCAGCTGCAGCTTCAGCATCGCACGGCCTTTCCCGGATGGCCAGCCACGGGCTTCTGGGGCACCCCCCGATCCCTCTGAGTGCTGAGGGTGGCGGCGGCGAGTTTCCGCATCTCTGCATTAAGAGGAAGAATGCAAAGGCCGAGGGGGAGCCAGCAAGGGTCGGAGAGGGCGGGCGGCTTAAAGCATGGCCTCTGGGGTCAGGGGCAGAGACGCAGAGACGCAGCCTGCGAGGGGGAGCCCGCGACCGCGGGTGGGTCAGGGCCGGCCCGGACTCTGGCAGGGGCTCCGCTGCTGGAAGGCCAGAGCTGCGTCTCCGCTCTGCCCAGGGGTCGGGTGTGGACAAGCACCAGAATGAAAATCGTACGGGCAGAGCAAAGGGGTGGACGCCGGTGGCTGAATAGTCATGCTTGACCGAGCAGGCGCTGGCCCTCTGCCAGGCAGCGCGTCGCCCCCAGCGAGGGAAGAACTCAGTGCCGCCCGCCCCCGAGGTGGCTCTCTCTCTGGCAGGACGCGCCGTGCGCACAGAGACCTCAGCGTCTGGCGAGCCGCGGTGGGTGCTTGACGCAGCGTTCCCAGAGCGCCCGGCCCCCGTCTTCTGCCAGGCCCCGGCCGAGGGGGCACCTGGCACCTGTGCCTTCAGCAAGGAGCGAAGCGAGCGGGTCTTATGGATTCATTTTTTAACCCATATACAGGGAAGACACCTGTTCTTTAAAAGATGAACACTTCTCATCAAATTCCCTTGTACCTTTTAGAATAAACACGTTCAAGTGTGATCAGCCCTTCCCTCTCCCCCTCTCCCCGTCTCTCTCTGTCTGACTTGACAGAGATTAGTGTAACAGGGGAGAGGAGGTGAGTGAGGAGGCAGAGGATCCCCGAAACGCTTCTTGTTCTGAAATGAGCAGGTTCCTGAGCGCGCTCCCCCTCTGAGTAGACGCAGCCTTTACCGAGGCGCCCGTGCGTTGCGCTACGTCATCTGATATTTATTTTTCGGCTTCTGGGGCACAGTGAGAGGGAACCTGTTCGTACCAACTCTTATATTTTCATGCATCCAACAGCATCGATGAATTATGGCGGAATGTGGCTGATTATTCAAAAGGGAGTGACGAGCCCCGTGCCCGGTACCAGCGCCCCCCGCTAGGTAAGGGTCCGGTTGAGAGTCTGCTCAGTCTCCGTCGTCTGTTCCGTGTAAGGGTGTCTGTCGTCGTTCATGTACATTTCTGCGGGAAACTCTGATCGCCTCCAGCGACTGCCCGGGGCCTCGCGAGAGCATGATAATACGCGTGTCTTTCAGATGATGCCAGCAGCTGGGACATCTGGAAAGAGGGCCTGTTCCAGCACTTCTATCAGATGGTTCAGAAAGAGCGTGACCGGGAGCGGCCTTCGGACTGCATCATTGTGTCCATCAGCAAGGAGCAGAGGTAGGTTCCATGTCTCCGGCGGGTCACGCGAGTGCGTCCTCACCGAACAGGCGTTCCGCCTTCGGTGCGGAGGCCCCTGAGAGCTAAGAGTCGGGAAATGCTGAGTGAGGGCACCGCGTCGGGGGTGACAGGAATCACGCTGTCGGGTGTCCCGGGCTGGTGGCAGTGCCGTCCTGGGGCGGGAGATCTCTGGAGGTTATGGTCGCGTCCAGCGTTTCTGCGTTGCTTGAGTTTTCAGCATCGAGCAGTTCTACAATCATAAAACAACCAGAGCTACTTTCAGGGCCCGGGCGGCCTGCGCCAGGCTCTGTCCAAGGCTCTGGGGACACTGGAGCGGGCATAACCGACGAGCCGCTGCCTCGGGCGCTGGCAGCCTGGAGCAGTGCACCTCCCAGCTGCCCGCGCTCACCCTAAAATGTTCCTCCGTTTCTTAACGCCCATCGAATTCCTCCCAGTCTCTGTCCACGCTGGTTTCTGCTGCAGTGTCAGATGGCCGTCCCCTCCCCCACCTGCCTCGCTCTGCGGCCGGGTCTCCTGCGGGCGCCTGCCCTGCCGGCTGGGTCAGCGTGTCCCGTGGGGCTGTGCGGTGCTCTGGACGTGACGCCGTGGCTGGCACTGAGGGCAGACGGGGGCTTAGGATGTGGCGATGACTGTGTCTCCGGGTGAGGTCGGGTTTCATAGCGCTTGGCAGAGCCTGGCGTGTGGACAGCGGTCACTCGGGGTCGTGCATACTTAACTCTGGGTTCGGTTCTGAGTGACACTGAGGACCCGGGCATATGAGCCCTAAGGACTCCCGAGCAGGAGACCAGTGTGTGCAAAGCAGCTCAGCGTTAAGGCAGCGTAGGTGTTCTCACTTTGGGTGGAAACTTGCCATCTCACCATGATGGACTTTTTGTCCTGTGGTATCTCCTGTGCTGAAGTCTGATTCGTTTGTAGATAGCATCCTGACTGTGAGAGTTTGTGAAATTACACACAGTTACAGCTCCGCCTCATCTGGAGGGTACGGGGGTTGGACCTTGGGAGACGGCGTACTGGAGGGAAGGAGTCAGCCTCGGCGGGCGTGGGCGGGGGGCCAGCCCCTCACGGCGGACTGTTACAGAATGTCCCGTGAATCACGGATTACTGTGATCCATTATCACTGTGACCGTGTGATAATCTAGACAGACTTGGAGCCGGATGTAGTGACGACACGGCCTGCACGGTGGCTCTGTTCTTCCTCGGCATTCGGTAGCATCGGCCGGGGGACCCTCTAACTCCGCCACGCTGCTCGCTCTGTCGTCACTCTGCTGTTGGAAAGATGTGTAGTGATAAATCAGTTGCCCGATTCATTTCCTTATACTCTAAAACAGTAATTAATTTTCAAATCATGTCTCCTCCGGTGTGAATGATTTTGGTGATCGTTTTAACTCGTGGATCGTGACTCTGTAAAATATGAACCATGTCTTGTTTTCCTTGTTTTCCTCTTGAATTTATTTTCTGAAATCATCTGTACTCTCCAAAAGGGCCAAGGAAGCATTTTCCTGCCATCATGTGAATTTTTAATTCACGGGTACACATTTAAAATGCACCTGTCACATGTGAAGCTCTGTACTGGGCACGGCGAGGGACACAGAGATGAGTAACAATTCCCGGTTGTACCACAGACAGTGGAATAACATAAAACATGAGCACAAATCGTAGGTGGAAGACGGAGCGGGCAGAGCCGTCCCCGCTCTGAGTGGGGTACACACACAGGGAAGAGTGGGCACCGTGTGGGGTCCAGGCAGGTGAATCACGGAGGTGTCAGGGGACGATGTTGTTTGGCCGAGCCTTTGACGTGAGGACTGCTGAGTCTGGCGAGCAGAACAGCAGGGAAGGCACAGCTGGAAAGCGTGCAGAGAGTTGGTTGTCCCAAGATTACAGGAAAGTAAGTTTGGGAAGAGAATGGGGTGCGTGCGACTCAGTATGGCATCAAACCTGTTAAGACCGTTGCAGCCACGTCTTGCCAGGACTTGGAAAGCTAGAGGAAGGATTTAGGCTGCTGAGCAGTTGCTGTGGCGTTTTTGAAGGTAGTGCATTTAAGAAGATGACTCAGAGGCTAAGGTGTAGGGCGGGCTGAAGTGGGCTGAGAAGTCAAGGACAGATGCTGTGGCAGGAGGCGTCTGCAGGTGTCCGACCAAGGACTGGGCAGGAACGTGATGGGACACCCAAAGGAGAGGCCCCAGACTCGTGTGTGTGTGTGTGTGTGTGTGTGTGTGTGTGTGTGTGTGTGTGTGTGTTGGACTGACAGTAACCGCCTTCTCCTCGCGCACACACCTCTGTTTAAGGGACTACGCGACGGTCATCGGCCATCGGCTGCAGGATCACGGCCTGGTGGTGGAGATGATTCACCTCACCTCCGAGTCGGGCCTCACGCGCGCCCTGCAGGAGGTGAAGGACGACGGCTCCCCGTTTTGTGTCCTGGTCGAGCAGTCGAACGTGAGACTTTCCTCCTGCACCGTGATTACGCTTCACGAGTCCGTGAAAAGTAAGTTGAGCTCAATCTAGCTCTGCCACCTAAAACAGATCCTGCTCTAACAATGTAATGTTATCTCGTCATCCTTGGGCTCACGAGGGTACACCAAAATGAACTCCTTTTTCTTCCCTGAAATACACAGACGTAGGCAAATGCACACTTCCCAGGCCACCCTCACGCTCCCCCAGAGTCACACCAGACACGCCCGGCTCTCTTAGTCCTCTCCTCTTCTAGTCCATCTCTGTTCCAGCTGGAAATTCTTAGTGGCTCCTCTGTGTCAGGCACCATCCGGGATGTCAGGCCAGCCCTGCTTCCTGTCTGTGCCCAGGTGCGCAGCCGCCGGGCCGGCTTCCGCAGGCGGCCCTGGGGGGTGCGTCCCAGCTCGCGTCCCCCTCGCCGTGCAGGTTTTTGCTGCTGGGTCGGGAGACCGCGCCCTTGGGCAGAGACCCTGTGGCAGCTGGGTGTGCGTCCTGCCTGTGGCTTCTGGAGCCTGGAGAGAAGTCACTGAAGGACTGACGTTCTCTAACCCAGCCGTGATGTTGGCTCCGAAAAGACAGTGGTGGCGGCCACTCGCTTCCCATCAGCTGGGGACGCCGGGACATCTTCCGTTCTCACCATAGCTTAGGCTCTTCGTGGCCACACACACACACACACACACCCACACACCCGTCGTCTGCTCTTGCTCAGCACTGTTCTGAAGAGTGGGAAGCCATGGTTTTTCTAAGCACAGAAAACGCCTAATTTATTTTAAATAACAAGACTAAACCATATTTATGTCCTACGTAAGTTCTGAAAACGTAAAAGAAAACACACACTATCAAAAATTAACAAGTCCCAGTCTCCTGGAGTAGGGAGCAGTGTCATTTCAACTGGCTGTGCAAAGGCCTAAGCACACCTGGTTACTGGTGTTTACCTCTTTGCAAGGTCATTTCGGAAATTGTCACTAAAGTAAGTAGGCGGAATCATTTATCGAACACTAAAATGCTTTTTAAAACACTGCTTCAAGAGAGCGTATACTCTATTTATAATATATTCATAACAATCCAGAGCATAGTTTCTTTTTCACGTCCAGAATAGTATTAATAGGCACGTATTTCATTTCTCATCCATTTCATCACGTAATTCAGATCGTCAGGAAAAGAGAACACTTTGTTTTCTGCTATAAGCTACACGTATTTGAGCAAAGTTAATCTTAGCTGCTTCCTTTTCGTAGTGCTTTATAGCCAGCAGTTCATTGCGTACCTTGCATGCGGCCGTTATTCAGAAGTGTGTGGAGCTGCTTCTGTGCCAAGACAAACATTTAAAATAGAAAAACAATGAAATTTCAGCACCCGAAGACAAATACGTATTTATATTTCTTCCTAAACGTAACCTTAATAAGCAGAGTTTAAGTATTTAGCCAAATCCTGTAACCTCTGTCGTAGCTCCGTAGTGCTGCCCCGTGGGTCCTGAATCTGTTTGGCAGCTGGTGATACGTGGCAAGACGGGACAGGGGCCGCCCATCTAAAATTACACTTTCATTAAGTCTTATCCTCAGTAGGTGACCTAGGAGAGAGCAGAAGACACCTGTGCATGGACTACAGCCTTTCAGTCACGTGAAAGCTGCTCTTGGTGTCTAGAATTTCTTTCATGTGTGATATCGAGGGCCGGAGCACACCCCACCTGATCTGGAAAGGCTTTTAACACGTTTAGGATCCCACAGGCCCAAGCCCAAGGCTGCAGAGCCACGGAGAGATTGTGGGTCCCTCCCCCTGCCTCAGCAACAGAGCCTGGGAGCCCGCACTGCCGGTTGACCTGCCTTTCATCAGAATGTCACATATGCGCAGTTCAGAGGTCAGCACTAAGAGGTTCGCAGTGGAGAGCGGCAGCCCTGCTCCAGTCTTCTCTCCCCTGCCCTGCTCCCTGGAGGCTGCCCGTCTCAGCTTCTGGTGGTTTCTTCTGCGAATCATGCTCATCTCAAGTTCTACACTCTGATTCCTGGAACGAAATACAACACCTTCACTTTTAGCTATTTTTTGTAGCCAGTGATGGTTGAAGTTGCATTTTTTTTTTTTTTTAGATTGTGTTTGTGTAGCCATAAGAATTCCCATTGATACACATGCCACCTCTTTCTCCTGCTTCCCTTCTTTCTCTCTCTCTTTCTCCCTCCTTCCCCCCCCTTTCCCTTTCTCCCTCTCCCTCTCTTTCTCCACCCCCTCCCTCTCCCTCTTCCTCTCTTTCTCCCTCCCTCTTCCTCCCTCCCTCTTCCTCCCTCCCTCTCCTCAGCCTAACACAAGCTGCCCGATCCTGAGATGAGGGTTTGTAGGTTTGCATGGAAACAGAAAACCAAGCTGCCACATGTTATGATTTTGAAACAGAGTTACTGCTTGGCTTTGGCATCCGGCTGGGCGCCTGCTGTCGCGGGCCCGAGTCCCTTCCATCGACGACAGTGACATCTGCACGGAAAGCGGAGGCCGTTTAAACAACGTGGAGTCAGAGTGACTGTGTTCTTTTCGGATTCCTTTTCCTTTTCTTTGTAAACGTGTTCTTAAGGGACACCAGGGAACCCACCTGATGGATGTAAAGCGGACTCTCTCTTGCCCCTAGTCCATCGTCACATGCCCCTGGAGGATGCCCTGGAGCTGGTGGCCAAGGCGTATAGGCGGCTTTTTGCTAAACGGGAGCAGCAGGAGCACGCCGGCCTTGCCCTGAGGGCGGGAGAGCTGGTGGATGACTTCCTGGCCCGCGAGTGCCTCGCCAGCTACCCGGTCCCCGTGGGCGTGCGGCACCTCCTCTTCCTGCTGAGCGAGGGGAAGCACCTGCACGCGAGCGAGCTGGACTTGCTCATCGGCTACCTGAAGGCCCGGCGCGGGCAGCTCGAAGGTATTTGACCCTGTCCCTTTTCCTTCCCCGTTTGGGACCCCAGAGAATCCTTTTCTGCAAATCCATGGACGGTACGCAAGAAAAGGAAGAAGGTTTTGGTCGAGAGGACGTCCCAGTCATAAGCAAGGTCCTTGAAGCAGTCACTTTTCACTTCGCTTGTTTTAGGTAGTTGAGAAAAAATAATAATCGCTCGTCCCCCATAGGAGCCAGTAGTTGACATTAATAGGACAGTGGTGAAGCTATAGACATCGTTCACCTCCTAAACTGCACACTCTTATCGCGCGCAGCGTCTCGGAGTGGGGAGGGAGCCCGGAGACTTAAAGCAGCAGTTGCGTGTCTCTGAGATGGAACGGACGTGAACATCACGTTAGTGACGGGTGTACGACACGGCGACTTGATGTTTGTGTGTCACGTGGTCACCGCGGCAGGTCTAGCTGCCGTCCGGATTCTCCGATCACAGAAACCCCCGTGGCAGACAAAGTCGGGGTCCTCCTGAAATCGCCTCCGCCGTTCTCCGTGCGGCTTGCCGCCCGCGGCAGGCTGCCGCTGACCGCTTGTCTTCTCCGTGTCTCCAGGCCTCGAGACGCCAAGTCCCTCGACGGGCAGTGACCACGTGTCGTATGCAGGCAGGGGCACTTCCGTCGTGGGCAAGCCGCCGCCACTTCTTCCAACTCCCGGAAAGAGGGCCTTCCTGAGCCCCGCGCCCCCCGCGGCTGCCAAGTCCCCCTTGTTGGGGGACAGGCCAGGAGGTCTCCTCCCGCCCCCAGGTCAGCATGGCCCCCCAGGAGGAGGACGTGCCAGTGGCCCCTCCGTCTCCGGGAAAGCGGGACGGTTTGGAGCAGTCGCAGTGTCTGTCACCCATGTTTGATGAGTGAATAGATTGCAGAAGACCAGGAGGGAGACTTTGGGGTTCACTGGCTGCCGCTCCTCTTGAATGAGCTGCCAAAGTTTTAACCCAGGGAGGAGTTGAGAGGGGCTCGTCTCCCAAGGTTTGTGGCCACCGGTGGGGCGACCCAAACCACGCTGTCATCAGGAGCCCGGGAGTGCTTGTCGGGCTTGTCTTCTGCGTGGCTGGTGCTCAGTGGTCTCCGGCCGAGGCCTGGCGGGAGGGCGCGTTACTGCAGACCCCAGAGAGGACCGGGGGAGCTTCGAGGAGCTGAGGGCGGGCCTGGTGCGGGTGGCAGGGGCCGGTGCTCTCTGCTCAGCCCCTGTGGGGAGAGCAGCTGGGGCGGGGTTCGTCGTGTGTCTTCCTGTTTATGTGTTGGGTTTTGTTCTCTGCAGGACCGGTCGACCCCAAATGTCTGTTTCCCCTTGCCCCGCATCTAGCAGCCCCTTCCAAGAGGACCGCTCCCTTGGGATGCCCCGCTCCAAAGCCTGGCAAGCGTCCGCTGCTCGGGGAGAAACCAGGCCTTTTAGCACCACCGCCAGGTGAGTAGCCAGGTGAGCTGTGAGTCGCTTCCTGGCATGGTGGGAATACCTCTTCCCGTCCTGTGCGGTAGCTGGGCGCCGTCTGTGGCTGCTGAGCGTTCGAAACGCGGATAATACCACCGAGAAACTGGATTTCTATTTTAATTTAAATTAATTTACATGCCTGTCATCGCACAGTAATTACGCAGTTGTCACACGTGGCCAGTGGCTACTGTAATGGGCAGCACAGTTCTCGGCTGTTGGCAGATCGAGGAGCTATTGCAACAGGTAGGAAAGTGTATTATGTTTTTATCGTCTAGAAATCTATTATTTTATAGTCTTTTTCTCCCTCCTTCTCTTTTTTAAAGCTGGAAATGTACATAAAAAGGGGAATGTGTTTCTACCATAAATGGATATCATTGTCTATAAAATAGAAAATAGAAGGTAACCACACACACACACACACACTCATACACACTCATGAGGTTGCTAAATCCCTGCCTGAGACTCCTCTGGCTTGGTCAAGAGAGGGGATTAGAGGGTCGAGGAGGTGTTAATGGGACGCTGACTCTGCGTGCAGAGGGTGCAAAGGTTGGCAGGGACAGTATTTTCTGCGCGGTTGAATGTCATCTGATCTGCACCCACGCATCCGTGAGGTTGTTGGGAAGTGGACACCTTGTTTCTGCGTGGCCCGGGGAGGCGCAGCCCTTCCCCCGCCTGGCAGGGGGTTGGGTCCGGGTCCGATCTGCCGCATTCGAGGTGCTGACTGGGGTGTACCGCGCCCTGGCACGGAGCCCGCCCGGGGAGAGAGGCCGTCTCTCCACCTGCCTCCCCAGTGCGGACCGGGCCGTTCTCCTCTTCCTTGCCTTCTGCATGGCTGCGAGAGGTGAGGCAGAGGCGTCCAGGCTGCCCCCAGACCCACCAAGGCACGGGTGAGCGAGGGCCGGGGCTGTGCTCCGGCTGGCGTGGAAGGCGGCCGGGCAGGCGTTCTGCTGACGGCATCCCTGGCCACGCAGCTCACAGCCTAGATGAGGGCGCCGCCCACGGTCCTCTGAGTTCGCCCAAGTTCTCTCCTGAGATGCGGGCTTGGAGCCCAGCTGTTAGGGAAGCGCGCCTTTGTCTCTCTTTGTTCTTCATGAAAGAGACGTTTGTCATGATACTTAATGCCAGTTTACAGCTTCAGGCCTCGTTCTATTCAGACATGCTTCCGCGGGATATATATATTGCTGTGTTTGTGGTGCAAGGGATGTACGTTTATAAAAATGTTGGCAAGGCATGGGACACACAGGGCTCAGCGACTCCCCCTCCGCCTGGAGACTCAGATAAGGTCCTCATCTCACAGACAGCGTTTTGGGGGACATTTCAAGAACTTTGCTCACCCCTAAAATGGCCCTCCCTTGGTTTCTGAGGGCCCTCTCAGCCCCCAATTCCAGGACTAATAGTTGGAGAAAGCTCTTTTAAAAAGCAAAACTGAAAATATGAAGCATGCCTGTGCAAGGAACAGCTGCTGCTCAGCTCACGACGGGGCTGTCTTGATAAACGTGTCATAAGTAGAAACTATCCTTTGCTGACCGTGCTGGTTTCTGCCGAATGCTTTCACACCGTCACGGGGTCGGAACGTCCTGAAGTGGGGACCGTCTGCGTGACGATAACGGTTCCACATATGGGGTCCTCGTTCCGGGCCGGGCATTGAGGTAATTCCCATCAGTCCTCACACAGTTGCTACTTTCCCCATTTTCCACTGGGGTCGCGTAAGGCCCCGAAGGTGGTTAACCTGCCCAGGGTCTAACCTGCCCTGAGACCCCTTCGCGCTCCGCTCCTGACCAGCGCGCAGCCCCGGGAGCACGCGACCCTTATCCAGCGGACGCTGCTTTCAAAACATCAGGTTTTTGCTCGGATCTCAACTGCACCCTTCCAGCAGCAGCCTCCCATCAGACAGAAGGCCAGAGTGTCTTTACATCCGTCACCTGCTCTGACGTCACAGTGTGAGGGCTGTGGGGATTCAGAGGGGAGGACTCACTGTGGTTGGTGTGAGGCCGGGGTGATGTCACAGAGGCCGGCGTGGTGTCACCTGCTCTGACGTCACAGTGTGAGGGCTGTGGGGACTCAGAGGGGAGGACTCACTGTGGTTGGTGTGAGGCCGGGGTGATGTCACAGAGGCCTGCGTGGTGTCACCTGCTCTGACGTCACAGTGTGAGGGCTGTGGGGACTCAGGGGAGGACTCACTGTGGTTGGTGTGAGGCCGGGGTGACGTCACAGAGGCCGCACGAAGAGCCGGCCTTGGAGGAAGCAGGGGTTTGGGCGCCTGCAGGGAGAGATGCTGGGACCCGCGGGGGAGGTGTTTGCGACCCAGTGGAGGTGGCCGTGGGGCCAGTAGGCGTCCTCTGAGATGAGGGCCGTTGCCGGGATTAAACGAGGCAGTACGAGTGGAAGTCTAGACTCGACGGGACTCGCACCGATGTCTGCTGATGCCACGACTCGGTTGACTTAAGTCCGCCTGCGAAGGTGGGGTCGGGGGCCAGGCCGGGCGCTCTGGGGACCCGGGACGGGACGCAGAGTGATGCCGCCGTGTTCCTCCTCTTCCAGCGCGTGCGCAGGCGGTGTCTCTGCTGAACTGAGGGCCCTGCTGAGCCGGGAGAACGAGGCGGCTGCCGCCCCGATGGCGACGGCCCGTCCTCCGAAGACCAGGCCCGCGGCACTGATGGCCACGCAGTGGGGACAGAGGTGGCGTCCCTCCTGTCAACACGTGGTCCTGGGGAAGCTTTTCATGTTGCACCAAATTAGAGATTTGTGGAAGGTCGTCGTCATAGGCCTCGGACTTGGGAGTTGTTCGGTGATGCGCGTGTTAAAATGCGATTTCAAACTTCCGGCTTTTACGTAGGGGGCCCCCTTTTTAAAAGCTTGTTATTTGGGGATGATTTCAGATTCACAGGACAGTCACAGAGAGAGTATAGGGGCTCCCTCCGTGCAGCTTCCCTGAGTGTCACCATCTCACTTAACCGTGGCACCGTTCCTGGGGGCTGACACGAGTCAGTAACGTTACCTGTACTCCAGACTCTGTGTGTCACCGGGGTTCCCACTGGTGTCGTTTTTCTGTTCTGGGGACCACATTGCAGTTAGGCCCCTTTTAAGTTCACTATGTTCTAGGTTTTGGGTTTTTTTTTTTTTTTTTACTATTATTATAAAAACATTTTGAATATACAGAAAATTTGAATGAATAGTGTAATGAATACTCATATATTCTGCAGCCAGATTCAAGTTGCTAAAATGCTGTCATTTTTTAACTTGTACATTTGTCTGTGTAAATAAAACTTTTTTTCATGAAAGTATGTTGCAAAGTTCGTGATGTCTTGTCTGTAAACACTTGAGCTGTGTCTCCTGAGAACAAGGACATTCTCTTACATGATGATCCCGTTATCACACCCTAGAAGTTAACATCATTCTGATAATATCTAATTTGTGTTTCCAACATTTAAATTTTCCTGATTGTCCTAAGAACGCTTTTACAGCCATTTTTAAAACCGCGATGTAATTAAGGTTATGTATTACATTTGGTTTTTATGTGTCACTAGTTTCTTTTAATCTAGAACAGTTTTCCTACCTGTTATTTATTTTTTATTTATTTATTTACCCCCTAGTGGTACTTAGAGTGCCTTCCAGAACAGCCTGCATTCTGGACTTGTCTGACTGTTTCCTTCTGGTGTCACTCTTCTGTTCCCTCCTGGAACTTGGGTCTAGAGGCTTGATCAGGTTCAAGTGCCATGTTTTGGGCGCGGGTATGTCGTGAGTGGCGCTGTTCCGTGATATTTTACTTCGACTCCACACTCAGGCTTCTCTTCGGGCCGTAAGCTGGGACAGGCTGACATTTGGGGAGCTGTGCGGGGGGCGCATTTCCTGGCCTCATCCATGCCCCCCTGCCCCCGTCCCTCAGAGCAGCAGTCTTCCCGTCTGCTTGTCCTCTGCCATGACTCTGGGTGGCGTTAGCAAGCAGACAAGAACAGAAACGTCCCTTCTCCAGACCCCTGCTGCACTGCGAATGTCACCTGCCCTCCGCCGCCGTCCAGGCTGTCCCAGTGGTTTCAGGGACGGCATCCCTTGCACCTCTCGTCTTTGTCGGGCGGTGTGGGCATCAAAATGCCCCCTGGCCTGCGACAGCCCCGCTCGGGGCTTCACACACACACCCCGGTGGCTGGTCTCAGTCACTTCTCCCAGCTCAGTCCCCTGTCCTCAGACACAGCAGGTTCCCCAGCGTGACGTGGGGGCCACTGGTGCTGTTGGAGACGATTCTGGGGACACGGGGACACACATTTTTATTACGAGAGTTCATCCGGCAGCAAAGGTGCTTGCCATGGTCACAGGGCTTTACTTATGGCCTGTGGATGTGTCTTTTGTAATAGTTTTTATTTTGTAAATTTTCCACTGAAGAAAAATTGTAGATTTCAGTAAATACCCATAAAGCTTTCACACACGTTCAGCCATTATTGACTTTTTGTCCCGTTTGCTTCACGTCTCTCACTTGTGTGTATGATTAACATGTCTATTTTTTGGTTTAGCCATTTGAGAAGAAGTTGCAATGTCTTCACACTTAGATACTTCAACTCTTATCTCTTACGAATAAGGATATTATTCTCTCAACCACAGTGCAGTGATCAAAATTGGAAAATTTAATGTCGAGATAATGCTGTTATCTGTATATACATATTTATAGTTGTCCCAATGTCACCCTTCAAGCCACCACCTTCCCTGCCCCAGTTCTGGGCGCACGGCGCATTCAGCTTCATGTCCCTTTGGGTCCCTTTAAAGAGTGGCAGCCTGTTGTTCTGAAGAAGACCCTTCAATGTGAGTTCTTCACTTTCCCAGTTACTTCCTTTTATAACAAGTGACACTCTTAAATCAAGGAACATCCGTTTTTTCATTAATGGCCATGCAAAGTTTCCTTTGAAAATATTTCAAATTAAAATGTTTAAAGTCAATGTTTAAAACTAGGACGTAAATAATAATAGTACGAGCTATATAAGAACCTGGCAAAAATGGTGACGGGTGCGTATGAATGACTGAGATTTGGAAAAACGTAGTAAAATCTGTAGGGTCCAAAGATGCCATCACCTCTCACCTCTCGGTGCCTGGAGGTCGAGGCGGCTGGGGCAGGCTGGGCCCTGCTCGGGCCCGGGGTCTGTGAGCTGGGGCTGTCCGTGCCAGAGCCAGCGGGGCCTCTGCTGCCACCACTGGCAGCCCTTGGCCGCCACAAGCGGGACTGTGATTTCCACCGTGTCCCACGGGTGACACGTGTCCCCGTTTTCCCCGTTTGCTCCTCTCTCCTCCGTTCTCCAGGCGTCAAAGTCGTAAGTTCTCACTCGCCTTGAAGCCTTTCCCATGGGGAGGGAGCGCTTCCTCTGAGCTATACTCTGCCATTCATCGAACTCTCCTTTTTCTGATGGGCTATTTCTTCTTTGCTTTCGTATAGTTATATGTTTATATGAAGATGTGATTGACATACGAAAAAGCTGTATATGTTTAACGTGTGCGTCTTAGTGAGTTTGGAGGTTACTACACGCCCATGAAACCGTCACCATATATAGTGCCCTGAACTCATCCATCATCTGTATAAGTTTCCTCTTTTTTAAAAAAATAAGAACATTTAACATACGATGACTCGCAACAAATTTTTAAGTGTCCCGCATGGCGTGGCTTGTTTGTCGGGCATCCGTGAAACGGCGTCCCCTTTGGCTGCCCCCTCCCTCCCGGGTTCCCCACCCTGCAGCCCGGAGAGTCACCACCTCCTTCCTCCGTCCACGAGCCTGACTGTTTTAGATCCCTCGTATAAACGGGGTCATGTGGTATTTGTTCTTCTGTGTCTGGCGTGGTTCACTTAGCATCATGTCCTCTGAGTTTCTCCATGTTGTAACAAATGGCAGGATTTCCTTCATTTTTAAGGGAGAAATAGATGTACATGTCACTTTTGTCCGTCGGTGGACACTTCGGTGGTTTGGGGAGGACATTAAATCTGTGGTGAGACTCGTGTGTTGAGTCTCTAACTCCCGCATCTCCTTACTCCTGTTCTTCATCCTCTCCAAAAAGTGGGGCTTCTGGCCTGGACCAGACAGTATCCAGGGAATGTAGCGTCTCCCCCACTCTCGCTGCCTCCCAGGCCTGCGTCCCTGTCGGCCTGGACCCCTGGTCACCCCTTCCGTGGTGCCCTGACTCCAGGCCCTCCCACCTGCATCATTTTTCAGTGACACCAAGTCTGTTCTGGAAGCTGTAAATCAAATTGTTGTAGCCACCAGCCCCCGATTGACACGCGGACCACCAGAAACCAGTGAGTTACAGGAAACACACTCTTTATCCAGCCAGCTGTGTCTGCCGTGGGTACACAGACCCCAGATTACGCAGCCCCAAAATGCTGAGGTACAGGGTTTTTAAGCCTTAAAAACCCCATTCTGCATTCTGTCTGAACACAAAAGTCTGTTTTTCTTCTATTTACTAACTGTCTACCCACAAGTCGGTTGTGCAAGCGGGGGCTACAGGAGCAGAAAGCTTATTGTTAGAATGTCATGTTCCCATGGGTGACAGCCTCTGTTCCCATGGGCGACAGCCAAGTACTCATTTTCCAGCCAGCGCAGAATCCAGGCACCGCTGTGGTTCCCCCCACCCCACATACATACTCAAACCCTTCCATCTCCCACAGGATGAGTTTCGAATGAGGGACACAGACCCTGGGGGTTTTCAAAGTTGGATCAAGGTGCCTGTGAGTTCTACAAGGACCTTTTGATTCTGCGTTTCCGTTTCCGTGATAATCTTCAAGCCATTTTTAGCATGAGCTCGCACTGGATTTTCTGTATCAGCGCTTGACGGCTGATCCTGTCGTGTGATTCTAGTGTCTGCGCTTCTGTTTGGTTTGCCCTGGTGCCAAGAGATCATTTAGAGTGATAGAGTTTTAACTGTTCATGTTTCGCGTACGGGGTGTGTACGTGTGCGCATGCGTATCTGTGTGTGAATTTGCACTGCTCTGTGAGTGTGCACGGGGCCACGTGTTGAAGCCATACTCCATACTCCAGCCTCAAGTGTTAGCCTGTCCACGTGAACCCCATGTCATGGCTTCCTCCTTGCACCCCACACCGTTAGTGTGACCCTGAATTCCCTTCTACCCCTCCAGACTCATCTCCGCGTTCCATCCTCCTGGAGACCCCAGACTCGGCCAGAGGTGACTCACGTTCCTTCTGGTTTCTGTAGTCCCCGTCATGCCCTCAGTGACAGCATTCATCGCACCGGTGCCACCAAGCATCCACCTGTCTGGGGACAGGACTGTGGCCTCTCCCTTTTTGTGCCTGGAACCCAACAGGTGCCTAAGACACTCCTGTCACGTGGTCTTGTTCAGGCCCAGGACCTGGCGGTCACACCGGGTATCCCGAGCATCCTCTTCCCATGACAGGCCTTGGGTCCTTGGTCCTGAGGAGCTGGGAGAGTCGCTGCTCAGAGTGACCATCTCGCATCCTGCCATGTGGATAGTAGATCCTCAGTTAGCATCTCCCGATTTCTCTGCTGAAGACAGGTCGAGGGTAATTTTCTTGCCCTATGGGCAAATGTTTTGAGAAAATGCCAGAACTGTCGATTAAGACCGGAAAGCAGCATTGCTGGCGTGTTACTCGGCAGTTTTCCCTGCATTACGTCTCCAGCGTGGGCTACTCTCGTGCTCACTGGGCGACTTACCCTCTTTCGTGATGACCCTGGTCATACTTATTCTCTATTTTTCATAGCTGACCCCCAAAATCCGCAGGGTCTGTCCTGCCAGCCATGCTCTTTGGCCGCCAACGGGAACCACCGCCATGGCCCTTCGTGGTGGACTCACTGTACGATGCTTGCTTTTTTTCCCTGGGGCCACTGGGCAAATGGATTGGTTTGAACTTGAACCCTCCTTCTCTCTCTCCTGTGCTTGTTTGTGTATGATAAACTTTCTGAAGATGTTTGAAAAGTAAATGTTTGAGTTGAATGTCCATACGTGATCGATCCCTTGCACTCCCGTTGCTGGCGGGCCGGAGAGACGTTGGAGGTGCCGGCTCAAGGAAATTATAAAAGCGATGCCAGCAAAGGCAAGTCCGCATCGTGGCAAAGCCACGCCTCTCTGCTTCTCGGCTTTCTCCTCATACTTCTGGCAGAGGCTGGCTGTTCAGGTAGAAATGAATTTAATGGGAGGTTTTGGGTTTTTTGTTGTTTTTTTTTTGCCAGTGGAACCCTGCATCGTCCCTCCCGAGGATCACGACGAAGGGCGCTATAACCCCCCGGGATTCTGTCGTCTCAGATCTGACACTAGAGCAGGGTAATAGTGACAACCATGTTACAAAAATAACATTTTTTACTATCACGGGAGGAATATACACTCAAGGCAGAACATTTGGAAGGTTCAGAAACATCACAAATAAAAAAGACAGTTTCAGCACCCTGGGATGGCTGCCAGTGTCTCTTTCTTGCTTCTTTCCACCCTTTTCCTCGCACATTTACGGCTTTATTTTCCAAATGTCGCTTACTGTTCCTCTCACTCCTCAGCGGAGCGTGACCACCTCGCCGTGTCAATGTCTGTTCTCGCCCCCTGTGCAGAGAACGCATTTTACTTAACCAGTCCCTGGATGGACATTCAGTTTGGTTCTCATTTTCTGTTATTATAGATACACATCTGTATTCATGTGTCTTTGCTGGCATCTCTCTTATAATTTCCTGAGGATAAATCTCGAGAAGTAGAATTCTTGAATCAAAAGGAATATACGTTTTAAAGACCGAAATAGGAATAGATGGCGACTTCATAAACAGCATTTGTGTAGAAAAACTAAAGCTTAATTTACAATCCCACAGGCAATATTAATATTAATTTAATATTCATTTAAAATGCCTTCCTGCTCTGTGTGGGTGACATCGTGCTGTACCCCCTGGGAGGCCATGGGTAAGAAAGGTGACTTTGGAGCCACACTGCCCTGCCTGGGTTCTGACCCCTCTGACCAGTTATGTGACCTTGGCAAGTCACTTTAGCTCTGTTTGCTTCAGTGTCCTCATCTACAAAATGGGGACAATGAAAGTCCCCACTTCGTAAAGTTGCAATAAAAAATGAAACGAATTAGTATATATATATATTATATATATATAAAGTGACTGCATATCAAAGACCATGAAACATATTTTTTGTGACTAGATAACATTCCGTTACAAGAATGCGCCTCGATACATGTGTGTGACCAGTCTTGTGTTCGCTAGTCTTCTCTTGGTCCTAAGTTCCGGTGGCTGTGTGGGGTTAGCGCAGGCTCACTTTTGAAAGCTTTTCGCTACACGTATTTCTAAGTCGTATCTCCAGAAAGCGGGGCTGGCATGTTTCCCTGGCCGTGTAGCCACAGTTTGACTGGGACGAGGTCTAAAAGAGTGTTGTGCTTTGTTGGGTGGCTTCCCCTTGTCACCTGGGCATAAATGGCATTGTGACAACAATGGAGAACGTGGACCTCATCGTTAAACTCGAAAGGCTGAGACCTCCACAGCTTTTGGAGAGGCAGCTCCCTTGGAAGCCAAAATGCAGATCAATAAGCGGGAATTCCAAAGTGGCCCTGTCCCTGACACCACCTTGGGCTCACTTACGGGACGTATAATACAGAAAAACGGTCCAAATGCCAAGAAGGAATCGTTCCCTTTATTGCTTTCGATTGTGTTTGTTCTAGTTTCTTCTTTACACTGTTCTAACTGGAAAAGTCATTCCAGAAAGACCTGCAGCCCATCAAAAACGGTTTGGAATGAAAGTCACTCTCCCTCCTCCCCCAGACCCTACTCTTCCTCCCAGGGGTAACGAATGTTACTATTTTTTTGTGTGTATGTTTTTCTAGAAATAGCCTACTCTTATACAAATATATGGCCATATCCTTATAGTTCTGTGCACTGATTTTTTTTTTGCACGTAGCATAAAAGGGTTTCATCTCTCTCGTCTGAAGGACAGTTGGCGTTCATACCCTTCAGTGGTACATGAGCAGGTGACTAAATGGTGGGTCGGGATGCTTGCCATTATGTGAGTGGGGGCGGCTGCCAGACCTCTCTGACAGTCCTGCAGAAGTTAAGGGAAGCACTCTGCTCTGCCTTGGTGCTGTCACCTCACGCAGACCAAGCACGGAGCGGAACTGGGCGCGACGTGGCATTTCAGGATTGAGTTGGGCAGCCTGGCGGACTAGCTGCGGGTCACTGAAGGGAGACAGCCGCCCTTCCGGGCCCCGGTTTCCTCATTCTTAAAATGTAGAATTCCATCATGGGGTCAAGGACTTTTCTCGTTCCCCACGTCACCCCCCACTCCTAGAACACGGAGGGCTGATGGGAAATGAGCATAGGGAAGGATGCTCCGTCCTACTCCCTGATGCCCGCTCCAGCACCCACTTTTCCCTGTGGCCTTCTCCGTGTCATCTCCGTCATATGCAGAGTCACAGACCCTTCCAGGAGGGGGGAAGGGCCAGGGCCTTCTCCGAGCCCGCTCTGTTCCTCCGCAGCAGCAAGCCTGCTGCTTTCTGCTCTGCCTCTGCTGTGTTTTTGTTTGTCTGTTGTTTAAATGGCCACAGTCCATGGCCAGGAGAAGCAAGGCGCACGGGTCATTCTCATCCCGCAGCTGACAGACCTCAGTACGAAGCTCTCACGCGACATGACAGACAGCTGCCCGTTACGCGTAGAAGCTGCGTTAAGTACGTACACATCTTAACTTCACTTAATCCTCACGATTACCTTCTGAAGTGAGTACACGTCATCGTCCCAGAGAGGCGAGGTCACTTGGGTAAGGTCACACAGCCAAGTAGCAGAACTGCAGACCCCACTGTGTAAGTCACGTGTTCTCTATTCCTTCCCCCTTCGATGGGCACGTAGGTCATTTCCGTGTCTTGACTATTGTGGATGATGCTGCAGTGACCCTGAGGCTGCGCACATCCCTTCCTGATAGTGATGGCATTCCCTTGGGCAACTACCCAGAAGGGGGGACAGCTGGGTCACGTGGCAGGTGTGTGTTTCACCTTTAAAAAACCTTCATACTGTTTCCCATACTGGCCACACCCATTTACATTCCCACCCACAGAGCATGGGGCTTCCTTTTTCTCTACTTCCTGTCATCTTTTTTTTTTCCCTTGTTATCTCTTTCATTCGTTTGTTTTTCTTGTGATAACAACCATTCCAACAGGTGCGAGGTGCTCTCTCCTTGTGGTTTCCATTCCTATTTCCCTGATTAGTGATGTTGAGCACCTTTGCATATACCTGTTGGCCATCTGTCTGTCTTTTTTTGTCCTTTACCCATTTTAAAATGGGATTATGTGGATTTTTGCTTTTAGAATGTATGAGTTGCTTATCTCTTTTGGATATTCACCCCTTATCAGATATATGGTTTGCAAATATTTTCTCCCGTTCCGTAGGCTGGCTTTTCACTTTGCTGGTTATTTTGTGTCTTGGGCAGGCGCCCTGTAGTTTGATGCAGTCTCTCTCTTGTTTCTTTTTGCTTTTGTTGCTTGTGATTTGGTGTCACATCCAAAAAATTATTGCCAAGACCAGGGCCAAGGAGTCTCCCCACTGTTTTCTTCAAGGAGTTTTGTGGTTTCAGGTCTTACATTTAAGTCTTTCATCCATTTTGAGTTAAAATTTGTGAGTTAAATCTTTCTTTGGCATGTGAATATCCAGTTTTTCCAACATCTTTTATTGAAGAGATGGTCCTTTCCCCATTGAGTGTTCTGGGATCCCTTGTCAAAGTTAGTTGACCATATTTATGTGGGTTTATTTTTGGTTCCTGATTCTGTTCCATTGATCTGTGTGTCTGTTTTTAATGCCAGCACCACACAGTTTTGATAACTATAGCTTTATAATATAGTTTGAAATCAGGAAGTAGGATAGAGCACTTTTCATTTGCTTAGTTACCATCTGTGTATCTTCTTTGGTGAGGTGTCTCTTAAGGTCTTTAGCCCATTTCCAAATCAGGTTTTTCATTTTCTTGTTGAGTTTTAAGAGTTCTTTGTATATTTTGGATAACAGTCTTTTCTCAGCTGTGTTTTTTGGCAAATATTTTCTCTCAGTTTAATTGGTTTTCTCATTCTCTTGACATTTTCTTTCACGGAGCACACGTTTTTAATTTTAATGACATCCCGCTTACGAATCACTTCTTTCCTTCATTATTACCTTCGATGTTGTATCTAAAAAGTCATCACCATGCCCAAGGTCATCTAGATTTTCTCCGATGTCATCTTCTAGGTGTTTTATAGTCTTGCATTTAAGTCTGTGATCCATTTCGAATTAATTTTTTTGAGAAAGGTGTGAGGTCTGTGTCTCAGTCCATTGTTTTGTATGTAAATGTCCAGTTGTTTCAAAATCATTTGTTGAAAAGACTATTTTTTTCCTCCTTGTGTTGCTCCTTTGTCAAAGACCAGTGGACCGTGTTCATACGGATCATTTCCAGGCTCTCTCTTCTGTTCCATTGATCTATGTGTCTGTTCTTTTGCCAGAACCACACTGTCTCGATGATGGCATGACATTGAAGTTGAATAGTATCGTCCCCCAGCTTTGTTCTTCCTTCTCTAACGTCGAGTTGCCTATTCTGGGTCTTTCGTCTCTCCACGTAACCTTTAGGATCGTGTTATCAACATCCAGAAAGTTTCTTGCTGGGATTTTGATTGTGATCGTATTGAATCTATAGATCAGGTTGGGAAGAACTGACATCTGGACAATATTGAGACTTCCTATCCATGAACGTAAAATGTCTCTCCACGTCTTAGGGTTTCTGATTTCTTTTATCAGAGTTTTATAGTTTTCTTCATATAGATCTTGTACCTATTTAGTTGGATTGTTATATCAGAGTGTTTTATTTGGGGGAGTTGCTAATATCAATGATACTGTGTTTTAAATTCTAAATTCCACTCATTTATTGCTGATACAGAGGAAAGTGACTGACTTGTACGTTAACCTTGTATCCTACCACCTGTCTATAATCGCTTATTCGTTCCAGAAATTTTTGTTGTTCTTGTTGATTCTTTTGGGTTTTCCACATAGACAATTAGAACAATCAGTTACTAAAAATTATTCCTTCTTGCTCCTAAGCTGTCATCTACCTACTGAGACATTTTTTGGGGAGTGGAGGGTCTGAGCGGGGAAAGAACCATCACCCCATGAAAGGTGCACGATGATATTAAAACGCATCCTAATTCAACATACATCATGTGTCTTGTGAGACAGGGTACATCTTAGATCTTCCTTCCTAGAAGCACAGTGCACCCTGGACTTCTTAGAGCAAAGGTTGTGTCCACCCTGGGGCTTGGCGGTCTCGGGTTGCAGGGTTGTGGTGTGCCGAGAGCTAAGGCCCGGGGTGTGGGTGTTGGTGCTGCCCCCAGATCATGTGGAAAGAGCCTGGCAAAGCAGCGGCAGCCCCTCTCCACCCTGGGGCCTTTTCCCAGCGGCCAGTGCAGGGCCCACCACGTGGGGACTAAGACAGTTTCTCTTTGTTTGGCATAAAATCGCTTCTCATCGTGACACATCCTAAAAGAAACAAACAGAAAACCTCTGAGGATTACAAAATCGCCTTTTGCAGTAGACATCGGCTGTTTTCACCCCGGGGGATCGTCTGCTCCCAGTGCCTTGATAGCCCTTTGGAGAACTACCCCTTCTTAAGCTTAGAGCTCTGGGGTGATCATGTGACTTGGGCCTAGCCAATCAGCACATCCCACTGGCTTGGCCTCTATGATTGGTTCAAGGGTGGGCCTGAGACTCCAGCTGGTCCAATGAGAGCCTTCCCTAGGACTCTTGCTAGGACTCATTGGGAACCAGGTAGGGGTGCCTTTTCTAGTGGGGTTGCCATATTTAGGATGTCATCCTGGAGCAGGGATTGAAAGGGAAGCACCTGGAGTAGGGCCTGGGGAGCCTGCCCTCAAATGAAGCCACCACAGAGGAGAGCACAGGCAAGAGGTGGGACAGGGACTGGGGTCTCACACGATTGTTCAGGGCCTGGGTCATACTGTGCTGGAAGGCAGCCATGGCCTGGCATGTCCAGTTACATGAGCCAATAAATCCCCTCCTACACTTAATCCAGGTGGCGTATGTTTGTCACTTAAAAGTGGAAGAGCCTAAACTGACATCTAAGAGCCATGCAGAGGGCTGTATGCCACGGACCTGGTTCTGGAAAGACAAACTCTAGACTCCCAGGAAAGAAGCTAGATCTGTGCCTCTGAACCTGAGCCTCCCTCCAAACTCCCCCACACACCTGCCTGGGGCTGACTATTAATCCCTGTGAGCCCCATTACCTGCCTGCAGCCCTGCCTGGTATGCATCTGTTCAGGCGTCCATCTGTCCGTCTGTCTCCTCCAGGGGCTGTGAGTCCTGGGGGAGCTGGAGCCCAGTGCGGCCCTGCCCTGCAGGTTCTGGCACCCTGCCTGCCACTTGCCGGGTGCTCGGTGAACTGAGTGGAACAGGAAAGCAGCCCAGCAGCAGCCCAGGTCACCTGGAGTCTGGGCGTGGGCAGGCTTGGGACCAGGAAAGGCCAGTGGACTCGGAGTCCAGACGTGAAGGAAGGCCCTGTGCGCTGCACTGTTCCCCCGTCCGCCTGGGCCTCTGCGCTCCAGCGGCGGCCCCCACGGCGGGGAGGCCTGGCCCTCGGTGTCAGTGACAGTGCTTGCGACGCCAGCACCGGGGGGCTCGTCTCGTGCCACGTACTCTGCGTGGGCAGTGTCACTGCATCAGCCCTCCGCCCGCTCATCTCAGCTGGTATCCGGTCCTGGACCACGCACAAGGCCACGCTCTTCCCACATAGAGGCTGCCATGCGTTACGAAGTCAGGAAGCATTAAAGTAAATAAATGCCTATCATCGTTGTGTGTGTAATACTAAGAGATTTAACCAGCGGTGCTCCCAGCACAAGCAACAGCATGATTTAACTGGGCCAGGGTCATTAGCATATTTCTCAAGAATTAATTTATAGGTCACTGAAGGCAGCATGGCCTGGTGATGGGACACAAGTTTTGGCGTGGACAATGTCGCTCTTTTCCACCCTGTTGCTGTGACTCACGCAAAACAGCGTTCGGAGGGCAGGTTGGGGGCACACATTCGAGGCCCTCGTCCTGGCGAGGGGTGTCTGGGCTTGCAGGCTCTATGGTTTGTGGGGGGCACCGGGGACAGGGCCCAGCCGGGTTCAGCCCAGCACCTTCCCCCCATCACCTGGGCTGGAATTCCTGCCAGGGGCGGCTTCCTGAGAATCTCCAGCCACCAGGAGGGGGCAGACTGTGACTTCGGAAGCCGGGACACAATGGGTCTATAGGAGGCGGGCAGGAAAGGACGGTGGTCCCAGGTTGCCACCATGACCACGACCGCCTCAGGACAGCTGTGTCCCGTGGGCTGGGCCTGGCTCCCCAAAACCTTCAGGAGTGGTCTGGCTCAAAGGGCCCACCCCAACCCCGTGCCTCACATCAGGTGAGCCAGCAGGGACAGCCAGGACGGGCTTGGGATGGGCAGTCTGGCAAGTAGTGAGGGCTGAGATTTGGGGTGAATTTACATTCTCCCAGGCCACCCCTAGGCCTAGCCACTCTTAGCCTCAGGGAAGGCCTCGAGGTCTCAGAAACCTCCAGAGCCACCAGGCTGCTGTGTGTGTGGGAGGCACAGAGGGACGAAGCTCTGACGTGCCCTGTGTGTTGTGGCTCTAGGCGGGCAGTGCTGGGAGGTGGGGGGGGCGCCCCTCCCACCCACCGGGGCTGGTGGCAGCAGGATGCCTCCTGGCTGGCCTTTGAGCAGCAGCCAACCTCCCAGACAGACCTCATCCCTGCCCAAACCTGGTCCTGTGGGGATCCCCCGAGCCCAGCAGCCGGGCTCTCAGATGGCTCAAACAAAGAGAATTTTAGAGTGACACAAGCTGGACACGCAGCCACGAGAGGGTGTCAGCCCGGATTACGCCGAGCTCCAGCGCGGGCCTTTGAAGAGAACCCTGATCGCCCGGGGTGAAGATGGGTTTTTACAGCGGAATTAAGAGAGGCCGACTCATCCGGCTCATCCGCTGGGACAGGCCTCACTGTGTCACCAGGGAGGGGAAAGGGAGGGTCAGCACCTGATGTCCCTCCCAGCCCCACTGGGCACGCTGCCCCAAGCCGTGGCCCAGATGTCACAGCCCAGGACCTGTTCTTGCAGAAATGTCCTCCATTTGCAGTGGAGTCACCTTCGCCCAGATCAAGTCCCACCCCTGTGGCCGCCTCGAGATCCATGGCCTCAGGAGCATGTCCGGCTTCTACCTCCTCCATGTGACCCCACCCCCTTCTCAGCCTGCGGTCACCTACTTCCCCTTCCTCCCTCCCACCTGGACCCCCCCCCCCAAGTCTCCTGACCCCCGGGCTTGCCTCCTGGCCACCATGCATTACTTGCTCTCGCTGGACCTTCCTCTCCCAGCTCTCCATCCTTCATGTGTCAGCCTCGATGCGACTTCTTCCGAGAAGCCTTCCCTGACCACCAGGACCCTCAGCCCTGTGCTGTTATAATCACCAATGATGTGTCACTACTGGTCGTGGGCTAGCTGCTGAGTCCCACAGCCCAGCTTGGTGCCACGTGCATAGTAGGTACTTGAACAAATATGATACCTGAAGGCAGGCAGGAGGGGGCACACTGAAGATGGGGGTTGGCTCAACCTACACGCACCTGAGGCGACCTCACCTGCCCATGACCTGCTCCTTCCCCTCCTTGGGAAGGCCTACACCACACATCCAGGGCCTCCCACAGGAAATGAGCCGAACTGGCTGCCCGCAAATGCCCACACAGGAAGCTGCCATGGTAGTAGTTCTGGGCCCGTCTAAGAAATGTGAGTTTTGCTTCTTGGTCCTATCCCCTCCCCTCTTCTTAACACTGGCCCGAAGCCCACGTGCCTGGGAAAGTGGGGGCCCCAATCCCACAACTCCCCTAAACTTGCACCGCCAGCCTCTTGCTGGAGGCTCCTTGCCTGGAGAGAAAGCTGTCCCTCAGGATAAAGCGAGGTGCTCATCCCCGGCATGGCTCGGGGTCCCTAGGTGAGGGCCCAGGGCTTGGGATGTGGCAGTGGTCCATTACTCACTCACCGTGCAGGCCAGTCTTTGGAGCCACGCACAGGGCTCAGACTTGGGGACCAAGAGGAAGAAACACAGCCTTGTTTCCCGAATCCCCAGCCTACCCCAGAGTTCTCATCCTTTGAGCTCAGGAAAAAACCTTTGCATGAATAAATTTCAGTGGCTCATGGGAAGGGATTAAAGGTCTCAAAGCAACTCTCAGCTAGGAAGAATGACAGGTCACCAGCGGAAGCGGTAGCTGCAGAACCGGCTCAAACTGGACCGATCCTGTTTCTAGCAAGACCTGGAACCCAAGGTGAAACCTCGGATGTGCCACTCACAAGGAACACCCATGAACCCGTAACGGCTCCCGCCACGGAACCACAGCACCGGGACATGAGCGGAACCTGAGGGCGGTCAGCTGGCTAGGAAGATCCAGTGCTGAAACCCCTTAAACCTTGCCCCGAACCCTGGACTGGGGAGACAGACTTGAGCCTTGCCTCCCGCACGTCCTGGCTGGTCAACCTCACAAGAAAAGCTTTTTTCTTTTCTCAAAAGCTGGTGTCATAGTATTGGCTTCCATGTGTGTCGGGCAGTGAGGCCCTGCTCGGGAACGAAGTGGGTGGCAGAGCCCACGCTTTTGCTGTCTGCTCAGGGTGTCCCTGGGTGGCAGAATAGGGGCAGGGCACCCTTGGTGTGACTGCCAGAGCCAATGGCGGGCAGTGCCCAGGGGGATTAGGAGGCCCTGTCCCGGCTCCCACCAGCCCCTCTGTGACCCTGGACAAACCCTTAAATCAATGTCACAGATTGCATTGCTGCAGGGGCCAGGTGACTGCATACATGAATTAAGCCTTTGTGTCAAGTTGAGAGAACCCCACTGGAAGCCCCCCCGAAGGGCTGGCCACGCAGGCCCGCTGGTACCCGGCAGGAAAAACGAGGTGCCAGAGTTGTCAGATCTGCTGATCGGTTTCAAGAAATTCTTTTTTATTAAATCTGGGTCGTTCTATAAAAGTTCCCATTTTAAATGTTGGCTCCATTAAAACATTAACACACCAGCAAGGCAAACAAAGGGTTCCCATGAGCCATGTTCTACAGGGCAGTCTCTGAATTAAGCTCTTGGAGTTCATCTGGAAGATGAGGGTGCTATTTCATGGCTGTGTGGGGGGGTCGCACACAGCTTCTCCCAATGAATCAGCTCCGCCTCTAGGCCACATGACCCCTGCCCACTGCTGATTGGACCAGGGGGTGGGGCACCTGACCCAGGGCAGCCAATCCCAGGCTGGCAACAATTTATGCTGTGAGTTGGGGCTGAGAGCTGCCTTGGACCACAGCATCTCACTCTTCATGCACCTCCCAGGCCCGGTGGCTTTTGTCCTTCAGATCCCGTGGTACCTCCTTGTTGGAGCCTTGTCTAGATCACCCTGCTGAACGTGCCCATTATGCCAGGGCTGAGTTTTTCTTCTCCATTTTGCCCTCTGATGTCTCTGCAGCCCCCTGAGTGATACCAGACACATCCATCATAGATGCTCACCAGATATTTGTTGAAGGAACCAGTGAGTCCCCACGAGAGTCCTACTCCCTTGTCACCACGACATCGCCCTCCGCCTTCACATGACTCGTGCTGGCTTCAGCAACCCAAAGAAATCCCTGGCTGTCGTGCAGAGTAAAAGAGGGGACACAGTGACAGCGCCAGGTGCAAACCCTGCTTGCACTAGCTGCTCGTACACGTTCGAATTTTTCTTTTAGGTCTTTTCTCTCCTTCAGTGGCCGCGGGCTGGCCTCCCTCGTGAGGATGTTTCAATGCGAACGTTTTGGTGGCCTCGGCGGGAGGATGGGAGCCCCGCTGTCATGTGGAACCCCTCCCCCGGCAGTTCCTGGCTCAGACTCGCCAGGGTCACAGCCTTCCTGGAACCCCGCATCTGGGCCCGTCCCAGGCCCACTCAAGAGTGTCCAGACGTGGATGATGAGCATCAGGCTGGCGTCGATGGCTGATAAAGAGATCATCAAGCAGCCGGTTCATATTGTGTGTCATCCAAAAAGAAAATCAATGTTAAACATCGGATAAATTATGACAGGCATTTTAAGAATGTATGTTACAAGCGAAGCACTGTGAGCAGGGTTGGAGGGCGAGCTGAGTCCTCGCTGCTGAGCTAGTCAGCGAGGTCTTATGTGGCTCCTCTCGGGCTCCACGGTCCCCGGCTCAGCATCTGGCTCCGGATGCCCAGACTGGGGGACGCCTGCCGGCCAGGCTGCTGGCAGCGGGGGGCGGAGGAAGCTGGCCAAAGAGGGTCCTGCGCTCGAGGTAACGGCCACACCAACACCGCACCGACTGGAAACCTGCCATGTTGAGAGCGAGGATCCTGGTGCTGGTCCAGTGCTGATTCTGTTCCTCCGGGGAACCGAGGGGTGCTTTGCCTTTCTGGGCCCGCCATACCTACTACCCATGGGGAGGGTTAAATGAGGTCTGGGAGGAATGTAGGATTCTATTTTAAACAGGGAAAACCTTCACGAGACACAAATTTTCAAACAATGCAGAAGGCTCTAGGATAGAGTAAATTTCCTTTTTGCCCTTGGACCCCTCCCCCTCCTGTCCTCTCCCCAGAGGCAGCCACAGGCCCTAGGGAGCTTTGTCTTTGTCCTGCAGGGCCCAGCGGGGAGTGGAAGGTGACATACAGGCTCTGTGCTGCATCCTGGACCAGCCTTCAGAAGCACGGCCCGGGGCGCTGGGTGTGGTCTCAGGGGGAAGGCTCAGGCCCTGGGAAGCTGGGCCAGTTTCCTTTGGGGACACTGATTGCCTCACTGGGGTAAAGGACCCATGCAATGGCTTCTGTCCTAGGCTTTGGGAGAGGTCCCATACGAAGGCATTCTGCCCTCACAACTGTCAAATCTGGACTGCCCCTAGCCACCTACATTGGTCCAGCCCATGTAGGTACATACCTAAACCACAGCCGGCTGGTCAACAGCAAGTCAAGGTCACCATAGGGCTCCTGCCAAAGCTGGTGGCTTCCCTCAGCCTCCCCCTGAGCAGAGACCCCAGAAGGACTTCAGAGGACCCATAAGCTGGCTTTAGTCTTTGTCCCTTCAGAGCATAAACGTTACAAAGGGCAAATCTAATGGACTCGCTTCTAATGGACTGGTTTCTCCTCCTCTTTACTCAGGTGGGGGAGTGGTGGGCATGGCGATGAGCAGCCGTGTCTCAGAAGAGGATGTATAAACTGAATTAGGGTCATTCGCATATAATGGAGAACTTCAGAGTAATAGTGGCTTGAAGAAGATTAAGTTTATTTTTTTCTTGTAAAACAAATCCAGCTGTAGACAGCTCAGGGTGGTGGGAGGACAGCTCGACCACCATCACTGACCCAGGCTTCTCTTCTTCTGCCCCATGCACCTCAGCACTGGCCTCCATCCTTAAGGATAACGCTTGGCCCAGGATGGCTGCCAGAGCCCCAGCCATCATGACCTGGCTCACAGGAAGGGGGAAAAGCAGAAAAGCAAAAAGGGGCTCTGTGAGTTCCCTTTAAACATCAAGAGTTACTCCATTCTCATTGGTTGGAACATGTCTCCGGCTGCAAGAGAAGCTGAGTGTCTTTTATGCCAGGGAACACTATGACCAGCTGAAAATCAAAGTTCAATCGCTTCAAAGAGGAAAGGAAGAATGGAAGTCGGGGAAAGTGAAGAGCAGCTTCTGCCGCAAGTTCGACCTCCATCAGAGGTCAACACGTATTCACGGAGCACAGGGCCGGGCTGTGTCACAAGGAGATCAGTAAGATGGGTGGTCTTTAATCTCAAGGAGCCAGCAGCCTAGCGTGGACGGTGGACCGCCGCGGAAATGGCTTTCCTAGTTAGGAGTTGTTTCGGCAACAGTGTTTAAAAAGAAAAATAAAAAGCTGCCACCGTGGACATTCACTTAGGGGAATGCACATATGGGCCGGAGTTTTGAAGCCTTGAAATGCTTGCAGCTCGGCAACACCAGGCCCGCTGTAGGTCCCATCGGCTGGAGACGCGGCCACCCCTCCAGGGTCTCATCTCCTGCTCGCCGCAGTCCCCGCCGAGCTCCGTTGCCTCATGCCATTCAAGGTCCCTGCATGTCCACGGCAGGCATTTGAGTTTGCAGCCTCGGCTTAGAGAAGAGGGCCCAGGTGGCTCCCCGGACAGGTTTCGGGGGGTCTCTGTGTGGACCAGCAAGCAGACACTGCCGAAAGAAACCACCCTTGTAGATGTGAACTCACTTGAACTTGTGTCTCTCGGACTGGGGAGTGGGGTGGGAATGGTTCTCAAATTTAAAAGCAAAGCAAATCCACCTGCCCGCCGGGAATCCCGTGCTCCTTTTCGGCTTCTCCGTTCTTCGAGAAGGCGTCCCCGGCATGTGGAGGCGTGGAGGGCCGACGGAGGTGGGCATTTCTCTCCTTCTAGCCGAGCAGCTCTGCGTCAGGCCAGAGGGGCCCGGCGGGAACCGAGCCGCTGTGGGAAGCCGCTCCCGACTCTGCAGGGACCCAGGCTCCCCACGCGGCTCACCTCCAGACAACGAACGGCCCCTCGTGGGTGCTCACGGGCTCCGTCTCAGGCGGCCCCCGACACCTTTCTCCCAAGCCCAGAGATCTTGGTGGAGCCACCCTCCATGTCGCCCCAGAGCACCCGCCAGGCTGAGCCCTCCTGGAGCAATGCGGGCTGACCAGAGCCCTGGCCCCCGTCTTGGGTGGCCTCCCCTCCCGTCCGGCCCAAGGGCGTCTCGCAGCTATAAATTGAGTAAATTGAAAACGGTACTGAGGGTTGGAGATAAAAGAGAGAGCTGAGTGTCTCCATGAATAAAACATGGGAGGGAGGCCATTTCTTGGAAAAATAGAGAGAATAAATTGTGGCGGATCAATTTTATCTAATTTCTTGGCCGAGCTTCTGACATGCAAATGAACGCGCTCATAATTTATGAGTGAGCTATGGAGATTACCACGGGGGACAGGGGGCCTGCATCTCTGGCGGAGGACGGAGGAGCACGGCCAAGGATTCAGCGAAGTCCACTCGGCGTTTTCTCCTTGAACCTATAGACTTAGGAACCCTCCCGAGGAAGGCAAAAGCCGGGCCGAGTGAATTCTGGGTTCCCGGGCCCGTCTCTGGGGCCAGTTCCTCTCGGCACTCACTTGCTGTTCCCGCCAAACGTACGGCCACAGAGACATGGTCTGACCCTCCAGTAGGAGTCAGGCGTTGCTGGTGCTCGTCCCCATGTCCCCATCAGCCCGACCTTTGCTTCTCCGCCTGACCCTCACCTTCCTTCCGCACTCGGGGGCCAGGCGTCTTGCTCGGAGGTGGCACACTGGCCTGAGCCTGCTTCCTTTGGCCTGAGCAATGCCTGTACCAATGTCTGGACTGGGTGCCGACGTGAAGACACGGGAGAGCGTCCGCGTCCTCTGGGATGTCCGGCTCCTACTGGACAGTCAGAACATCTGGTCACACGGGCTTATGTTCTCACCGGTGACAACTGGCCGGAATCAAGACATAGCCACTGGCCCTTTAAGACAGGCCGCAGGCCCTGTCGCCCCTCTGGCCCTGAAGCCCAGTGTCAGTGGCACTTAGGACTGACTGGGTGTGCATTGTCATTCTGTTTAATAGTCACGTGACACATCGTGACATTCCAGTCAACGGCGGGCCCCACACATAGCGGCTCCCTGCAGGACTGACGGGGCTGAGCTTCCTGCAGAAGGGGGCGGCCGCGTGCGTGGCCCACGGGGGTGCTTCCCCGTGGGGCTCGGCCACACGTTCCCTGTCACTCGGGAACCTGTGCTGAGGGTGCAGTGTCACCCCAGCCGGCTGCTGCCGCCCCCAGCGCTGCCTACTAGGAGGGCGTGAGGCCCGCCCCCCCGCAGCTCCATGGTCCCCAGAGAACGCGCCTCAGCTCTCTGCTGGGGACCCGGGGCCCCGCACCGGGACGGGGTCTGCGGCGCGGTCCCACGTGCTGTCCCGCACGCCGAGTGCCCCCTGCGCCGGGGACGCTCGCCGTGGGGCCCGTGGAAGCGTCCGCAGCTGGTGAGGGTGTCAGTGCAGACGGGTTCTCTCTCTCCCACTATCCTGTCTGCCCGCAGGGTCACCCTCTGCACCGGGCGGGGCCGCGGATACGAGTCACATGCTGGGGCCGCAGCCCCGTCCGCCCCGTGTCACACGCCCCCCGTGTTATGACGGCCACCAGTGCCCGAGCCCGGCACCACGCCCAGCGTGCCAGCCAGCACCACATCACCATGACAACCCCGTGTCCCTTGTCCCTCCGTCCTGATTCCTCATCCCTCCTGCTCCTCGGGCCACCTGGCGCTGGCCCCTGCCGGGCACCACTGTGGCGAGTGGCTTGTGGCCCGACCCGTCTCTCCCCAGCATCGTCGGTCACTCCCACCCACAGCCCTGACCCATGGGAAGGAAGCGGGGGCGGCCGGCGGGATGGGGCTGGCCGAGCCTCCGGTTGTGTCCCAGCCTCATGTGCACCCCCCACTTCCCGACCGCCTCCCCCTGGTGGCCTCCAGGCCTGCCGGCTCCCTCCACGGCCGAGCGCCCCGTACAGGGGCCGTTGGCATCTCCATGCTGTGTTGTCCTGCACCTGTCCTACGTTTAGATGCACGAACACGTCCCACCGGGTCACGTCCGGGCTGGTGGCCCCGGGGCGCCGGGCTGTCCCGCAGGGCCTGGGTGCCCAGTACGTCATCGCACTGGGCGTGCGTGACCGTCCCTGTGACGCTCGTACAGCAGCGAACACGTCTAGGGACGCGCTTCTCAGAACGTGTCCCCGAAGTTCAGCAGGACCCATCTGCAGTGGCGTTCACGGGAAAGCAGAATACCCCCCCTCGTGACCCCAACAAAGCGGGAGGGTCAGAGGGACGGAGAGAGCGGGTCTCAGAGGAAGCGGGCCACGCGTTTCTGGGAGACGAACGACTCCCGTGGCAGACAGGGGAGAGGAGAGGCCGGTGGAGGGGACCAGGCCACGGCGTCCCTGGCAGCCCTGCCAGCTCAAGTTTGCAACCTCCGTTTTCCAGGTCCCCACTGCTCTGTCCTACCTTTCTGAAGCCGGTGACTCAGAGCTGGGGGCGCTCGGAGAAGGAGTCTGAGCAGCCGAGCCAGACTCTGGGGGCCCCTCGACCCGCCCGCCCGCGCCGTGGGGCGCTCTCAGAGGGAGCCTGTCACAGCTCTGAGCAGCTGAGATGCAGAGAGTGCGTCAATGCGTGAAACTCAGCTCCTTCGAGGGCCAGGCTGGACTTGAACCTGTGTTTCGCTGCTTTGAGGCCCCGCCCCCCTCTGATCGCCCCTCCCACATCTGCCAGGGTGACTGATGAGCCTAGCTCTCCGCGGCAACCACCTCGGGATGGTCAGCAGCTGCAGACCAGGCGTCACGTGACCTGCACCCTCTCCCCTTCCCGCACGACACCCCTCTCTGTCCCTCCCTGGACCAGTGGGAAGGAGGAGCTACACGCTTGAACCCCCGCAGGGACCCCTGGAAGCTCAGTGACTCTGCCCGGAACTGTTTCTTCCCCCCGAGCGCCATAGTTCTGCTTCCTCCTTGTCGTGAAGGTCTCCGTCACCGCCTGGAAGTGGCCTCCCGGTCACTGTGACCCTGTCTTCACCGTACTCGGGTTTCTCTGGGTTGTTTACGTACTTCTGCCCTCTGAGGCTGCCCGCAAACGCCTGCTGCTTGTAGCCTGATTCTAGAACCCCAGACCGGCCCGAAGCATCCGTCCGTGGAAAGATTTGTGAACCCATCAGTACTGTTAAGAAGGAGGTGTCATTGGCTGGTGAGGGGGCTCGAGGGGAGGCTGCGGTGACCCCCTCTCCCCCTCTGGGAGCACCTACATGGCAGCAGTGAGAATCTGAGCATCCTGGAACGTCAGAGATGGCAGGGGAGACCGAAGCTCAGAGAGGGGGACCCCCGGCCCGGGTCGCAGCAACTCTCTGTGGGGTCAGGACCCTGCACCCGGGTGCTCTGTGGGTCCAGAGAGAAGCGGGCCCTGTCGGTTTCGAGTCTCCAGAGAGATGAAAACAAGGGGGCAAGTGCCCGAGTGGGGTTTCGAAATTGTGCTGTAGTTAAAATGTTTGCGTTGAACAAACTAACGCTTAGCCAGAGCGTGTTGTCCGACGCATCCCCCAAATCTACAGAGCTGCCGTGCTCTTCGGAAGGAAGTCAGAGTGTGTAGAACTAGCGATCGGTTCCCGGGTCCCGCAGGGGCGGTCGGGGAGCGAGTGGGTGCCGGTCCGTGATCTTTACTCCTGCCGGGAGGCCTCTGTGACCCCATGAGCAGGCCCTCTGGGGGACCCTCCGGAGCCTACCGCTGTGGCCTTCCGTGGGTGGGAGGTCACTCCCCTGACACGGGCCCTCTGAGCCTCAGTTTTCTGGTCTAAAAAACGGGCACACGTCTTGAACAGCACAGGGCCGCGCTGAGGGTGACTCGTATGCGGGCTCAGCACTGACGCTGGCTGCTCCGTTCAGCCACAGAGCCGGCCCCAGGCCCAAAGCTCCTGCTTGCTCCCCCATACGCTCATCTCTGGGGACGGTGTCACGTTGCTGCGAAAAGCACTGATCCCTTGAAAGCAGAAATGGGATTTTTTCTTCCCAAATCCATTCCTCGGGGCAAGTCTTCAAAGAGAAGCCTCTTCATTTCCCGTTACAAAGTGTTATGTGCGGTTATAAACAAGGACCTGTGAGCATTAATTGGGCAGACCGCGAGGTGTTCTGTTTTTAAAACATGGACTGTTTTAAAGCCTCCCAGACCGCAAGGAACTGGCCTGAGGGTATAAACTCCAGGGGGTGACCTGGCAGCAGTCTGCCTCTGCAGCTCCTGCTGCTGCATCTGGAATTCTCCAGAAAAGGTGGCCCCACAGCGCCCGGCCAGGCAGGAGGGCCTGCTCCGGCCACGGGCTCTCAGTTCTCCCGGCATGCACGTGCGGGGGAAGGTGGCCTGCAGCCACTCCGCCTGCCTGGCACGTAGTGGGCCTGCATCCATCCATCCAGGCAGGCAGTATTTGTTGCATACCTACTACGTGCTGAGCATCAGCCGTAGATCCATTAGCAAAGATCCCTCCCCTGCCCGAGCTGACATTTTAACAAGGGAGACAAAGATAGTGAACGCAATAAATAAGACGTTATACGGTGTACTAGAAGGTAATAATGCTCCAGAGAACAGCTAATTCTGAGGGGGGGTCGACACCGGACGGGGAGGGTGGGGCAGGGATGCAAGGTAAACGGGGGTCGGTGCAGGCCTCCCCGAGAATGTGAAGGAGGCCGCGAAGCAAGCCATGAGGACGTCTTGGTGGAGGTGTCCCAGGCAGGAGGGAAAGGACCAGTGCAAAGGCTCCCGAGGGGGGCTGGGAGGGTGGGCTGCTGTCGCCCCCGGCTGGACTTCAGCTTTACCCCGCTTGGGGTGGGAGCCATCCCTGGGCTCCAGACAGGACTGGCGTGCGCTGGCCCATTGTTTGAGAGGGGTGTGTGGCCGCTGTGTCGAGGACAGAGCCGCTCTGTCCCCTACGAAGCATGGGGCTGTCACCTGCTCCATGTGTGGCTCATCCCAGCTGAGATGTCTGTGTGTGTGCCCACGGGGAGCGGCTGGAGGCACAGATGGAGTGGGGGCTGGGGGGGTCTCTGTACCTACAGCTGGGAGGTAGATACATGGGGAACTCACGTCCGCCAGAGATGGGGCACTTGACTGTAAGCCATACCAGTTTAAAACATTAAGGGACATACTATACGTGACTAAATAAATGACGTAAATAAGTGGGCCTTGGGACAGGAGCCTCTGGGCCAAGTGTCCCTGCCCGCAGCCCGAGGGGCTTCCCTGGCCTCTGTCACCTCGGGAGACTCTCTTTGACCAGCATCTCCTCCTCCCTGACCCCACCCCACCTGCGTGAAGCCACCTCGCCCACTGCCCAGGACTCCCTCCTTAGCGTGACACACAGTGACCTGGTAACTTGCTGGTGGCCCCCTTGGGGGCGGGGACCGCTTGCTGGCGGGCGTGGCTCCGAGCGGTGGCACCAGGGTCACAGGCTGCAGGCGGTGGTGGCGTGTGCTGACTGAGAGAGTGCCCCACCCATGGGGCAGGACGAGGGACGGCCGATGTTCCCTTGTGCCCCAGGCTCCGCGGCTTCTCTCTCTCCGAGGAGTGTGTGCATGTCTAGGGTGACAAGCCCTGGGGAGGGCGAGGCGGGAGAGCCTTGTCCCCAGCACACAGAAGGCAGGACGTGCCAAGGGCAGTGCCGGTGGCACCTGCGCCCGGCCTCGGTGCTGGCTCCATCTCAGGTCATCTCACCTGGCGGTGGCTACCCGGACTCCATCGCCTCCGAGGGGTGAGCCCGAGGCTGGGCGAGCTCCCGCCCCTTCCAGAGGTCACGAGGCCCTCAGGACACGAGCCACACCTGGCACCTGGCTCCACAGCCAGAGCTCCCAGCCCTTGCACTTCCTGCTCCGTCCTGCTCGGTAGAAAGATGAGCAGAGAGAGGACAGTTCCTGCCGGTCCTCTGAGCCTCGCTTCCTCCAAAAGCTGGGCCTTCAGACGTCTGCTCTTCGAATCCGATGTCGCCGTCCTCCGAGACACAGCTGTGATCTGAACTTGGGGTGCCACCGGCCTGGGGAAGAGGTGCAGGGCACGCTTCTCCGTGAAAACGGGAAAGACAGCAGTCAGTCTGAGGTCGCACGCCCTGACCGCGGGTGATAAGGTGCTGTTCTGGACAGGTTGGGTGTGGCTGAGCTGGAAAGCAGGGCCAGGCCCCGGTGACAGCGGAGGTCCCTCGGGTGCCGAGTCTGATTCTCCGAGAGCTCCCGGGGCCCTGCTCGGAAAGAGTGAGGCCAGCCCGGCATCGGCCTCCTGGGACCCGCGTCCCCGTGCGCCCCACACAGAAGGAATGTGGCCCCGGGCACACCCGGCAAAGGGAGAGGGCTCGGCAAACTTTTCCGAGCAGCTTTCCAGTGGCCGAGGCGTCCTCTGAGGACACGGCCTGCTGCTTCTCTGGGCTGCGTCTCCCGTGGGTGCAGGGCCGTGCGGAGGGCGCTGTGGGCGATTGGAGCCCGGCAGCTCCCAAGCGAAACGTGTGCCCCTCAGGGTCACGTCCCAGGAGGACCTCTGACCCTGGAGCTTTTCTTTCCAGTCCCTTCCCTCAGGGACCAGTGCCCTCCCAGGGCCTAGGTTGCTGAGCAGAGGCCACCAAAGACCCCGGGGACCCAGAGACGCCGGCAGAAAGCCCCGAGGAAGCCGCGCCCCAGAGCCCCGTTGCCAGGCCCCCCCACGCCGTGACTGGAGCTGAACTCCCCGCGCGCCCGGCGGGGGCCTCCCCGGGGACTGTGCGTGGCCTGGATGGAAAATGAAACATCCGAGCAGGTGAAGGTGGCAGAGGGATCTGCCAGGAGCAGCCGCCAGGTGCCACCTGGTTACCTGGACCTCCAGGAGGAAGCAGGAGCCCAGCGTCCCCGGGGGACACGGGTGCGGGGAAGCGGCTTCCCGCTCCCTCTCGTCCCCCACTGCGTGGAGTCGGATCTCGCGGGCGCCCGTTCGGCTCGTGTTCGCTGAGTGCCAGCTCTGCGCCAGGCGCCCGCCGGGACAGGGACGGCGTCCCGGGTCACCAGCCGCTAAGCAGATGAATGACAGACACACAGAATGTCGTCCCAAGGTGAGAGGGGCTGTGGTGACAGTAAATCAGAAGGACCGGACAGGAAGTAAGGAGGTGGGGGTTGTGAAACATGTCAATCACGGGTGGCTTCTCTGAGGAGGGGACATCTCTACGAGGCCTGGCGGGTGGACCGAGGCCCCGTGCGGGGGCAAAGACGCCAAGGCAGGAGGTGACGGCGGAGTCCCGGGGACCAGAAGGTGGCCACAGTGTCGTGCGTGGTGGTCAGGGGGTGTCTGGGACGGAGAGCCACAGCAGGTCATGTCATGCTGGGCCGGGCTGGCCAAGGTGCAGGTTGACTTTTGCCTTCATTGTCAGAGAAGCCACCGGAGAGTGTTAGCAGAGGGTCGATGTGGTCAGCCCCTCCTGGGGACAACATTTCAGAAAGGGGACATTGCTGGAGGGACAAGGGCGGGCAGCGGGGACCAGTTAGAGATGAGGACGGCCTGGGAACTCTGAGGACTTTGGGTTTTCACCATGACTTCCAAGTGACAAAGGGGCAACCTGAGGGGGCATTCGTAAGTGGCCTTAGCAGCTCTTTAATGTCCCCTGTGTGCCTGGGAGGTGGAGAAGGCACCGAGGCAGTTATTAAAAAAGTAATAATAACGCGAGGTGCACGAGGGCCCGGGAAAGGCCAGGCCGAGGCCGAGGCTGGGCAGCTGGTCGGAGGGAGGGCACCACGACTGGCCCCAGCCCTGGGGCAGAGCCCAGCGGAGGCGGCACGGGAGGCCGGTCCCCCCACTGCCCCTGGGAATGAAAAGGGGACACTGAGCTGGAGCGAGATGGGAGCTGGTTGCTCGTCCCAGACTCTGGATTGTCACCAGGATGGTCCCGTCTCTGGTTGCCAGTGGGCAGCAAATAGTTGGTTTCAAATTCTAAAGAGAAAATGCCCGGTGAGGCCCGCTGAAAGGCAGGGAAACGGTGGGCGGGGAGAGGATGGGGAAAGGGCGGGGAGGTCGAGCATCTCTTTCCAAAGACTCTGGGAAGACGCCGATGCACGGAGCCCCTCCCAGATGCACGGAGCCCCTCCCAGGTGCACAGAGCCCCTCCCAGGTGCACAGAGCCCCTCCCAGGTGCACGGAAGTCTGGCTCTGGGCCCTGCACTCACGGGGGGGGGGGGGGGGGGGGGGGGGGGGGGGGGGGGGGGGGGGGGGGGGGGGGGCTGCGTGCTCTGCAGGCTGGGAACCCCTCTGCAGACGTCACAAATCTGCTTCTGGAAGCCTGGCAGCCTGTCATGGGACAGTTTCTCATTCCCTCCTGTCACCGACAGATGCGCGGCCTACTATCCCTCACCTGATACTTCTGTCTAAACCCACGTTTTCATCGGCTCACTTTCCTCCCGCTTTTAGCTCAGTAAAATGCCCTCCAGGCTTCTGTCAAGCTCGGCCACGTTTTTGTAAAGGTGACTTCACTGAAGGGTTTGGCATCTTATTGTATGTAGCAGCACGTTTTTAAGTTTGTTGACATCAAAGTAATTATTTTTCTGCCGTCCTCTGTTTATTCTTTATTTTTTTTAAAGATATCACCTATCAGTGAGATCATATGGTATTTGGCTTTCTCTGTCTGACTAATTTCACTTAGCGTAATACCCTCTGGGTCCGTCCATGTTGCCACAAATGGCGAGATTTTATTCTTTTTTGTGGCTGAGTAATCTCCTACCTCTCCTTTATCCGTTTGTCTATGGATGGACATCTAAGTTGCTTCCATATCTTGGCTATTACTGGTCATGCTGTGACAAACACAGGGGGACAGATAACTTTTCAAGTGAGCGTTTTTATTTTGTTCGGATAAATACCCAGAAGTGGGATTGCTAGATTATTTGACAACTATGTTTAATTTTTTGAGCACTCTCCATACTATTTTCCGTCGTGGTCACTCACTTTTTTTTTTTTATTGTGGTAAAATATACAAATTGACCATTTTAACCATTTTTAATTGTGCCGTTCACTGGCCGTAAATGGTGCAACCATCACTGTCTTCATTCATCCTCATAACTTTTCCATCATCCCAGACTGTGACTCTGTCCCCTTCGAACGCTAACCTCCCGACACCACCACCAGCAGCCCCTGTAGCCTCTGTGCTGCTTTTCTCCATGGATTTGACTATTCTAGGGACCTCCTACGAGCGGCATCTTACAAGATGTGTTCTTCTGGGTCTGGCTTATCTCACTCAGCACAATATCTTCAAGGTCCATCCATGCTGTAGCGTGTATCCCAGGTTTCACATTTTTAACGGCTGACTAATATTCCACTGTCTGTATATACCACACTGTTTATCCATTCATCCGGCGGTGGATATCTGGGTTGGCTTACTTTCTCAACTCAGCCGTGTCATAGCGAAGTACAAATACCCATGAAAGCAAGGGTTGGATCGTAAACTTTGTTCCGAATACCCATGAAAATAAGTACAGGACTAACAAAGCAAGAAAATAAACATGTCCACTACCACCTAAAGTGATCTTGCCTGCCACCAGTGCTTCACCCGTCACCCTGGGCAACACCCATTCTCATCCACGCTGAGTCCAGGCCCAGCCAGTGTCCAGTGCCTTGTAGATGCTTGAAATTGCTTGTTGAGTGGCTTTGGTCTAGGGGCTCAGAGCCTTCTCTGGCCGGGAAAAGCCAGAGCCAGTTCCTTCAACGACCCAGCACCACCCAGGAACCCCTGTGGCCACCGTCGTGTGCCAGGGTGTGGGTTCCACTTGGGCTAGAGGAGCCTGGTTGTCTTGTCACCACCTGTCCCCCCGCCCATGTGCCCTCGCCCTGACCGCTTCACTGCACACCACCCTGACCTCCAGCTGCTGGCTTTGTGTCCCCTTCTCGGTCACTGGGGCCCATTTCGCCACCTATACTGCAGACCGGAAGTGCCGGAGAACTAATGACCCCCGGAAACAGCCCCAACCCGTGGGTAATGGCCCCCGCCCCCTCAGCCCTGGGTGGGACAACTCTCACCGGTCCCCAGCTTCCCTGCAGGACGAGCCCCAGCTGCCCTCGGTGGCAACCAGCTTTGCTGCTGCCCCCACCCGATCGAAGCCCCCTCTGTCCCACGGGTACTTTTGGGGAGCCGCTCCCCAGTAAACAGCTCGCCCTGGAACCCTCGTCTTCTCAGCCTCTGCGTCTGGGGGCACACAAGCTACAACACTGGAAAATGTTAGATTTCAGCCCATTCTCCATGCCTAAGAAAGCCAGTTTTTCCTTTCGATTGCTCTCCATGTGGCCACGGGGGCGAGGTTAGTAGAGGGGACCCGAAACCGTCTGGCTTTTCAGAAGTCTGTGTTCCGCGGGGGTCACCCCAACTGGAGACGGCCTCTCAAAGACACGGAAACGTTGCAATTAACATCCGAAATCCTCACTTCTGGAATTATTAAATTCGTTCCGCTTATACAGAGCGGCGCACATTGAGAAGGCAAATTAAAACGTTACGTGTTAATAAGCTGGGATTAAATGGGGCTTTGAGAACCCAGGGAGGAGGAGCTGGTCCCTCATGGATGCCGTGCAGGGCGTTGGAGGGGCCTTTCCCTCCCCTTGAAGCTGCTGCCACGGAGACTGCTCGAGAAAACGCGTGATCCGACGAGGAACCGCCCCGTTGGAGAGTGTGGGCCTGCGCGTGTCACCACCTGTCACCACGCGTGCATGTTTCGAGGTGCGCCTCTCTGCGCTTCGGTCCCCCCACAGGAGCGTGCAGAAAGGAAGCGGAAATTGAGAAAGCTCTCGAAAGGAACAGGAAAAAACGTAGCGTAAGCCCCAAGGAGCCAGAGCCAGGAGTGTGTGTCCCCGTCCCACGGGCTCTTGGTGACCGGTGTCCCAGGCTTGGGGGACGTCAGTGAACAACACCCCAGGCCCAGGATGCGGTCATGCTGGGGGTCCTGACCCTCGAAGAGAAGTAATGGGGAGACCCTCACTCAGCCAGGGGGGATGCAGGACAGAAGCCGGGAAACTGCTGTCACCCAGTGCTCGTCCCCTTGCCCAGGGCACTGCCAAGCTCCCCGTCTTCCTTGCCCTTCCAAACACTGCTCTCTGCCCATCTCTCACTTCTCAGTGGATTCTCTGGAGCCCTCACCTGGGCTCACTCCTCCAGGGCCGGGGTCCCCAGCCCCGCCCTCTCCTCCTACGCTACACCCTTTCTCTGGTGATCCCGTCCACTCTCGAAGTTTCTTTCTCTCCTCATCCAGATCCCTCTCTTCTTCCTAGATCTTCCCCCCCAAAACTTGTCGCCCAGCGCACAGGGGCCCGCCTGCATCCCGGCCTTGTTCTGTGTATAGTTGTGTGTTAGTCCCAGGTGGGAAGGCTGGGGCAGAGGGAGAGGGACCGCCTGGAGCTGTGGCCTTATACTGAGGGATGCAGCCATCTGCCGGAACCCAAGCGAGGCAAGGCTCGAACCAGAGAGAGAAATACTCTGGCCTTTCTCTTGTCCAGCCCGCCCATCCCCTCCGGTGCCTGCCTGTGGCGGACCCTGGGAGGGGCCGCCTGCGTGGTTAGCCCAGGATCGAGAGGGTGGGGAGTGTGCAGAGCGTATGTGAGGGGGGCTGTGCAGAGTCAGCAGCACAGCAGATGGGTGAGTCTTGAACAAAGTGGGTTATATTTGTATATGGTTTCGAATTCTTTTCATTTCAGACGAAACTTAAATCATATATTGCAAGAGTTTCTCCAAGTCGCTAACTATTCCTCATACTTCCATCATACTTAATGGCTGTGGGACATTCCGAGAACGGACACCATCTGACTTCCCCCGAGCCCATCCCTGGTCCCATGTCCCCCTCTGGGGCGTCCACTCCATTCTCTGCCAGTCTCTGAAGGGGTCCGCCCGCCTGTGACACAGAGCAGGTCGCATGTGCACACTCCCAGCCGCAGGCTCCTCGGCGGCTCCCCACTGCCCTGGCGGAACCCCAGCCTCTCCCACGTGTGCGCCCTTCCAGGGCCCTGCGGCTTTGCCCCTCCCCCTCTCCAGAGGCAGCCCCGCCCCCCACCACGGGCATCATGGGATCCGCTAGGCTCTGCGGGAGGCGGTGTGGGTAATGGTTAGTGCCCGGGGCTGGAGCCGGGCTGCCTGGGTTCAAATCTCGGCTGTTCTACTTGCCGACTCTGACTTCGCCCAGCTGTGCTTTGGGGTGTGGGGGAACTCAGCGGGTTAACCAGCTCATGTTTAGACTGCTCCTCGGAGCATCGAAAGTGCTCAGTGTGTCTGTAGGGCGTCACCATCTGAAACATGGCGGCCATCAACAGCTGGGGTCCCCGGGGGTTGGCGGCAGGGCCGGGGTGTCAAAGGCGGAGCAGCTTGTCTGCTTCCCACTGGGGGCACTTATTCCTGGAGCCCTGGACTCCCAGCCCGACCACCCCGAGGCCACCACGATGAGGAGCTGTCTCCATTCTGCCCTGTCCTGCCCCGGTCCCCAACCTACGGGGTCGGGGACAGAGTACAGTGGTTTTTAAAGCTGGAATAATCTGTCGCACAGCAATAGATAACTGGTCCGCTCATGATGCTCTTCTTCTGATCCCTTTGGCAAACTCCTGTACATACTTCAAGGCCCTGGGACAATGTTACCCACTCCTCCGTGAAGCCTTCTCTGATTCCTCCCTGCCCTGGAAGCAGCTGGCGTGTGCCTCAAACGGCCCTTTCCTCACTGAGTGGGTCTGTGTTCTTGTCTCCCTCTCCCCTGAGACCAGGCCCCCCGGGAGAGCAGGAACTCGGCTCCACCAGGGCTGCACAGTGTGGTAGGTTATGAGCTGAATGAATAAATGAATGAATGAACAAGGCCAGCGCTGTTTCTCCAAAGGAGCTGGCCTGCATGACGAAACTCTCCGAAAGACAGCGTGGGGCTAGACGGGCACTGGCTGAGTCGTCCTCCCTTATCCGCCGGGGGGGGGGCCCAAAACTATCCAAGAGCCCAGGGGATGCCCGAAACCGCGGACAGTACAGCCCCCTACAGATATACGATGCTTTTTCCTTTACATAAATACTTGTGATCAAGTTTAATTTATAAACTGGGCCCAGTAAGAGATTAACAACGGTAAGTAATCATAGAACAGACACAATGTAAGAGGAATCATGTGAACGCGTCCCCCCTCAAAATCTTTCCCACGCAGCTTCTCGCGAGGACGTGGGGCGACCCTGCCCGCGACCAGGGAGAGGGAGGCGAGCGACGTGGGCGTCGTGACCCGACGCGAGGCCACGCTCGACCTTCTGATGACAGGGGTGCCTGGCGCGCAGCTCTGCAGCACCGCGGCGGCCCATCTGACGGCCGAGCCGGCTGCTACGTGCCTGGCGGGCGGGGAGCGCGTGCAGGGTGGGTGTGCGGGACAAAGGGGAGAGTCACAGTCCCGGATGGGACACAGCAGGACGGTGTCAGACTTTGTCACCCCACACGGAACGCCGCGCGATTTAAAACGTATACATTGTCTACTTCTGGAATTTTCCCTTTCGTATGTTTGGACGGTAGCTGGCCACAGGCAACTGAATCCACAAACAGGTGGGGATTACTATGCAGTGAACAACAACAAAAAAATCCTGACTTAACTCAAATCCCGTAAGACCATCTGGGAGCTTCAGAGGTGCCCGGCCACGGGCCCCCCATTCCCCGTCAGCGGGATCGTGCTGCACGCAGGGGAGGCCCAGGTGTTGGCGCTTTAATTGGACTTGCCAGGTGACTCTCACGTGTGGCTGGGAGGGACGGCCACCGTGGTGAACCAGGCAATGCTGCCGACGATGCCAGCTGATGCTCTTTGTAGACTTAACTATGTGCCAGGTGTTGCCCTACGTTTTTTTGTGAATTCACTCACTTCATCCACACCAGCACCCTATTGAGGAAGAACTGTAATTGCCCCCCACACTTTAAACAGCTTTAATTACCATACAGTAAACTCTACCTTTCGAAATCTATGATTTGATGTTTTGACTACATGTGGGTTTGTTTATACACACATGTGCATATATCAACACAAATCAAAACAATTGAGACGGAGATCATACTCATCACCCCCCAAAGTTTTCTCGTGTCCCCTGGTAAACCCTCCTGCCTGTCGCTCCCTGGCTGCTTCTGTCCACGAGCAACCGCTGGTCTGCTTGCTGTCACTATAAATGACTTTGCGTTTTCTAGAATGTTCCATCAGCAGAATCGAACAGGAGGCACCTCTTCCAGGCTGGTCCCGTTCTCTCTGACACTCTGGGGAGCCCTCTGCCCCGCCGGGTGCATCGACAGTCCAACTCTCTTCACTTCTGAGCAGCAGCCATTGCTCAGACGGCTCACAGCGTCCCCGATTTTCAAAACGAGGAGACTCGGGTTCAGAAAAGCGAGGTGCCCGAGGTTACCTGGCTGGTAGGTGGTGAACTTCAACCCCGGCAGTCGCATCCTGTGCCAACTCGTCTAGCTGACACCTGTGCCTTCTCCCTAACCGGGCCTGATGCCCTTCCCTGTGGCAGGCAGAGTAACGTCCCCTTTAAGATGTCTTCGTCCAGTGCCCGGGATCTGTGAAGATGGTTCGTGAGGTGGCGAGGGCAATCAGGTTAGCAGAGGCTGCTAACTCTGTAACAGATACAGAGTTTTTCCTCGCTTGTTATCGTGGTGAGTCCAGTGTCATCACAAGAGTAGACGAGGGAAGCAGAGAGCAGGTTGGGATCAGCTATTGGAAGATGCTGAGCTGCTCGATTTGAAGATGGAGGAAGAAGCTATGAGCCAGTAAATGTAGGTGGCCTTTAAAACAAGCTGGAAGAGACAAGGAAACAGATTCCCCGCCCCCCAGAGCCTTCAGGAAGAACACGGTCCTGTCAACACCCCGATTTCAACCCAGAGAGACCCGTTTTAGACTCCTGAACACCAGGTCTCTCAGGTATTAAATTTGTGTGGGTTTAAGTCCCTCCGTTTGGGATAATTTGTTCCAGCAGCCACAGGAAACTTGATGAAGCCCTTCCGGTAGTTATGCCTGAGTCTGGGGCTTTAGGGCATCCGGGGCCCCGGGGGCAGCCTACTAGAGGGTGTGGAACCCCAGGGCTCAGCCCCAGGCTCTGGCTGAAATAGTTCTCAGGCCGCAGTGGGGCGGGGCCGGGAGGTGGGAGGCCTCAGAGCTTTGGGCAAAACAAATCAGTCCTTTTGTGGGTCTAAGGTGAAAGCAAGAGGCAGGTAGGCACTCTCCACCACCTGAGCCAGAAAGAGTCAGGCCCTAGCTGCAGAGGATGCTGGGAGTGTGGGCATGCTGGCCCAGGGCAGCCATGCTGTGTGTGCTCAGAACATGAAGCTCGAAGCCGTTGGAGGAGGAGGAGCTCGTGGGAGCACCATGTTGGTGCTCCAGCATCCTCGGCAGACAACCGCAAGTACAAAGGCCGGGCGGGAAGCAGGGAGGCCAGGGTCAGCATCGGGGCAGGAAGGAGCTGGAATTTCCTAGCAGGCAAACTGGGGTTACTCAGGGGAGAGCGATGGTGACCGGCACCAATGTGGGCACAGCGAGCTGGAGCGGAGGGGACATCTTTGGGAGAAGAGGGGGCAGCAGGTATCTGGCAGGAAGTGCCCAGCCTAGGGTGAGCCCAGACCTGGTGGTGGCCGTAGCTTCAGGATCTGCCTCTCGCAGGCTACAGGGCCAGCGAGTTTAAGGGACCCTTTTATCGTCACCATTTCCTGGCAGGCAGAGTGGGGCTGAGCGTGTGGAATCCCGGGGAGGGGACCCTCCCCATAGGCTTCATCTGTAGGAGGTCGCCCCACCTACTATTGGGGGAGGCTTTGGGAGCTGGCAGCCAGGCCAGCAGGGGACATCTGGGCGCCTCTGCCCCTGCTCTGTGGGAGACAGCCACATCGCCCACTGTTAGGGGCTGAACTGTGTCCCCCCAGATTTCAGAGTTAAAGTCCTAACCCCTGGCGTGGCAGCTTGTGACCGTACTGGAGACAGAGTCTGAAAGACGTAATTCAGTTAAAGGGAGGTCACCGGGCTGGACCCCGATCCGATATGGTGACCCGTTTGGGGTGTGCCTCTCCCGAGGGGCTCGCTGGGAGCAGGGCCTCCCCGGGCGGGCGCACCACTCCTGCTCCCGAGGGTGAGGGGCTCTCCCACGTGCCGGCTGACCTCCTCCTAAAACGATCCAGCTGCCCGTGTGTGTGATCGGGGGTGAGCCCAGGACCGAGGGCAGGGAGACCTGGCTTGTCCTCCGTCCCAGTTCTGTCCCTTGAACCTGACCTGTGGGTATCTGGACAAACCGCCGGCACCCCGAGCCCTGTCATCAGCTTCTCCATCTGTGCGATGAGCGAGGTCAGAGACGACAGAAGCCAGCGCAGGGCAGTGGTGGCTTGTGCCAGTCCTAGAGCCAGCATTCCACACTGTCCCCCTGCTTCAGGCCACTGTCAGTGGTGCCTCATGTGAACGCATCCTACACGGCCCGATTCTCCAATAGTCAGAAATCCAGATTTTGGTGTGAAATAATAATTTTTGCCTGGTAGCCGTGAATTCAAATGTTTATAAAACACTGTGGGGGCCACAGAAGCATGCCGGCGAGCCAGACGGGGCGCAGGGACCCCTCGCCTGCTCGCTTTGGATCAGAGCATCTCCGAGATTTAGTGCCGTGATTCTCATTTGCGCTCCATGAGAGAATCACCTGGGACTGAAACACAGCTGACCCCCCTGCTGCTCCGGGGAGGAGGCTGACTTAAGGCCTGGGGGTAGGGCCTCCTGGAGGGGCCTCCGCCCTGGACCCGCTGGGTGACCTGAGTCCGTTGCACCACGCCCCGGAGCCTTGTCTTAGAGATCTATCTACCCATGCCGCTGTGGGCATTTGTGGGGAGGATTCAGCTACGGGAAGACATTGGCACAGAGACGCTGTGCTGTGAGTTAAGTTGGAACAGCAGTTGGTTGCTGTAGCTTGAACCTGGCCTCAGAAAACTAGCCCGTTTGCTTTCAAGGCTGAGACAGTGGGACGTTGCCCAGGCTGGAGAAGGCTGAGGGATGTGGGTCCCAGCTTTGCTGTGGAGTTTGAGAAGAGATCCCCTGAGCTGGGCATCCGGCACTTTCTCCAGCAGGGTACTCACTGGCCAAGGCTCTCTGTTCATTGCGCATGCCAAAACCGTACCCCATCTCCTTTGGGGTGGGGCGGGGCATGGACTGACGCAGCTCACACCGTAGAGGGAGGGCTGGCGCCACCCTGGGGAGTCCAGAGAGCAGGCGTAACGGGCCCATTGGACCGATGAGGAAACCGAGGGTCGGGTGGTGGGGTCTCCCTCAGGGAGACACAGGCTGGGAGGAGTGGCGCTGGCTTTAGGACCCAGGACCCACGCTGACGTCCAAGATTAGGGTTGGAGGCGCCTGCGGGGGCTGAGGCTCGACTTTTTGACATCTGCTTTTGACATCTGCGTTCGTCTAAACTAAAGGGCCCAGGTCCCAGCTAAAGGGACTCAAATTGAAGGAAAAACGCACAAAGTACACAAGTCTGCGGGCCTGCGAGGCCCCACGGGTCCTAGGTTTGCGAGCTCTGTGGCCCCAGCGAACCTGTGCTCACCAGTCCCTCCTGGCCGGGGGAGACAGCCAGGACCCCAAAGGCCTGTGGGTCACCGCCCAGGGCCCGGCAGCGGGGGGGCGGGGCGCCCGAGCCAGCGCACTGCCCATTGGTCGCCGCACCCCGCGCCTCTGCCCTGAGAGGCACAAATAGGTCTCTGGGCTCCCGGTTGGAACGACCCTAGACGGCCGTCCCCGCCTCCAGCTGGCCAGGCCGCACCCTGACCTTTCCCCACCCGCCCATGCAGCCCCCTCCCGGGTCCCGCCCCCTCCGCCGCCCCGCCGAACCCTCAGATCCCGCCCGGCCCCCGCAGCGCGGTCCTTTCACTCGCCCCGGCAGCTGCGCGGCCCCTCGGTGGGAGGCCGGGGCCTGGATCTCCGGCCTCCGCCCCCACCCCGCGACCTCTCCTCGCCCCCCGGGCCCCTGGCCCCTCGCCCTGCTCACCCAGCTGGGGGGCTCCCCCTCCTCTCTCCCCTCTCCTCTCCCCGCCTCCTTCCCCTCGAGCCCCTGCTGCGGCGGCTTCCTCCTCCTCCCACCCCCCGCGGCGCTGGAATTCCTGGGGGCACCTGGTCCCCGCCGGCGGTGCGCGCGCGCGGCCCGGGGCGCAGGGGCGCGCGCGGCCGTGTCTGGACGCATCTGGGGTGTCCTAACGTGCACACGTGTGTGTTTCTGCATCCAACTGTGTTTATACACCGGTGTATAATTTTTTGTGCACACACACTCGGGGACGCTTGGGGAAACTTTTCTGAAAATCCTGGGCTGGCAGTTTAAATATAAAAAGGCTTTGTTTAATGCCAGAAGCATTTCCCGCTCGTGCTGGGAGTCGCCGGGAGTCGCCCAGCGCTCACCTGCTTCCTTTTCCCCTGAAAGACCCCGAGGCAGAGGCCTTCTTTGGGGCTGGGGTGGGGGTGCGGGGAGATGGGCGGAGGTCCCCTTGCTCAGATGAGGTTCCTTTCAGGGTCCACCCTCTCCCCACCCCTATCTGTACCCCTGTCCCCTAAAACCTTCCCGGTGCCCCAGCAGCGCCCCAGTCTGTCCCTCTCCCGGGGCTGTTAACTCTGAGTCCAACCCCCGCAGATAACTGGGAGTGTGAAGATGATGCTGAAGTCACTCAGGCTGTGGGTTCAGGTTGAAACGTGGCCAGCCGGTGGGGAAGGCCCAGGAGCTGCGTGGCTGCAGGGTGTTTGGGGAGGGGGGAGGGCTGAAGGTGGGCAAAGCACAGAAAAGGAGAGAGCACCGAGGGCAAGGCGCAAGGCGGGGTCGCAGGGTGAGGACACTCCCTCAGAGAGGGCATGGGAGCACCTGTCTCCTGGGGTTGTTTGGAGTTTAATTCCTTTTTTGTACATTTAGTGGCTAGCCCTGTCTAGCAGGTAGTGTGTTTTAAACAAAGACGCCTATTCATTAGTTTGTTGAGTGTTTGCAGGATGAGGTCTAGGATAGTTGGGAAGAGCATACATTTTGGGTTCTGGATTCAGATCCTGACCCCTGATTGTATAATTTACCCTTCCGTGTCTCTTCCCTTCTCTGTAAAATGGAGCCTTTGGTGGGGACTCACCTCCCGGCGTTACTGTGAGGATGCCGGGAGCGAGTTTACAAAAGTCCTGGCACGTACATTCGACGTGTAAGGTCCAGCGTTTGTTATCTAGAGCAGGGGTTGGCACCACCTGTGTGTGCATGGCCCTCCCTCCAGCTGAGAATGGTTACACATTTTTAAATGGTTGGGGGCAGAGGGGACAAAAGAAGACTAATATTTCAGGATGCACAAACATTATATAGAATTAAAATTTCAGTCTATGGCCATGCCACCCTGAACAAGCCCGATGCCGTCTGATCTCGGAAGCTAAGCAGGGTCGGGCCTGGTTCGTACTTGGATGGGAGACCACCTAGGAAGTACCTAGGTGCTGTAGGCGTAAAAAATAAAAAAAATAAGGGATTATAAAGTGGCAAGGTCCTTGCAATCTGTGAGGTCAACCAAGCGTTGCCTCGCCTAAAAAATAAAAAAAATTATAGAAGAATTCAAATGCAGTGTCTATAAATAAAGTTTTATTGGAAGACAGGCCCACCTATTCATGTAGCTATTGTCTGTGGGTGCTTTTACACAAAGGCAGGGTTAAGTCATGGGGATAATGCCAGTTCCACTTGTCTGACCATTAGTGAGTCCCCAGCACCTGGAGGAGTGCCTGGAACTTAATAGTTGCATGAATGAGTTTGGCCCCAGGCAATGGTGGGGCTGAGGCCCGATGTCCCTGAGCTTGGCGTGGGAGCCCGTAGCGATTTAAGCAGCTGTCCCTTTGGAGATCAGAAGAGTCTGTCCCCCCACTTCCTCAGGGACAAAACAACTGCTGTCCACTTTAGCCTTCCGTAATGTAAGACACTCCCAGCGGTTAAGTCCTCCAGCCCAAACCATGAGAAGGCCCCGGGGGAGAGGCCATGTGGGTGAGATCTTTACTGGGAGGTCCCCATCATGTCTCACTCTGGCCACCCACAGCAGAAAGGAGTCTGAGATCAGCTTCTTGAGGAGAACTTGACCTTCCTGGGCCGGGTGTGCCGTGGCAAAGGGTTCTGGGGACGGACCCTCCTTCCCTGGGGGAAGGGGAAAGACGAGGAGAGGAAGTCCAGGGCTCTCGGGGAGAACTTACGGTGAGGTTCCACCGGGCTTTGCCGAAGGACTCTTCAAAAACCCTGGCGCAAGGTTCCTGTGACAGTCAGCTAGGAGAAGTAAGTACCCCTGGGTCCTCCTGTTGGGAAGGGGACACCAGCCCACAGAGGTGACCGAACCTGAATGGGCGCATCGCGGAGACGCCTTCCTTCATCCGGTATGTCCTGAAGTCCCTCTGTCCGTGTGTCTGGCACTGGTGACGTTGCCAGGAGTAAGGTATGGCCCCTCTCTTCCTCCCAGGTAGAGCTCACAGCACTTTGGAGCATAAATATTAAGATGCAACGCATTAAATGCATACGCCTCCCCCTCCCCCAAATGGACCGAGGATACGACCAGCCATTTCTCAGAAGAGGAAACCAAAAAAAAAAAAAACAAAAAAACAAAACACATGACAAGGAACTCAATATAACTCCTGGCCCAGAAAAGTGCAAATCAGAGGCCCATGAAATGCCTCTTTCTCACCATCAGATCAGCGAGAATAAAAATGGGCGACGTCACTTAGTTTCGGTTGGTAAGGGGTGAGTAAGGGGTGTATGTCTACCACTCATACATAGGTAGGAGGCATGGCACTTGTTACAGCTTTGCAGGGAAATTAATTTGGCAGCGTGTATTCAAATGTAAACAAAACTGAACAAAAACCGTAGTGTTTGTCCAGCGATCCCACTCCTGAGATCCTGTCTCAGCATGTAAATATACAAAGATACATATTGAAGTGTTTGTGAAGCGCTAAAAGCCTAGGAACTTCGCCTCCGAGATCAAAGGGTGAATTGTGACACATCTACACACACAATATTACGTGACCGTGAAAAAGAAGGGGTTGGCATGATTCCAAGAGCCCTGGACCTCTTCCACGAGGAGGGTCAGGGGTGGACAAGTGCCCAGTGTCTACGAAAGATGCACGTTAACGCTCATGCCAGCCCTGCCCCTTCCCATAGATGTACTTTTTGTTTACGTATGACCCGTGAGCGTGGAGCATCCTTGTGCAAGGTCGTATACACCACCCTGTCGGTGGGGGTTGGGAAGAGGGAAGAGAAGTAAGGAGGAAGCTAACCTAATCTACAGCAGAACTGGAAAAGTCTACACTGCAGAATGTTGACCAAAAATATGTAACCGATTGTCTTAGGCAGGCCACTACTGCTCATCTATGAAAGCAAATTTGCACATGGACCACGAGAAGCGAGTGACACGGACACAAGAAAACATTGCTTTACTCTCGGGTGGGTCTGCGGGTAATTTTCCTTCTGGGTTTCTGTTGTTTCAATTCTAGTGTTTCTTATTTAGTGTTTAGAAGAGAGAAACTGCCAACGGGACAGTTATTGTGTTTGCAAGATGACAAGTTCAAGGGTTTGAACAGCACCTTAGACGAGAGATGAGATGGGACACTCTCCATTGTTGGGAAACGGACTAAAAACGAAGCTGGTCGGGGAGTGACAATAACTGTTCACTCCTCCCACATCTATTCCCTACTTCTCGGAGGGTCACATTGTATTTTTTTCCCGATAAGTGCTTCCTTTAGTGCCTAGGCTATTCTAGGCTTGCCGTAGACACTGGGGACAGAACAGTGGATGAGAAATACAAGGTCCCTGTCCTCATGGAGCTTATAATCTAGTGGGAAGACAGATATTAAACACAAATAAACGTGAGATCGAGAAGCGATACGTGCATAAAGATAAAATGAGATAATAACGTGGGCAGTGTAACACGGCATTTGCCTGGCACACAGGAAGTGGTGGGTGCCTGACCTTGGCTCATCGGGTGACGGAGGTCAACTTAAAGAGATGGGAAAAGAGGCTGGCTCTTTCTCACCCACCTGGAAACCGGCAGGGCAGCGGGAGCTGCTGGCAGCCTTGGGGTCTGAGAGTGAAGCCACCATGTAGGAGAGCAAGGCAGAGCAATGGAGAGACCATGTTTCAGGTGACACTCAGCTCCTCTCATGCCTGATGCTGGAACTGCATCCTTTTGGCTTAAGCTAGATTTATTTAAATGGTCTGCAACAGAAAAAAATCCCAAGTCGACTTTCTTATATGTCTGAGAAAGACATCTAAGCACTAGAGCTGGGGGCTCTCGCACGACCCCGGTGGATGGGCCCCTCGGCAGTGAGCCCTTCGGTGTGCCTGGAAAGGTGAGCCCACCGGAAAGCTGCCAGCCGGTCCAAGCACAGTTGTGATCACTCCCTCTTTACTCCCACGTGCCTGCTGGGTGTCTGCTCCGTCTCTGCAGGGGCCCGACAAGCCACAAGCTCCCTGTGGAGCAAGCAGGACAGCTGACCATCTGGGGCCCTGCAGCCACCACTCCCTGCCCCCGCTCCCCTCCGAGGCTGGGCACAGGCTGACTCCTTCCCTCTCGCCAGGAACTTTGATCTCCCAGTCCCCTTGTTGTAGCCGCCAGCCCCCGACAGACACACGGACCACCAGAAACCAGTGAGTTACAGGAAACACACTGGGTCTGCCAGGGGTACACAGACCCCAAATTTACGCAGCCCCGAAATGCAGAGGGACAGGCTTTTTAAGGCCTCAACCCCATTCTGCATTCTGTCTGAACACAAAAGTCTATTTTTCTTCTATTTACTAACTGTCAGCCCACAGGTCGGTTGTGCAAGCGGGGGCTACAGGAGCAGAAAGCTTATTGTTAGAATGTTATGTTCCCATGGGTGACAGCCTCTGTTCCCATGGGCGACAGCCAAGCAGCAATTTTCCAGCCTGCACACCCTCCTCTAAAGGCACCCCTTCCTTTCTGCACCCCCTGTTCCAAGGACAGGGAGGCACAAGGAAAAGAAAGAGAAGACAGTCCCCAGGTGACTTCTTGAACTTCAGATGACACCCCTGTAAAACGGGGGTTCACTACTTGTTCACAGGCCGCCCTCCCCCCAGGAGCAGACGGTGACTGAAGACTGTTCAAGATCCCCTATGACAGGACCCCTGAACGTTGTCCCAAAGTTCCAATTCCTAAACACTGGAGGCTCATCCAGGCCTGCTGGTGACCCAGGGTCCCCCTTCACCCCATAGCAGCATTTTTAAATAGGACGGGCTTAGGTCTAGTTAGGGAGGGTCAAGACGACCTAGGAGCTTGACCGGAAGCCACTTTGGAGTAGGATGGAGAAAACATCAGTTGCCCATATCAAAGCAAGCCAGCCCCCCCAAAAAAACGTGGTAAAATTCTAACATGTGTTGGGGACATATGGGTACCTGCTGTATTATTTTCTGCGCGCTTGAAATCTTTTGTAACTAAAAATTAAAACAAAAGAATTTGGAGTTTGATGGAGATTGGGGGAAGGATACCCCACTGGGCCAGCTTGCCTCCTGATACGATTGTCTGTGCTTCTCAGATACCATCTCTATCTTATGATCTGTCTATGTGTATTTAAACACCTATCCACTTAAAATCGACACAGCCACGCTATGCGCTATGCTTCCGGCAAGGTGTAGAAGCTGAAATGAACCGAGTGCGCAGGAAACCATCTCCAGCTTTGGCGGGAGATCAGCCTTGATTTTGACCCCGGCTCTATCCTTGAAGGACTGTTGTTGACCTTAGAGCAGTGACAGGAGCTGGCCCGAGCCTCTGTTTTCTTGTCTGTAAAGTGGAGATACTGCGTGGGCATGGATTTCCAGGGAGAGAGAGCTCTCGAAGGGTGTAAGGCTGGGCTTGGGGGCGGGGCACTGGGGAGAAAGGGAGGGAGTGAGGTCCCAGGGGAGTGAGGTCCTATGCCTACCAGCTCCTTAGACTGAGGGGCAAGGTTCCTGGGAAGTCTGAGGGTTGGCTGGGCAGGGGAGAGGAGCGTTTGTTTGTGGGTCTGTTGGCTTTTTGGAGGTGGGTTGATGTCCCATAGGGGGCAGTATCAGCACTGCCCTGTCAGGAGCCGGGGGCGGTTGGGGGGGCTCCATATGAGTGTGTTGGGTGCAGGAGCTAAGCCCTGCCAGGGGCCCCTGGGGCAGCCAGGCTGCTTGCAGGCCATGCAGGGAAGCTTTGGGGGTACAGGGGTGGGACACTGGTGGGGGGTTCCCTCTTGTTGGTGCACCACCCCACCCCCTGTGTGCGGAGGGTGGGCCGTGAGAGGACCCTGGCTCTTCAGAGCATGAACAAGACCCACCACCAGGCAGGGGAGGTTTGGTTTGCAAACTGCTGGCCTGGGACCCAACCTCACTTAAAAACACAATTAAAATACTTAAATGAGTTGTCAACATTTAAAAAACAAGGGCGAGGGAGCCCAGCTGCAAGAGAGCTTTGCAGAGAGGTGCTCTTTGCAAGGGGGTTCTCCTTGGGTTCCCCTTGGGCTCTCCTGTCTTCCGGGCCTCGTGGCCTGGCCAGTTTTGCTTTGCAGCCAACTGAGTGTGTGACTCCTGGGAGAGCTGAGGAATGGGGGTGTCAGGCACTGGGCTAGACAGCCCACATCCATCGGCCCCCCAAACCCTCTTGGCTGGAAGCAGGCCAGGGACCTTTCTGCCTTGCCAAGCTGGATCCCCCAGCTTCTGGCCCAGTGCCTGTCACAGCAGAGACCCCAGAGGTTGCAAATAAATATTTGTGGAGTGAAGAAAACACATCGTTAAATTTACAGATAGTAAGAAGTAACTTTTTTGAACACTAGCCTAAGCACTTTACAAACTGGCTCATTGAATCGGCACAGTAATGCTACAGAGTAGCCATCAGCCTATATCCCCACTGCACAGATGAGGGAAGAGAGGCAGAGAAAGGAATGGACTTCCTGGGAGGAGGGGGTGGTGGGGGGCACTGAGTACAAAGCAGGCTGTCTGCCTAAAGGCTTCACTTGTTACAAAAAAAGAAAAAAGGAAAAAGACACCTGCACCCCAACCGCACCCCATCCAGCAACCTCAGGAACTAAGGCCCCTTGTCTCCCAACCCCCACCTCCGACCCCAGGGATATCTTTGCTACCTGCCTTTGGAATCCGGTCCGCCCTGGCAATGTGACCTGGGGCAAGTTCCCCCCTAGACATCATCAGTTACCCCATCTTTCCAGCCAGGTGGTTTTTGAACGTGCAAGTCTGAACCCCCAGATCCCGTCACTATTATAGGGGGGCCTGAGCTTTCATTTTCTGTCCTTGACAAACAGGCTCTCCGGGAGTCCTCGGCTTGGCCGGATGGCGGCTGGCGGGAGGAGGTTGGGAGTGCTGGCAGCAACTTCCCGAATCCTCCCCTCGCTCCCGCTGTGGCCTTGGCTCAGGGCAGGGGCTCCGGGGCCTCTCCCAGTGGGTGCCGGAGGCTGGAGCCGCCTTTGTCTGCCGCAGGAGGCCAGCCAGGCGGCTGTGGCTGCAACAGGCCCCTGCCCAGGCCTGGGAGATGGTGTTTTTTTTTTTTTTTTTTTCCCCTGTGTTGCAGCTGGGACCGTTTATAATAGGAAAAAAAAAAAAAAAAGAGAGAGAGAGAGAGAGAGAGAGAGAATGACCAGGCCAGCCGGCTGGAAAATAAAGAGACTTAAAAAGAAAGGGGCTAGGCTGTTCTCCTGTGGAGGCTTTGGTTAAGCAGAAAGTTTTAGTTCCTTTTGAAAGGCCTTCAGACTTTTGAAGTCCCCTGCGGGAGCTCCCTCCGGCCCCTGGGACGCCAGGCCCTGGCATGTCCCGATGTGCGTGACCAGGGTGGGGCCCTGGCCCTCCGAGCAGCCAGCAGCCGGCAGCCCCCGTCTGCTCCCAGCCAGCCCAAGCCCCAACCAATGCCTCTCTCTCCGGTGGCCTTTTGCCTGGATTTTCTCTGCTCCCTCTGGCTTTGCCCCTTGGCCTGGCGCTCGTTAGGCCAGAGGGTACGAGGAAAGCCCAATCCAGGGCTCTGTTGAGTCAGAGAAGCAGAGAGAGGTCACAAACGGGGAGATAGAGGCAGAGAGGGTTTGCCCGAGGCCCCCCAGGAAACCCGAACCCACTGAGTGGCTGTTGCGTGTGCTTTGCCTGTAAATATTAATGACAGGTAACACTTATTAAGCGCCTACAGCATGTAAGGACCCCGGGAAAGTGGCAGCTAAGGAGAGATGGTTGCAGGCTTGGGGCTCTGCCCTCTTCCCCGAGTTTTGGCCCTTGCAAATGAGCTCTCGCCTTTGTCAGCCTCCTCCTCAGTGGGCCCCCAGCCACACCCATCCCTGAAGAAAGACCACAATCAAAAACCAAGCACCTACTGTGTGCAAAGTGCTGTGTGCCATGCATATTGTGTGTCCAGAGCCTGCCCCTGGGCAGCTAGCTCGCTTCTCCAGTCACCACGGCTCACTGGGCACAGAGCAGGCGCCCTGCTGGGCTGCGGGTGCACAGCCAAATCTAGGGCTCGGCCCCGAAATAGCTCTGACCTAGTTGGGTGGGCAAAGATTTGTACCGATCTGCCTCTGTTATCCGCCAGAAACCTTTCACAGGACAACGATCGATGGTGCCGGGGTGTCATGGGCACCCCCTCCGTGTGCTGCACACGTGGCCGGTGTTTCCCCCGACGCCAGCACTTAGCTCTGAGCAGCTGCAGGGGGCTGGAGACGTGATAGGGAGAAGGGCAGACTCAGCCCCAATGATCCCACTCTCCGCCTTCCCGGCCGTGGGCACTGGGGACCCGATTCCACTATGCCCGCCCGGGCGCAGGGTCCAGGCCTGCAGACGCCCTTCTGAAATCTCCGTGGCATTTCTCTCAGGCCGGGGCACCTGGCAGCTCCTTTGCATGGTGGTGGTGGTGGTGGGAGGGGGGTTGGGAGGGAGAAGTGCCCAGGAAACAACCCTGTGCCCGGTTATTTATTTATTTGTTTATTTGCAGAATTATCGAAGCAAATTCGGTTCTGCCCAGGCCGAGGTCCTTTCTGCTCAATGCCAGTGGTCTCAAAAGAGGTTGGAAGTGGGTGAGGGTTTGTTCTCCCATAACCTCTCTCCCAGGTGACAGTGAAGGCAAGTCTCGGACCAATTCCTGTCACACACACATGGATGGTTATTAAAGCAGGGACACCTCAAGGACAAAACTGGTCCCACAACCCGTCCTATGGGCTCGAGGAAGTCCCAGCGTTCTGTCCTCTCGGTTATCTGCCCGCTTCCCGTGTGAGAGGGTCAGTCCTGGGCAGGACCCTGTGTCCTCCGCTGGGCACCACGCCATCAGGAATGCTGCCCCATGGCTGGACACTCGACCCCTGTGGGGGTCACACAGGTTCCCCCAATCTCACTGGATTTGCGTTTCCTAGTCAGGAAAGGTGGGAGCAGCTTCAGACCTCTCTGCTAAATTCTGCTTTGAATGCCTTTAACTGGACCAGTGAGAAACTATTTCTAAATGGATCATATTTTTGATATACTGTTTGCTAATCAGCAAAACATTGTTGGCTGATTGAGCCCACCGATGGCCAAAGGCCTTGGGACGAATTCTGGGATGTGCTCCTGCCTGATATGACCACTAGTTTAAGCTTAAAAAACTGGGCGTCCACCAGACTCATTACCGTAGTTACGTTTTTGGAGAATCAAAAGTTACGCACGGATTTTTGACTTTACGGGGTGTCAGGGCCTCCACCCCTCAGGGTGTTCAAGGGTCACCTGCATAGGAATTGTTCTTTCTCTTTTCAAGTGAATCACAGACCTTGCAAAAGAAGCATTTGAAGAGAACAAAGTGGCAAGTGACCCGGTGTCCAGTGACCCCAGACTGTGGCCCCCCCTCCCCGCCCCCAGGCATGCGCTCAGGGCCAGGGCTGGGCAGGTCAAGCTTCCCAAGAGTGTGAGTCCCCTGGGGGGCCCTCCTGCTGAGTTGGTTTCTTTGCTGCCTTGTGGGTGTCCCCTGCAAAGACTGCTCCTGCTCGAAGAATTAAATAATTATACTAATGATGATAAAATAGAAATGGCTTTCCCAGCTGAACAGAACATGGAGACACCACGGAGCTTCCCACACCCGCCTTGTTGCTTTTGGATCTGTATTCCCACAGCCCCAGGGATGGGGATGGCTGGGCCCGAAGCTGGCTTCTTTAGTTGAGGACCGTGATGGGGGCACTGGGGACCCTTGGGGAGTTTCAGGAGCATCTTCAATGCCAGGCTGAGACATAAGAGCAGGACACACTCTCTCTTCTGTCTCACCTGGCTCCACTCTGAAGTATCATAAGATTCAATGCCAAGCCCCATCGTGCTGCTGATACGGGTGTGAAGCAGGCAAGCCCCGGATGGTGGGTGGCTGCCGGTTCCTAACCCAGGTGCCAGGCCATCGCCCCCACAGGTGCAGCCAGAGGGCATAGCCATCGCTTCCTTAGTGCCCCCAGGACAGAGTGCCTGGGGAAACCTGCGTTCCACAAATAGATGGATCATTAAGATAAAACAGAAATGCAAAGAAGGAAAAGGAAAAGCCAGATCCAGTAGACACAGGCTTCTGACAGACCTAGAGAGCTGCTGGAAGGTTCTAGAAAGCGCGGCATGTCTGCCTTAAGCGAACCAGGGGAAGGAGGAGATTTGCAACTGTGAGATTGGCATCTCTCTCCTGAAATGTGGTTGACCTTGACAGGGGGTGAAGGGGAGGCCAGGAGGGGAAGAAGCTGAGGGCCTGGTAGCCCTCGCTCTGGGCCAGGCCCGCAGCACAGGGGACACGACGTCCTCAGAACCAGCCCGTGAGAGCCGGGCTGTCTGCATTCCCATTTTGCAGATGAGAAAATGGAGACACGGATAGTCTCACTCCACGTTCTCCAGCCGGGCTTCGAGGGAGCCTGGACAGGAAGACGGATCGGATTGGCTCCTGCTCTCGGCTGCGACCGTCCCCTTTGGCTCTCCGCTTGGAGCTGTGACAGCTTCCTCTGAGAATCGCCCTGCTTCTCTTTTTCCACCTCAGGCCCTTGACACATGCTCCTCACTCCGCCAGCAGCTCCCACTCCCTCCTCCAGGCTCTTCGCCAGACCACCACCGAGACCCTCTGCTTTTTGGCCTCGTGTACACTATACTTTTCCTTCTCAGGATCATTTAAAACTGTAATTAAATAATCATTTGTGTGGCCATTTATTAAAAGTCAGCCTCCCCACTAGAGAACAGGCCCCGGCAGGGAGGGCCTGTGGGCCTCCCTTACTGTTTTACCTTCAGTTCTAGCACACAGTAGGCACGCAGTTCATCAATCACTAAACAAACACGGAATAAACAAATGAAGAGAGGAATAAACATATTTCCTGGAGGAGACTGGGGAGGTTAAACTTCCTTCCCTAGAATGACTCTGCCTTATATAGGCTGATGCGAGTTTTCTGTGGTGGACAGTGTGACTTTCAAGCAAAAAACGGTAAAAGAAAAATCACCCATTCAGATCGTACATATTTGAGTGTCCTTTATGGTAAGCGTGCGTGAGAACGTGTGCCTGGGCAGGTGTAGACAGGAGGTGGTCATGTGGTCGCTTATGGCAAAGCACCTCTTGCCCAAAGCTGGGGACTCTTCGTGGGGGGGGGGGGTTGCTCTTTTCAAGGCCACAAAGGAACCCTATCTTAATAGACTGTATTGTCCTAGCTTGTTTTTGTCACACAGGGCCAGTCCTGCTCGGGCTGACACCTGCCTCTTTTTGAAATTCGAAGAGGAAGAAGGCTCACTGGCTGTCTCTGGCATACATCATTAGGGCCCCCCCAGAATCCAGTGGCACTTCGCGGGGCAGGTGCCCAGTTCCTCCAGCAAAGTTATGACTTGGGGGGATGATGCACCTTTGTGGAGCGGTGGTCTTATTTGTTTTCAAAACCATCAACTTGTCATTTCTTTTTGCATGGATGCTGGTGGCTCCTCAGAGCGGACAAAGGCTTCCCCCCCAGGGGCACCTCTGCGGAGGGTGGGAGCAGCTGTCCTCTGATGATGGGGAAGAGGTCCTGGGGGCCTTTCTCACAGGGGAGGGGCCGAGCCCCCAGGATGCCCTGCTGGTAATGGGTACGTGGGGTATACGACACCATCTGAGAATAAGCTTTTTTTCTGGTCCCAGGTCACCAGGTTGGTGAGAAGCACGGCCCAGGAGACAGAGCAGTTAGCCCTGCCCTCATCCAGCGCCCCTTGAGGCCCTTTCTGTAGGAGCTACCAGCTTTTTGCTGCTCTGGAATTTTCCTTAAAATAGCATTTTTTTTTTTTTTTCTGGAAGGAGTTAAAAATGAAACAAGCTCCAGAAAAAAGGCGGAAGTGGGGGCCAGGTCGAGCGCCCTCCTCACCCTGACTGCCACTGAGCTGGACGACAGCAGCAGCCAGGTCTTGCGGTGGAGCGGGGAACCTAGGGACGGGACGTGGGTGACAGCCACGCGCAAAAAGGGGCCCCCAAAACTTTGCACTCTTCTTTCTCTAGTCCCCTCAGCTCTTGTGGATTGGTTTGGGATAGGCTGTCGCCTGTCCTTCATCCTGCCACCCCCACCTCCAGCCTCTGGGCCTGTCACAGTTCCCTGAGGATGGAAACGGGGCCTCCCCACGCCTGGTAACCCCTCCTCTCCCCCTTTCCCAGCACACCCCTTCCCCACTGTGCTCCTTTTGTCCGCCCCCCCCTCTCTCCCGGCTCTGGGCTGGGCGTGATCCGCAGTCTCCAGCCCCCCAGAGAGCCTGGGAGGGTGAGCCGGGGGCTGTTCTCCGCCCCCTCCCCCTAGGAGAGGCAGCCCACGGCGGGGGCACCCCGGAGCCGAGGCCAATCGTCCCCCTCCCCCAGCGTGTGCCATCTGCCGCCTGTCAGCCTCTCTCCGCGGGCCCCGATCCCAGGCGCCGGCGGGGGTGGGGGAGCTGCCGATTCGACCCCTCCTTCCTGCCTCCTTCCCAGGCGCTTCGCGGCCTCTGCCCTCGCTTTGGCCCTTGGCACCCCCTCCCAGCCTAACCCCGGCCACCCCCAAGCTGCGGGAGGCGGCTCCCCCTTCCCACCGTGAAGGCCGAGGTGTTGGATTCTCCCACTCAAGAGCTGGGGAGGGCGGTGACCCCGGGGTGGCAGCCGAACTTGGGGAGGGGGCAGACCTCGGGGCCTGAGTCTCAAGTAGGGGACAGTCGGTCCTGGCTCTGGGGAGCCTCGCTCTGTCTCCCGATGTTCGGGTGTCCCGCTCGGCGTTGCATGTCGCCAGTCACCCGACTCTTCCTCTGAGACCGCCTGGCGCGCGTGAGCTCGTCCTCCCCGCCCCCCCCCCGGCCCCTACCCGCACCCGCGGGCCCGCGCTGCCCGGACGCGGGGTGCGGGGTACGTGCCCCTGCGATCGGCCCAGAGAGGCGAGCAGGGCCGGGTGGGACCGCGGTGGGAGCGCTGGGGAGCGGCGGGGCGCAGGCGCCCTGCTCGGGGCGGGCGCCGCTGCCCGGCCGGCCCCGGCGCGGCTCTCCGCGGGCAGCGGGTTTTTCCGTGAAAGGTTGCCCTGGGTAACTCGTCTCCGAGGGGACACAGCCCTCCCCTCTCCAAGTGGCAACTTATCGATCCGCGAGATTGATAACCCCCAGCGCCGCGCCGCGCCGCGCACCCGCTCGGCTCTCCCAGCTCTGGGGCCAGCCGACCTAAGGTGGCACCACTCGCCCGGGAGGGGGGCGATGTCGCGGCCGACCCTCCTCCCTGGACCTGGCCGCCTGCAGCTGGCAGGGGAGGGGACTCTGCCGAGGGTCGGTGTAGGGGAGCGGCCTGGGGCCGGCTCCTGAGTCTGAGCCCTTCCCCCGCGCCCCCCGAGCCCCGAGCCGCGACTGGTCACCAGCTGCGGGGACGCGAGGCGCCCCCTGGTGGCTGGGGCAAAACTTTGTGCAAAGTGGGAGCTGGTTTCTTTTGTCAATCGCGGGGGAGGCAGTACCGCCGCAATGTTTCGGGGCTGAGATATTCCATTTGTAGTCTCAACTGAGAAGTGCGCAGCCAGACGCGGGAACCCTACAAATGCGGGTGCGGAGCGCCCAGAGTTAGAGCCCAGGGGTGGAAGAGTGTGTATATGGGCAGCGATCGTCTGCAAACAGCGACCGGTGGGTGAAACCCCAGAGGGCAAGGTCAGGTGCAGGGAGAACTGTCGTGCGTGGGGCACCATGTGCGGAGGTGGCAGCGTTGGGGGGCAATTCGCCCCAGTTTCGTCGCCCCCACCTCTCCCCTCACTTTCTGCAGTGTGTGTGCTGCTCGCGCCTCTGGGCGAGTCGGGCAGCACGCGTGGGCCCCGTGTCTGCGCCCACCTCCCGCCCGCCGTGCCGCCAGCGCCCGCGTCGCGGCCCCGCGTGCCGGTGCGGTGCCCGCGCCGTGCCCGCCGCCGCCGCCGCCGCCGCCGCCGCGGTCCGGGTTTTGCGGGCGGCCGGAGCTGTATTTCCAGCGCTGTCCATCGCTCGGTGCTGTTGGCCCTCTCTCCGTCTGATCCGAGCCGGAGCAGTGCGGGGCGCCCCACGGGATCAGAGCGCTCCCCCGCCGGGACTCCGCTCCTCACATCCTCCTGCTGGGACCCGGCTACATTTCCAGCCAAGCCTGGCTTTATTATGTGTCTCTGCAGTGCAGCCCCAGCAGCCGGATCGGGAGGAGGAGAGCCAGCGACCACAAAGAAGACAGGAGCGCAAGGGAGGCTGGCGGGCGGGCCGGCGCCGGCTGGAGCGTGGAGGAGCCGGGGCGCAGCCGCCGCCGCCGCCGCCGCCCGGGAGGACGGGAGCCCGGCCGCCGCCTGCTCGTCCTCCTCCTCCTCCTCCGCCGCCGCCGCCTCCCCCCCTCTGTCCGAGCCCCTGGCCCATGGAGGCAGCTAGCGGGGCCGGCGACTCGGCACCGGCCTGGGGATCGGCTGCGCGCCGCGCGCTGAGCACCGCAGCCCGAGGGCAGGCAGCGGCGGCCCGGCGCACGGGCTGAGCGATGCCCGGGGCACGGGCGCGCCTGCCCGCCGCCGCCTGAGCGCCCCCCGCGCGCCCCTTCCTCCTCCGGGGCGCCGGCGCCGGACCGAGCCGAGAGCCAGAGAAGGGGGCGTGAGCCAGCGGCTCGGAGCTGTGGCTTCCGAGCCCCTGCGACCGCTTCGGGCCCCCCAAGTAGGCTGAGTTGAGGGACCCCCCCACCCTATCCATCATAATCTCCAAACCAGGCGTTTGGGCATTTTTTTCTTTTTTTAGCCGTTAATATTTATTATTATTATTATTATTTTTTTTTTTTGGTGCGGCAGGGGATCCTTTGAAGGTTTTTTTTTTTTTCCGGGGGGTATTGAGCTTCCGTGCTCCCGACCGCCTCCCGGTCCCCTCCCCCCCGAGACCCCCTCGCCTCCAGCCCCGTCCCCCCTCCTCCGATGGGCTCATTGTGAGCTCCGCACCGGGCTGCGTGGCCGGACGCCTGCAAACTTTGCACAAAAATCCGGCGAGGGGCGGAGGAGGAGGAGAAGGAGGAGGAGGGCGAGGGTGGCGGTGGGGTGGGGGAGGGAGGGAGGGGGCCGCAGGGGCCGGGGGCCGGCGGGGGGGGGGGAGGAGGAGGGGGGCGGCTTTTTTTTTTTTTTTTTTTTGCATAACTCGGCTCGGCCGAGCGGCCTCCGGACTCCCCGCGCCGCCGGGACCGCCGCTGGGACCGCGAGCCCCCGGCTGCCGCATTGCAACAGGCAGGGCCCCGGCGCGCCCCCCGGGCCTCCCCCCGCCCCCGAGCGGCCTCGGCCGGCCCGGGCCGCCCCCCCCAGGGAGGCCGCCCCGGACCGGGGATCCGCTCCCCGCAGCCGCCGACCCGGCCGCAAAAAAAAAAGTTTCCGCGAGGCAGGCGGAGGAGAAGGGGGAGCAGGGCAGCCCGGAGCGGCGGGGGGCGGCGGGGGGAGCCGGCCGCGCAGGGCGACGGAGCGCCGGGAGCCCCGGACATGTCCAGGCGGAAGCAGGCGAAGCCGCGCTCGGTGAAAGGTGAGCGAGCGAGGCCCGGCGGAGGCGCGAGCGAGCGGCGAGGAGGGAGGGAGCGAGCGCGGGAGGAGGAGGGACCGGCGGGCGGGCGGGCGGGCGGCCGGGGACCCGCGCGCGCGGGCGGCGCGCAGGCGGAGGCGGAGGCGGAGGGGGAGGGGGAGGGGGCGCCGCGCGCGGGAGGCGGGGGCGCCGGAGGGGGCGCGTCGCGGTCGCCCCGGGCGCCCGCAGCCTCCCCGGGCCCGGCGCCGCCGCCCGCGGGGGGCCCGGGCCGGGGGGGCGCCGCGGAGGGGCCCTCGCTGCTCTCTGCGTGCGGGCCCCGGGCCCGCGTGGCCAATCAAGGGGTGCGGGCCCGACTTGGCGGGGATTGCGAATCTCGGCGGCGGCGGCGGGAGGAAGGAAGGAAGCGGCGGCGAGGCCGCGCTCGCCGGACCCCCGGGCCGCGCCGCCTCTCCGCGGCCCCCGCCTCGGCGCCCCCGGACACCGAGGGCGGCGGGCGCTGCTCGCGCGCGCCCCGGCCGTCGGGCGCCCCCTCCCCGCCCCCTGTCCGGCCGCGCACCCGGCCCGGGGCCCCCACACTTCCTGTCTCCTGCACCGCGGCCCACCGGGCCGGGAGCCCCCGCCAGGAGTTCATTGTCTGCGCAACGCCGGTGGGGCGCCGGCCTCCAGGGGTGCGCGGAGCGCCCCCGGCACCCGACCCTGGGCGCCCGCATCCGCGACACCCAGGCCGGCTTTCTGTATCGGGTCCCCGGAGTTCACACGTTTGTGAACACACACACACACACACCGCGCGCGCACACGGACACACACACACACACACACACACACACACACACACACACACACACACCCTTCGTCTCCTTGCTTTGCTTTCTGTTTCCTCCGGGGGCCCTGGCTCGAGTGGGTCCCTGGAGACCAGAGGCCCCAGGGAGAGGCCGCGCGGGCGACCGAGCCCCTCCCCTGTCCTTCTGTCCCCACCGGCTGGCCTCTCCAGGCCTCGCCTGCTGCTTTGTCCCGATTCCAGCTCCTCTGGTGGGTGCCCGGCCTCGCCGCCGGGACGTGATAGAGGAGGGACAGGATGAGAGCGGCGAAGTCTCTGAAGCTAGAAGTCCCCAGGCCCGTGTCCTCTCCCAGCTCCCCTGATGACCTCTGGCCCGAGCCCAGTTCTGCTCTGAAAAGTTCATTTCCTGGAGGCCTGCGCGGGAAGGCGCTGGGGCCCGGCTCCCTTCCTGCCAGCCTCGCTCCTGGCTGGAGTGGCTGGGACTGAATCAGGCAGCGAGGGTCCTGCCACACCGCATTGCTCTCCTCCTGAAGTCCCAGGAGATTCTCGGTGCCCGGCTGGACGCACACCCTCCTTGTCATCTTAGAAGCAGATCAACTCAGCCCAAACTCTTAGCCACCCTCCTGCTTCCTTTTTCTCTGTTTCCACAAGAGAGAGAGAGAGAAGTTGCTGTGATTCCTCTCACCCTGGCAGGCTACCCCAGTCCCTGCCAGCCTGGCCTGCCCTGCAGACTGGGGGACAAGGGAGCCAGAAGGGATACCGGAGAAGGGAACAGGAACATGGTAGACGTTTGTCCTTTAACCGTTTGTCCTTTTGCTGAAATAGAAAGGCTCAGTGCTTTGAAATAATATTTGATTTCTTTTCTCGTTCTCCGGCTCACTGCTCACGCTTTCGAGAGCCACTTAAGGTGGCCCAGAAGAAAATGTGGAATCCGGTCTCTGGCTGGAAAACCAGTTTTATCTAACTCGGGCGGTTGATTGTGAGTTCAATCTCCGTATAAGAACAGAGTTTTCATAAAGGGAGAAATGCAAAGCTTACCTACCTCTACCTCGATCTGTGCCTTCCAGTCTCTCTATTTTAGAAAGTGAGACCCAGAAAGCTAAGGTAGAGAGCACTTTGCAGCGAACAGATGGGTGGGTGGTTCGGAGGTGCGCGAACCCTCACGCTAAAACCACTCCGTATCTCCGAGAAAGATTCAAGCATCGGTCGCCAGCCTTTCACGAAATGAGCCTTGACACGGTTGTAAATGAGTGTCTCTCTGTCAATGTTCGCGGGTGGAGGCATCGCAGGCAATGCACGCTCACCGAGACCAGTGCAGGCATCTCCAACGTGTTCGTTCACATCGACCCCACGCACCCTTTTTGCCCTTGGAATCCGAGATCCCGTTTCTCCCTGGGGTTCTTTGCAATTTCCAAAAGCAGCTCCAACACTGGTCTCTCACTCACCACTTTATCTTTTATTCACTTTACCGGGGTGAACGGGGTAGAGACGTGGCCACTTATCAAGGGAGGCATTAAGAGGGGAAGGTAATTTGAATAGAGAAGAGTTGCAGCAGGTGATGGATTTATTGCTGTTGGAGAACTGACCCCCCCCCCGCCCCCCGGCAAGACTCCAAAGTGCGTCCTTGAGTGTGGACAGCTCCACGCTAAGCGTTTCAAACGACGGGGCTTCACCTTTAAAGATGCTTGAAGGTGGCTTCTTAAGGAGCAGAGGTACCTTCCTCGCTTTGTTGTATTTTGTTTTGCCTGCACTGCTGCGTGTCGGGGCCGGCGTGCGGCCATTGTGGGCTTCCCCAGCCCGCGCGTTCTGCTGTGACAGTCGCGCGCCTGTCATTTGTAATTGATCTCGGAACTGTGAAAACCCGTAGCAGGAAGGAAAGACAGAAATATCCCAATTTCTAGTGGATGCCCAGAAAGAGGGATTTTGAAAGCCTAGGCATTGCTGCTTTGAAAATCAAACAGGCGTCAGGGGCTGGGTGAGGGGGGGGGGTGAGGTTCATTTCCCCACTCACAAACGCAGAGTCCCTTCTGGAGTGGGGTCACTTGTCCCCCCCTGGGATGTGTGACCTTCTTTGGAAAACGCGGCTCCTAGGGAGGACACCCAGCAAATAGGGAAGGCGGCTGGGACAGGAGATTTTGGTGGGTGGTAGGGGGGACAGGACAGTCTCATTGGTTTTCAAAAACCTCGTGATTAAAAAAAAAAAAAACCAAAAACAACCTCCAAACCCTGAATGTTATAAAAGTCCCATTTTCTGACTGATGTCGCCTCCCTCCACCATTCTCCCTGTTTTTTTGTTTCCAGGTGGCGTGGTGTGGCAGTGTGATGATTCGTTCCCTTTGATAATTTTGGCCTCGTTCTGGGCACTGTTCTCATCACAGCTCACTGATGTTATTTCGGCTGCAAATGAATGTCAGGTGGTGGTGGGCTAACCTGTCCACCTTCACCCACGCTGCCTCCTCAGACCCCCGAAAACAGCCTGTTTGTTTATACGGAAAATTCATACATCTTTTTTTCCCAGCCTCAGCTTAAAACTTTTGAATAATTTGTAATACTGTTGATTTTCTCCATCTAGCAACTGCCTGTTAATTACAGTTCTTACTATTAATTAGCAGTTACGCTGTGTCCACACCCCCCCCGCCCAAGCCCCAACATTCAAAAGTACCCCCAGTGACTTCTCTGCTCGCCCCTCCCCGTCCTTGTCCTCCTCTCCTGCCAGCCTGCAGCTCCTCAAAAGTCCAGCTGATACATTTGGTGGTCTAGGGACTTGGGAACAGCGTAGCTCGCCACTGCTCGTGTTTCCATGGAAATAATTGAGATGTAATAAATAGAGGCATTCCGAGGTTACAGGTTTCCTGATTCAGCTGAGACCACATACAAGTGTAAATTGTCGAGATTTGTTTGGCTAAATGTACGTGATCTTGTAGGAAGGACACAACAAACCCTTTATAGGTTCTTTAGCTTTCTGTGTGGATTGGGGCAGCTGACACTTAATCTTAATATTGAATCTCCCACCCCCTCGATGAAGTCACCCGTTCCCAGCTTTTGGAAGGGCCTGTCACTCTCAAAAACATCCTTTTGGTCTAGTCATTGCTGTTTAGCTTCTTATACCTGTTTCCTTGCAAAAAAAAACTTAATAAGCGATAGAATAAGATAACCATGTGTCTCTGGCAGGGGGACCCTGCTCAGTGTTTAAGCATGAGGTGCTTAGCGTGCGTGCAAAATGCTGGTGACTTTACAGTCGTGGAGGTGTTGTGGTGGCACACGGCAGCGTGGTGAGGGGAGGGGGCGGCGAGGGGGGAGGGGGGACCCGGAGAGGACACTGGGGTTCAGCTTCTCTGAGCATGGCGTTCTAGCCTGAGGGGAGGAAGGCTGCAGAGGGAAAAGACTCTGGTTTAGTCTCATAGAAAGTTGCAATAATCGCTGTATCGGTAGCCAACTCTTAAAGCTGGTGGCTGTGGAATTCTCCCCCTGACGTAGGATTTAATAGTCTGGCAATTAGATGCATTGATTTCTCTTAACTGTTCATTTGGATGTGTAAACGGAGGGGCGCTGCCACCGTGGCTGGTGGAGCAGGCATGCTGCCTGCCTGGCTCTCGGAGGAAGGCCGACGATGTGAGTGCCAGGGGGGTGCTGGGAGGATGTGACCCTTCCGGGGAGAGTCGGGGCCCCTTCCCCCCTTCTTTTAAAGTCTCTGCCCGTCGTGCAGTGAAAGGAACAGCACCTGTTGTTCAGATACTGTTTAAAAATAAGCAGCGGCGTCCAGTTCTGTCTGGAAAGCGGAAGCATCCTTTTGTGCTGCGGACGCTTGTAGGGTAACAGCTCTGCATTCGAGTGACGGGACTCTGCATAGTTTTGGCAGATGGTCTGTTGGGTACCAGAGGGACAAGTCTCAAAACACCTTGGCTCTGAGTTCCAGAGGGACCCCCTGCTGGAAATGGAGTGACTTCTATCTCCTCTTCCGCGATATAGTCAGTCTGTGGCTTGGGGCCACCTACACCAGTTGCACAGGCAAGCCTTGAAGATGAGTGGGGGATGTGGCATTTTGAACCCCACACAGAGGCAGGTGGAGTCTGTGACTTCAGTGGCTTGGACAGGGTGCAGATAACGAGCTCTCACAGATAGTAGCGCTTCTCAACTTCGCTGCTCCTGGACCTGCCGGTCTCCGTCATTGGCTGACATGCAGCCATCCAAAACCACCTTGATGACACGCAGGCGGAGGGAGGACAGCCAGCTTTCCTGGTGGCCCCATCCTGTTTCACCAAGGCGGATGGGTGGGTTTAGCTAACCGTTCGGCTGAGGTTAACATGGCTTTAACTTTCCCAGACCTTGTCTGTTGCTATGGCGGTGTCGGCAAAGAACATTATCTTCGTGTCTCGAAAATGTCTGCAGTTTCTGATCTGAGGGCTCCCGTCTCATCCGCAGGTCTAGGGTCACCACAACAGAAGGATCCCTTGAAAACTGTCGGTGGGATCCCCGGCACTGTGGGTACCCCCGGGAAAAAGCTCCGTCCGTATGCAGCGGCTGGTGAATTCGACAATTTCTGCGAATTCCCGTCAGCTCGCAGGGGCGTTTTATGCATAAACACGTTAGTCAGTAATCAGACTGGGTTCGCACCCAAAACGGGCTCATTAAGCTCGGATCGCTTCTATCCCGCGTGAAGTTCTCGGCGCCGGCTGGGCCCACCTACCGTGGGAGAGGTGGGGGAGGGGAGAGGAGTGACTGAAACTTCGGATTCACACAGCTCACCCGCCAGGATCGGTGGCGGCCAACGATTGGGGTTGTACACTCCGTAAATAAAAATACTTCACCTCCTTCGGGGCGTGCCAATTAGCCGGTCGCTCCGTGAGGCTGACTTTAAGGAGGCCGCCGCTTTACCTGTCTTCTTGTGTAAAAGGTTTGAGTTTTAACGTCTTGTGAAAAGGATTCTCTTTGTCTTGATTGATGTCAGGAATAAAAGCACGATGGTAATATCCCTTTGAAAGCTATTGTACTGTCAGCTCTGGCTGACAGCAGGAGGGCCTCCCAGCGTTATAGATTAGCGCTGTGAAAACATTTTCTTTGTTACGTAGCTGTTGTTCTACTTGCAAAGTCAATCGCACAATGTCAGAGCTCAGTTACCCAGTTGACTTTGGAAGTGGCGGTGGCTTTCATTCTCTTCTTCGAGATATAATTTTCCTTTGTTGTGTTGTGTTGTTTTGTTTTGTTTGTTTTTTTTGTGGCCTTCTTCTCTCTGGTGTCCGCACCCCTCCCTCCAGCCCCCAACCCCACGTGTTAGCTAGGCAAACACACTCCCGTTTCAATTGTGACAAGTCAGATTCAAAGATTGCCACATCATGATCTCTGAATTCTTCTGCTCATTCACATTTCAGCGGCGTCTTATTGATACAGTGCCTACAGCAGCCAAGACACATAAAAAACCCATCAAATGAGATTACAGAGCTGATAATCTCTTATCAAGTGGGTCGTTCTCAGGATTTGGGGTCCTTGACGTTGGCAAATTCAGAGTTTTTTTTTTTTTTCTTTATTTCCTGGAGATTCTGACGGGCCGAACCAGGTTCTTGAGTGGCTGGGACCCCAGCAAACAGGTTTTTGTCACAGAAGCTTGCGATCCCAGAGGCTGGGACTGTTGAGTTTGGGGCTTAGACACCTGGGTGACATCACGGAGGAGGAGGAGGAGGGGAACCACCCTTCTCCCACTGCAGGACCCTGAGGCCAGGGCACCCTCGGAGTCGGGAGGGACCAGTGTTCCTGTTTAAGTGTTGTGACATCCTCTACTGAAAGGGCCACAGCGGAAAATAGTCACCACCTTCATCCCTGCCTTCTCCAGAAAGAAGCAAGCCTTGACTTTCTTAATTCTCCGAACCTGCCTGTGGAAGGGGCAATTAATTACCTGTGAGTGGGGCAGAACTCGGGGCAAGGACACCGCTGTCCCTGCCTCCAGTGACAGGAACCCCTGGGGAAACCCCATCGGAGGACACCGATGGGGGCCCCCGAAGTGGTTATGACGAACCGCCAGACGAGAGCCCGTGCTCACCCGCGATTTGTCAGGACTAATTTTGTTTTTCTCCAATAATTGAAAATTAATGTCTTGAAGTGAAAGCAGATGTTCCTGTCATTTAATGAATCGGAATAGAAAAACGGGGCTCTGCAGAAGGGCTCACTGATTCAGCCCCGATTTCCCTCTCGCGGCGAGTGGGGGGCGTTGGCGTCACGTCGCCCCAGGCCCAGGGCTTCGGGGAAGGGAGAGAACCCCACACAGGTCGGGCTGTCTGCGGGGGCTGTGCCCGGGGAAGGAGGGAGCGAGGGGGGCATTCCTTGTGGAGGCAGAATGTGTAAATAAATAAACGTATTTCCTTGGGCTGAGACACGTGAAGAAGGCATGGTTTCAAATGCTCATTCTCGCAAGAAGTATTTCTCAAGACGATTCAGGGCACCAGGTGCCGGGAGAGGCGAGGGCAGGGGGAGCCTGGGTTCGGGAGGGCGGGGGAGAGAGGGGATTTGCCCTCATCACCTCCACCTGGCATGAAGCTGGTTAAAACGGCAGGTTCCCGGCCCAGGTCCTGGCGATGCTCACCCAGCGGGTGTGAGGAGGGGCTCAAACGCTTTGATTCTTCGCCTTTGTAAGAATTGAGGTAAGACGCACACGACGCCACACACACATCTTAACCATTTTTACGTGCACGCTTCGGTGGCATTCTCGTTGCCGTGTGACCGTCCCCACCATCGCCACCAGCAGCTTTCAGTGTCAGGTGGGTCGGGGCCCAGCCCACCACCTCCCCAGGAGGCCCTCCGATTCCAGGCCTCTGTTTTTCCAGGACGAACTGGGACCCAGGCGCAGAGATGGGGAGTGTCTGGAGGGCTGGCGGGGCTCTCCCTGGCTGTCGCGTGACAGATGAGACTGCGGGGCTCACGGCTGGGGCAGGACGTGCGATGGGGCCCTCGCCAGGCTTGGGGGGCTGGGGGTGGGGAGCAGGGGCGCTTACGAGCCGTTGGGTGGTCAGGTGACCACTCAGGATCAGAACGTTCCTCTTCTCGAGGGTCCTCGTGGCTGCCATTCGTCTGGAGACCGAGCCTGCCCGGTGGCCCCGGCAGGGGGGATGCGCCCTGAGCTCGCCCGGTTTCTGTGCCCGCCCTCGCGTGCGGCCCTGGCTGGCGTGTCCAGGGTGAGGAGTGGTGCGGGCTAGCTGTCCCGGAATGGCCACTGAGCCAGCCACCTTGATTTTCGGTCCTGGGGACTGCAGCCGCTTGCCCTGTTCTCCTCCGTGGAGGTGCCAGGCACCTTTTCCCGCCCTGGTTTTCTCTGTAATTGAAATTTGCCCTTTTGTTACCTGGGCATGCATTATTTTTTTGCGGTGCTGTCATTTCCCATCCCGCTGTGAGGTGTATCTCTTCTGTTGATCCTAATTGAATAAAACATATCGTTCGCTGAACTCCTTGCACGGAATTTCACCCACCGGAAGGTGGAGTGATGGCCTGGGCTCGATTCGGGAGCAGGGCATGGCTGTGGCTCAGGGAGCTGGCGGGCAGTGGCCGCCGCGTCCGGGCCGGTGACCCCCTTGGCCTGGGGGGCTGCAGCACCTCGATGCCACCGGCAACTTGTGGCTCCTGAAGCAGAGAGACGGACGGCTTTGTCTCTCGCCTCCTGGGGCTGCGCGTCTGAACTTGGGGAGAGGCGAGACAGTCACCCGCTCCGGAGAGGCCCCAGGGAGAGGGTGAGGGAGGGGAGTGGGCTCCCGGGGGGGGGCGGGGCGTGGATGGAAAGAAGAGCAGGCTCCTGTCACCTGGGGTGGAGGCCGCAGAGCGTGCTGGGTTCCCTCGGGAGCCATGAGCAGTGAGTGGCACCTATTCCCAGCGCCCGGGCCGGCTCTGCAGACGCCCTGTGCCCCTCGGAGACAGGCCGGCCGCCCGGGGCCCTGGCCCGCGTGCTGAGAAGATGTGGACCTTTACTTTCGGCTTCTGAACGTCTTAGATGCCTGAGCGTCCCAGGTTGGAGAGAAAACGTGGAGGCCAGCCCTCTCGGGCTTCGCGGGTGTGTCCGTGGCGTCCTCGGTGTCACCCGCCAGCAGTGGCGCACTCGCTGTCGGGCAGCTCGACGCCTCCATAGCACACCTGAGCCGATGTCGCTTGAACTTTGCAGGTTCTTCCCATTGTTCTGCCGTCTGCCTTCCGTCATTTAGGGGGACGTGGGGAGTAACTCACGTCCCCGGTCCCCCGAGCAGCTCCACGGAGAGCTGGCAGCGCTTGACTCTCCTACAAGGGCTCAGGACGGGTTTCTTTGTAAAGGATGCCGTCGTCAGCCTGGTGGCTTCCCCGACCCCACGCTCGCGCGTACGTGTCCTTGGCTCGGGCTTCTGGGCCCTGGTGTGGAAAAGGATTTTTTAGGTCAATAAATAAATGTGTGAACTGTTGAGTACGTGAATGCGTGGACAGTGAATGGAGGACTGATGCACGAGTAAATGAATTTCTAAATGAATGAGCGGGTAAGTGGGTGAGCTGATGGAGGGCACGGACTGTCCTTAAGGGCCGAGCAGGACTCGGGCTCCCCCTACCTCCCTTCACCCCTACTCCGTGTTCAGGAGATGGGAGCTGCTCCACGCTGGCCCCCTGCCCCCCCCCCCCCCCCCGCCCCCGGGGCCTGGGCTTCTGTGTCCGCCCTCCCTCCCCCCGTCCTGAGCCCATTCTCGCTCTGCTGTGAGTGTGTCACTACTGGTCACCGAAGGCTTGGCGCCAAGCATTGTGCTAGATCATAAAACGTTGTTTTTCAACGATAAAAGCGATACGAGATTTTTGTACTAAGTTTAAAGAAAACAAGTTTTAATTGAGTGACACCCCGCCCCCAGCCATCCTGTTTCATTGCTGAGCGGGGGTTCAGCGTGGGCAGAGCTGATCCTGCTCGCTGTGGCGGGGCCAACGGGGACTGTCCTTGGCTCTTGGGGACATGGGCCCCTGAACAAAACCAGGAGTGAGAGATGGCGTGGGGACAGGTCTGTGGGAAGGAGGAAATGGGATGCATTGGCAGGGGGACCCGCCGATAAAAACTCAGAATGAAAATGAAAGACCCCTTCTCTCTGAAGGTCGGAGTCTGAAGGTCGAGTGGTTCTCCTGCGGGGGGGTGTGGGGGGGTGGGTCTGTGACCTTGAGCAGGAGAGCTCCCTCCATGGGCCTTGGCGTCTCCGTCTGCCACGTGGGACGGAGCCAGTCGGGGCAGCTCCTCGTCTTAGGTGATTTAGGATTTTGGTTCTTGGGATATAAGAAGGGATAACACCTGAGGCTTTGGCTCTGAACTATGACGGGCTGGAAAGGTGTTGTCAGGTCTTTTCAAGCTGCTTTTTGAAGTGACCAGTCCGCAGAGCGTGGAGTGAGAAGAAGCAGCGTGATTCTTCCTGTGCTCGCTGGCCTTTTAGAACACGGTCCCCAACCTTTGTGGCGCCAGGGACTGGGGCTCTTATGAGAACCTAACGCCCGATGACCTGAGGTGGAGCTGAGGCGGTGATGCCAGCACCGGGGAGTGGATACAGATGCAGAGGAAGCGTCACCCGCTGGCCCACCGCTCCCCTCCTGCTGTGCGGCCCGCTCCGGTCTGCGGCCCTGGGGTTGGGGACCCCTGTCTTAGAAACTTGGGCATGAGAAGTGTCAAGAGCGCGACTGTGTTGTCGTGTCATTTCAGTTGTCCAGGAGTTCAGCCTGTGGTGTCCCTGGCTCCTTCACCTCCAGGGGCTCTGCCAGGCATCGTCCAGTGGCTTCTCTGGGCCTCTCAGGGACAGTGTGGGCAGAGAATGACCAGGTCCCACAGAAGCCTCTCCGGAGCCACTGGCATGGCCAGCCCTGATGCTTGGGGAGAGGGACCCGTGGAGGGACAGCCATGACCAGGCATGTCCTGTGCCAGGCCCTGCCCTCAGCCCTGCCGAGTTCTCCCCGCCGTTCTCACACAGCCTCCGATGGGCTGGGCTGCACAGGTGCACAGACCGAGGCAAAGATATACCTGGGCCAAGGTCGCACGCGCGGCTGGAGGTGGCAGAGCTGGGACCGGCCCGGACCGTGTCCAGCTCCAGAGCCCGAGTCAGTGACCATCGCCTTTATTTACAACTGCCTAGGGGGCCGTCAAGGACAACGGAGAAACTCGCATTTCTCCAGGGGCTGGACACAGCCCCAGACTCCGGGCGAGGACGGGGGTCCCCAGGGGGAGGCATGGATCTGTCCTGCTCCCCACCCGTCTGTGTGATCTGCCTTTTGGGCTGACCATAGTCTACCTCTTACAGAAATGATTTACACATCTTTAAGAAAATGTCATCCCTCCTTTCCCCAGAAAGAAGCGCCCTTATCAGTCATCTTTTCTGCCAGAGCTTCTCTGCGGCGCGTTTGCACAGAAACATACGTGTGTGCACCGTGCACACTTCATCCTGAGCCCCGACAGTGTCCCGTCCTGCCTGAGGGCCCTCTGTTCTTGGCTGTCTTCGCGTAGCAGTGAGTTTCCAATCCTGGTTGCATATGGCGTCATCTTAGGTGCTTGCGGAAGGAACATTACCTGGGCCCCAGCACAGACCCCGTAACCCGGAGTCTCTGAGGCCCCAGCTCGGTTTCTCTCTTAAAGCGTCCAGGGCACTTCGAGGGTGCAGCCAGGGCTCAGGGCCCTGGGAGAGGCCATCAAGTCAGCGTTAGGGACCTACCTGCCCCACTTCAGCAGCCCCACTGCTCCAGAACGGCGGGGGGGGGGGCAGAAATTACCCACAGTCCTCTGCCGGTGGATGGGTAGGTGCTTGCGGTTTTTTGCCGTTAGGAACAGGGATGCGGTGAGCATCCTGGTTTATACATCTGTGTTTCTTAGGCTAGATTCCTAGACGTGGAATTGTCAGGTCGAAGGGTAGTCCCTTGAAAAATGGATCGCTCTTTCCAGATCGCCCTCCGCAAAGGGTGCCTAGTTTACCCTTCACTGATAACGTGTGGATGCGTGCTCCTTACTCGGCCGTCCTCCCTCCCTCTTTCCTCTTCTTCCCCCTCTTTTTCTTTTTCTCAGTGTGGCAGGCAAGAAATAGCTCATCGTTTCAGATTGTATTTCCCTGACGACTAGTGGAGGTAGCCATTTTTAAAAGTGTTTATACAGCATTTTTTTTTTTCTTTTTTAGGGAGGAGCACTTCACTGAATATGGGGCTTGGGGTGTGGGCATTTCTTCCCTTCAGCTAGTTCTTTAGACATGTCTCTTTTTTCTTCCATCCATCCATCCCTCATCCATCCATCCATCCATCCACCCATCCATCCATCCATCCATCCATCCATCCATCCATCCATCATCCATACAATCTATCCATCTTTCATCCATCCATCCATCTACCCATCCATCCATCTCTTATTCATCCATCCATCCCCCATCCATCAATCCATCCATTCATCCATCCATCCATCTATTCATCATCCATACAATCTATCCATCCATCATCTATCCATCTATCTATCCATCCATCCATCCATTCATCCATCCATCCCTCATCCATCTATCCATCTATTCATTATCCATCCAATCCATCCATCTTTCATCCATCCATCCATCTTTCATCCATCCATCCATCCATTCATCCATTCATCCATTCATTCATCCACCCATCCCTCATCTATCTATCCACCTATTCATTATCCATCCAATCCATCCATCTTTCATCCATCCATCCATTCATCCCTTATCCATCCATCCGGCCATCCATCCATCACTCATTTATCCATCCATCTTTCATCCATCCATCCTCCCTCCCTTTCCTTTTCCCCTCCTTCCTCCCTCCCTCCCTCCTCATCTTTTTTCCTCCCTCCCTCCTTCCTTCCTTCTTTCCTTCCAAATCCTGGGCTCCAAAGAGGATGCCGAGATGAATCACGGAGGCCATGCCCTCAGGGGGCCCCCAGTCTGGAGAGGACTTTAGACCCCAAGCACAGGACCAGATGGGGCAGCCCGAGACAGAGGAGCAGGGTGTGGGGGCTAAGAGAGGCTGGAGGGTTGCTGTTGGCAGGGCGGGTCGGGCGAGGCCTGGGAGAGGGATGGCGTCTGATCTGGGCGCGGAGGTGGAGTCACGGTGCCAGGCGTGGCCGACGTTTAATGAGGACCAGGCTGGCACCTCACAGGAGCATCCCATTTGATCTTCCGACTGCTCAGGTGGCGGCCTCGGGGTCTCTTTATTTCAAGCAGTAATGAGTCTGAGAGAGTCCTCCGCTGAGCTGCGTCCCATGCGGACGATCAGACTTTCCTGGAGAGGGCAATTCAGACGTCCAAGGTCATGCAGTGGCCTCGTGGCAGAATCATGCAGGGGGCAGGGCACATATGGGGGGGACCTTGCTGCCGCCACTGACTCAGGACAGGGATGGCCTTGGGGACAACCTGGGACCCCCAGGCTTCGGGGGGTGGGGGCTTCTGAGAAGGCATCCTTGCCATGCTATCGGTGAGCCTCGTTTTCATTTTCTGTGATGTGGGGGCTCCGCTCCCCAGAGAGGTGTGGGGGTGAAGTCTCAGGACTGTGAGTAACACCTTGGAAAACCAAAATGGCCACCTCGGCGAGCGAGTCACACTCTGGAGCAGCCTGCCTTTGCCATTCTCTCTCCCTCTCTCCCCCTTTCCTTCCCTTCCTCCCCGCCTCCCCTGTCAGTTTGTGTACAGAGCACAGCACCAGAGAAAAACCAGTAGCTCTTAACCTGTCCCCACCGGGATGACCCTGCTCTCGGAGGGGGGCCAAGTTGTGAGTGAGGCTTCGGGACCCCATGTCTGTTCTCCCCACCCCACCAGGGGCAGCTGCCCTCCTTAAGGGTGCACGGAAAAGGGGGTCCATGGGAGGGCCTGAGCCCCTGAATGGGAGCGCACGTGTGTGCCTGTGTGTGTTGCACATCTATGTGTGTGCACATCTGTGTGTGCACTGCACATGTCTGTGTGAATCTGTGTGTCTGTGGTATGTGTGTGCACGTGTGCGAGTCTCCGTGCATGCGTGCACTCTCTCGAGTTCATCTGCGGGTGTACGTGCGTGCATGCATACACGTGTGCGTGTGCATCCGTGAGCGCCAGCCTCCAGGAGGGGGACACTCTTGTCCTTGCATGCGTGGCTCAGATGACCAGTACAGGGGCAGAGAAAAGGCACAGGGATGGTAGGCTTTGCTTGTGAATTTACTTAATATTCATTCATTCGGATGCTTTTGGGCCGCCTGAGGTGTACCAAGCACGATGCTGAACCTGACCTTGCAAAAAAAAAAAAAAAAAAAAAGACGCACGTCTTTTCTCCATTCTAAGATTTAGCTGTGGCTGTGAGGTTTGGGGTTTCCTAAAATGTATTCCAGAATTTTCTTGCCGTTCCACCCAAAGCATAAAAAAACGTTTTCCGTGGCTACGCGCATTTGGCAGACACCGTGGTAAGCAGAATTAAAAGTTTTTAAAACTTTCGGGGCTTCTTGGAGCCCCAACCTGCTAGCGGGGGCTCTGGCGGAGACGTGAGTGTTCTGACATGCAGGGCAGGGCGTGCCCGTGAAGCCCTTCGTATGCTGACACGGTGGAAAGCGACGAAGCAGTTACCATTCGTGTATATGGAAAAAATGTTCGCGCATTCCCGACACTTAAAAATAACCCACCGGATCACAGCGGGTGTGCTGTCTGTCACTGCGTCCTGTGTTATGCTGGGCGTGAACCCTGGTACCAACTCTCCTACGCTTTCTGGTTCCTCTTGCTAACGGATGCGTTAAAAGTCCATCCAGATCAAGCCCAGATGCACACAGACAAGTTCAGAGCCACGCGGCCGGATGCCGGGATGCGCACCGAGGTTCCCGGGGAAGGAGCTCGCGTGGGGCCATTCGGGCGCTGCTGCCTTGGTAACGGCTCGCTGCGGCAGGAACGCTGGACACTGTTTTTTTTTCACTTTCGGCCTTTTTAAAAAAAAAAATTTTGTAAAAGCAAAAATCTTCTTTGGATTTTTCCTTGATGATCGAAAACAGGCCTCAGCGTATTTATTCACAAGCGGGCACTAAATTCGTACACGTGAATTGGCATAATGCGGACTTTCAAAAAAGCAGGGCGACCTCTGGTGTCTGATGTCCTGTTTGATGACCCCTTGTCGTGGAACTCTCCTATCGGGGTGCAGTTCGGGCATCTAGGTCTTTGAGGTTTACTGTTGTCACCTGTTTGTCCATTCCTTCTTTCATTCATTCCTCCCGATGGTGGTGGTTGAGCACCTACTCTGCGCCGGGCACTGTTCGTGGTGCTGAACCCACAGCGGGAACCTCCCGTTTATCCTGGTGGGAACGGGGGTGCCATCTACAAGTGCACGAGCGAATGATGTCGTTTCTGGGGTGGGCAGGACTGGTGGGCGAGTCTGTGGAGCCCTTCGTGGTTGGTACTCTGAAGGGGTGAGGGGCGTGGGAGGTGGGGGCTCTCCTCGGGGTCTCTCCCTCCCCATGCCAGGGACCCCCCACACACAGTGCAGGCCTCAGAGAGGCTTCTCCGGGTGGTCAGTGGGGTTACTGGGGCTGTTTCTGGACCAGGTGGCTTCTGGCTCCCAGCCTCGCCCTAGGAGCCTCAGGGACAGCCCTCCCCGCCCTAGCCGAGCACTCCTATCTCAAGGTTACCCTGTGCAGGTCACCACGGAGGGCTCAGGGGAGGGTCCCTCCCGGGCAGGCCGGCTGTGCGCGCACGCGGCACAACCCCTGCCTGTTCGGGTCACTGCTGTGTCCCCAGTGCCTGGCACGGGGCCTGCATTCCCACCCCCATCTGACAGATGGCTGAATGAGGCCAGGAGTCTCCCACAGCCCATGGCCTCAGAGGCCCAGCCCAGAATCCAGCCCTTTTCCAAGCCAGGGCTGCCACCTCCCTCCGGCTGGCGGGGTAGGGGGAGCAGAGATCTCCAGGACGGGGCGCTGGGGTCTGGGGGCCTCTAGGGCTCTCCTGGGGTCTGTCCGCAGAGTTGCCGGGTTTGATCGGGTCCTGGGAAATGGGACTAAGAAGACCTGGCAGGGTGGGATGGACAGGTGGTGGGGGCAGGGGAGGGGGCAGGGGTGGGAGAGGGCCAGCGCATGGGCTGGGGTAGGGGGCAGCAGAGGAGCTGGGGAGGGGCCCCAGCGGAGGGGTCTCCGGGCTCGGGGTGAGGTGGCAGGGCGCTGGGGAACGCGGCCTCTCCCGCCTCCGTCTGCCCGGCCCGCGGGGCAGCCCCGGGCCCCCTCTGAGGACCCGGCCCTGGGACCCGTTGGGCAGCCCCCCGCCGGGGAGGGCTCCGTGGCTGCTGCGCAGTAACTCGGGCCGGGTTCGGGCGTGAAGCGGGCATGGCGAGGGGAGGGGGGCCGGGCCGTGGTGGGGGCGCTGGCGGTGCAGCCTGGTTGGGGCGTGGGCTTGTGCCCCCCTGCTCTGCCCCTCCACGTGGGGGGCTGGCCGTGCCCCGAGGACAAACCTCTGGGCCTGGAGCGGCGTGTGCGGATGGGGCCTGGGCTGTAGCCGTGTCTAGTCCACAGCTGGGGCCTGGCCTTGGGTGGGACGAGGGCCGCCAGGCCGATGTGCACCTTGGGGTGCCCTCTGGGGACTGGAGCTTTGGGGCGAGGCTGGGGGAGGGCAGTTGACAGCAGCAGAGGCCACTCATAGGTATATAATAATAAAAATAAATGTCACTGATCTGAGCACTTCACACTCATTATTGGTTCATTTAAGCTTCACAAGAACACAGTGAGGCAGGTCCTGTGACCCTCCTTGTTTACAGAGGGGGAAACTGAGGCACAGAGTGGCACATTAAAGTGCCACAGCGGGGACTGGACAGAGGTGAAGGCAGGCCACCGGGTCCCAGGGCCGAGCTGGGCCCCTGCACGTGTGTGGGCGTGAGCGTGGGCCTGGAGTTTTGGGTGCATTTGCATATGTTCACGAAATTACAGACGGAAGATTTGCAGGCAGGTCTGAGTCACGATTCTGGGTTTGCCACTTAACGTCAGCCCCGTCATTCCCTGGGCCCGTATTTCCCACTCGGTGCCAAGTCTTCCGCTGTGGCCGGGGGCACGGCGGTGAGGGGGGAGGGTCGTGTCCCCACCTTCGGGGACTCCGGGTTTGGTGGGGGGCAGGGTAGCAGTGCTGACAGGAAAGTGTCAACAGTGACACCAGTTAGTGACTGCTCTGGCTTATCAGCTGTGGGCAGCGTGGTCCTGGGAGGGTGTTTCAGAGGCAGCAGCCTGTCCGCTGGCCTGAGCAGCTGCGAGGAGCTGTGAGGAGCTGCGGAGGGAGGTGGCTGGTCCCCTTTGCTCTGAATTCATTCCTAGGGCCGCCTCCCCCTGCCTTGGGCCCAGCCCGAAGTGGGGAGGAGGGAGAAGGGGAGGCTGAGGTCCCCGCCTACGAAGGGCCTGCGGGGACGAAGCCTGGGGGGATTGGAGTGTGTGTGTGTGTGTGTGTGTGTGTGTGTGTGCGCGCGTGCGCAGGGGCAGGGCTGGAGCACGGCCTGGAGCACGGCCTGGAGCACAGATGAAGAAAGCAGCGGAGGAGGCTGGCGGAAGAGGTGGCTGGGTGTGGGGCCTTGAGCCTGAGTGACCCGAGAGGTTTGCACAACCTCTGCGCACAGCGTGGTCCCAGAGGTCCCCGTGGGCCCTGCGGGGCTCCGGGGAGGAGTTTGCAGGGGCCTCCCCCTCATTGCCAGATGAAGATGAGGAAGGCAGGGCTAGAGAGCCCTGCAGCCTCGGCCTGCTTGCTCAGTACACGCACAGGCCGCTCAGTTCCAGGGTCCCCCCGTCCCATTTTCAAGGGTCCTGACCCCCACACCCCAGCTCTCCTCTGTGCACCATGGGGATTGGAGGTGGAGGGCAGATTCTGATGCGCTGTCCCTGTCACCTGCTCCCTGAGCCGCCCACATCCCCACGACCTTCACCAGGCCAGTGAGAAAGCAGCCGTCTCCACCCGCCTGCCGTGTCCACCGTTCGGTCTGAATTGGGTACCTGGACGGGCTTGATTCTGGATTTTCTGTCTCCACCGGCTCCAAATGCCCATTGCTCAGGCTCGCCCGGTGCACGTGAGGCCTGTCGTGGGTTCTGAGTCAAAACACGGTTCCCTACGCTGTCGTGTGGGGCGAGGCTGGGCCTCTCTGTGCCTCTGTCCTGTTCCAGGTGTGCTCTCGTCTGTGACACGGGTCCGGCCTGTGCCATAGGGGTGGCAGGGGGGCGGGTAAGGGCATCCCCTGGTAGTATTTATCGAGGCTGAGTGTGTACCCAGGTGCGTCCTGAGTGCTTTATATGCGTTTTCTCGTGAACCCCCCGGTCAGCTTCGTGAGGCCGGTGCCAGTACGCTGGCCATCCTGCCGGTGAGGGGACTTTGAGGGCCAGTCAGCCCGAGGTCCAAGGTCACATGTCACAGCCAGGCTGCCTGACACCACGGAGCCTGGAATGAGTCACTCCCAGAGCCACCTTCTGCAGGCCTGGTGAAAGAGCAGTCCCCTCCCCGGGGAGCCCACGGCGGGTGAGGAGACAGACCCATAAACAGCCATGAACTCTGAGGCTGGCTGGTCACATCACGTTCCCCCTGAGGACCCAGCCGGTGGCCAAGGCCACACCCCCGCCCCCTCCCCCCTTCCTGCTGCCGGGGCCTGCTCCTCAAGTTCACTTGGAGAAGCAGTGGGGACAGGTTGGGGGTGGGAGGCGGCGGCCAGGTCCTTGGGACATCGGGGGGGGGCAGTGGTGGACAGGGCTGTGACAGCATGCCCAGCCAGGCCAGCCCCCCAGTTCTGCTGGGTGGCAGGTGGGAAGTGCCAGCTTGCTGCATGTAGGGTATGGAGTGCTCCCTTTGACTGTGCCCCCACCCCACCCCACCCTACCCCACTCCACCCCACCCCTGGGCCCCAGGAGTCCAGCTGGCTCAGCCCAGGAATCTTGGATGCTGTGGTTGGGGGCGGGTGGCCTTGCTGAGGGACTCAGATTTAAAGGGCCCTGCCTCTGGGCCTCTCTC